>BKCP01010292.1:372369-541074 GCA_008636005.1 Striga asiatica
TAAAAAAATATAATACTAATTAGTTTGTTAGAAATGTGATAATGAAAACCAAGATAAAATGAAATTTACCCAAAAAAATTGTTTGGAATCTTTTCCTTTAAATGTTTGAATTTACAAATTTAATACCGAAATTCTATTATATCACATAAGGAAAAAATAAATAATAAACGTTTATTAATATATTAAAATATGTAATTTTGAATTTCATATAAAGTAAAAGGTATGCTTATTCAAATTTATTTTTAAAATAAAAGTTATGATAAACATTTATTGATTCTCTTTCAAATATATTAATAAAATAAAAATATAAATCTAAACAAATATTGCAACAACCAAAAAAATCAGATTGATTGGCATAAAAAAGGAAGTGAAATCGGATTTGAATGCTAAAATCGGAACACCTTACCAAATTGAATGCTAAAATATTCGATTTGATTGGTTACCTAATTGCATGGGCTGAAAAAATTCAAAAAAAAATTTTACGAATTGAAGAAACGGGAAAACACTATATTGAAGCGGGAAAACGAAATGATTATTTTCGAATTGTTCAAATAATTTTTCTTCTCCGTATTATATAGTAATAGATACGTACTTTTAAATTTAATTATTGTATTTAAATTAAAGAAATGGCATAAGTAGTAACAATCAGTTCTAAAAGAAAATGTGGCCCAAATTTTTTATATTGTATGAAATTAGAGTTTGAATTTTAATAATTATCAACTAAATTTTAATTTTAATTATAGATTTGAGTTGTTTTCAACACACAAACATACTTTTACAATTTAGTTTACAATTTAAATTATCTACTAATTTTACTATTTGGTATATAGACGTGAATCAAAATATGATTTTAAGTAACGGATTTACATACTTATAATAAAAATAATATATTTAATATAAATTATTTAATGAAAACTGAATCAATATTAGTTACAATCATGCTAAATGTTAGTAAATTTTATTTTACTAGTTCAAAAAATAAAAACTGAAGTTTCAAAATATATAATCTACATATTATTTTGATTGATAATATAAATATAATGAAACTAAAAAATAATATTTAAAAGTGCTTCTCAGTTTCAAGATTTCATTAAATATTCATATTATCAATCAAATTTAAATTATATATTTTTAGAGTTTATTTTTCAAACATAAACTTTTAAAATAAAGTTATTAAACTTTTGCAAAAGTAACTTTTGTGGATTTCTTTTATTAGGATAATTTTACTAATGATATTTAATATATATTTTTTTTCATAATGAATTCCTCTATGACTTCACTTCGCTTCGCTTCATTCGTTGCGTCGTAGATAAGTATGCAAAATATAAATTATATTAAAATAATATTTTAGTTCACATAATTCTTTTAGTTTTCGAGGTTTCGTGTGGTTGTTTTTTTCTTGTCTGCAGGGCATATGACCGAGGAGCTCAATTAACCCAAAATACCCAATTCCCTCCTCGTACGACTATTTTTGAGACAATGGGTCGAGATATGACTCGGGGTATTATGGCCAGACAATTTCCTATTCTCAAGAGCAACAATGGGATGGTCAAACAAGCACAATGTGGCTTGTAGATGCTTATTCGATTCCAGTTGGGCATTTTTATGAATCTCACAAGGATTCCTCGAGTATAGTACAAAGCTCAACCGAATTCTCGCCATTGTCACATCCTGAGTTGCTCTGGAGGAGGAGACTAAATCTAGAAGTACTCAGACGAGTGCCCAAATGTACAAATTAATGGAGTGCATTCAAGTTTTAGAATCTCCTGTCGATAAGTCCATGGTCGTGGATCCCCACCCCGAGTCTGTGCCATTCTATGAGCCAAAGGAGGATTCTTCAGGGGTAGTCCTAAACATGATCTCCTTCTTTCTTGAGTGATAGTCCAAGCATCTCGAGATGAGGAGATTGGGGATAGATGTGCTCGTTTGAGCGTGCACTAGAAGAGTGAATGGGGCGCATTTAATACATTGTAACGCAACTCGATGAGCCTATTGCCGGTGAACCTTCTCCCACGCTTGGTGCTTGCAATGGCATATGGGTGAGACTGGAGAAAAGAAAGATGCGCTCCCACAAAACGAGAGTGATATTCTGTTAGAGGAGGTTCTTGATTCCAAGTTGAAAAATCCTCAATTGAGTCGTCATTATGTACCACTAAGAAGGCCGAATTTGCCTCGACTTGCTCCACATATGTTTTCATATTTCCAGAGGTCGACTATGGATCTTTGATGCAAAAGGATCTAGACACTTCTTGGACATCGTCGGTATCCATGCTCACTTCCAAAAGAACATAGCCACCCGAGCTCAAAGTGTCACCTTCATGCCCCACTTCCGATGCTTACACTTTTAGAGAATACGAAGATGTGGCATGATCGCCATTTTTTTTGGATCTCGGCTGATTTTGACATTGATTTCGTCAAGTTAATGACGTTAAACAAGTACTTCTTGAAAGGCAACCCGAGTTCCATTTGCTATTTTCTTAGCTTCTTTTGTTTTTTGCTTTTTAGATTTACTTTTGAATAAATGGTGGTTTTGGTGTCTTGTTTGATTGTATTGACAGGTACATGGCTCGAAGGTGTGATGGCGTATGGGAGGAACATTTGGACATGCTTTATCACTTTTGTGGCCACACTCGAACATCTACATCATAGTTTGAGTTTGCATTTTTCTACCCATTTTCTTCATTTCGTGTCATTTTTTAGTTATGTGTTATTTTTCTTTTGAGTTGTGTGTTTTTATGTTTGCTGCTAGTACTTTTTTTTTTTTTCTCGGAACGATAGATGATATTATAAATCCAAATGCACAAATGTGTGAATACACAAATACACAGCAGTCAACGGCTGAAAAAGTGGGAGGACAGGTCAGAAGACCGCCTCGATGTCCGTCGCTACCAAAGCTAGACTAACAACACACAAACAACCTCACAATCAAAAGACTAAAAAAAAGATCCCACCAGGATAATACCCGAGTGTCTGATCCCAATGTGATAGTAAGATGCTGCTAGTACTTATGCATAATATAAAATTGCAAGGTTCATTTACATCCCGAGTTATTTGTTGAAGCAATGAGGACATTGCATCAAGTGTGGGGGAAGTTTTTTTGGATTTTGCATGTTTTATATGGTGGATTGGTCTAATTGTTCTAGTTTTTTTTTTTCCTTTTTTTTTTCCATTTACTTGGTGGAGTGGTCTAATTTTTAGGAATTTATGTGTTTATGTTGACTCCCCTACGTGGTGTATGATGCTTGGTCGATATGTTATCTTGACGCTTGGGATGACATCTTTATTCATTTTGATTGTCATATCGTGTTTGATTTGATAAATTGAACCCTGGTATTCGAAGTCGTTAGATGACTTGTTGGTGTGAGACATATGACATGGGTCAGTTGTTTGGTTTTGTCCCTTGTGATAGCCCGATTGGTCAATGCCCTAAGCGAGTCTTCTTTTTAGGTTTTGTATTGTTGTTGCCTATGTTAAGTTTAATTTATCTCTCTTCAGTTTTTCCATAAATAAACAAAAAAACAAGAAAGTCAAAAATCTCGTGGAGCCTAAAGAATTAAACTCCAAGTGCTCTGATTACTATTTTATTGGTCTCGAGTAATGAGTACAAAATACTGGTCTAGGAGAAGCGGGCTTTAAACTAGAAGGATAAACCTAGATAAAATGTTCAAAAGGTTTTCGCTCGAAAAAAATTCTTAAAAGAAATAATAATAAAACAATATGGGCTTTGCATGAGTTGGAAGGTTTTCCTCCATGTACCTCAAGCACATGTGGTAATGAGCACGAAGTTCGATTTAGAAAACTCGGTGAAACCCCTCTATGGATAAATCTAGATAATTTTGTTTGGAATACTTTCATAGGAAAAAATATTTTTTAAAAAAATAATAAAAGAAGAGAATTTTTCATGTTCTCTCTTGTTTATTAGGAACCAAGGGATATTTTTCGAACTCATTTGGGTAGACTTGTGAAAGAGGCTTGTGGCGGGTAAGCTATATATGGAATAGCAGGGGAACTTATCTAATTTTGTATGACCTCGTATTGTGGGAAACATACTTACAATTATGATTTTGACTAAGAATTATCTGGTGGATTAGGAGATTTACACTCATTATGACATTGAGAAATGTGTTTATTTGTCTTTCTTCACGAACGGTGTGCAATGTTGTTTGCTTGAGGACAAACAAACTACTAAGTGTGAGGGAGTTGTGTATGCTTTTGGGTCCCAAGGGCCAGATCTGGAAACTCCCTTCAAGCGACGGCTAACCAAATCCCGAGCCCAAGAAATCCAGGCGACCCATGTCGCTTTCCTCCCCCGACACAACCCGTCGGTCGTAGATCGACCGAAGCCGACACCTACATCCATCGGGGCTCCTGCTAATCTAACCCCAAGGAAGAGCCAGAACCAACGAGAAAGGGGAAAGACGAAGACCACGACTCAATCTTTGTCGGAGTGGTAATAAGCGTTGGTCACCACAGCGACACTGGCGAGACCACGGAACCCTAAAAGCCCACCTCGGCCACCAGTCAACGGCAGAACACCGGGTAGGGGAGGAATCGAAATCGCGCCATGAAGCTTTCAACATGCTCTCAGCGGCGTCGGAGCCACGAGGTACCGAGCACCCCCGATGGGTGGGCTAACAGCTGCAGAAGGAGATCTGCGAGCGAGAAAGATGAGGAAGGTGGCGGGAGAGAAATTGGGGATCTGACAATTCTTTCAGATAACTTTTTTAATCGAATTGTCATTCGAAAGAAACAAAAATGCTCGTTTCATATCTTCAATCATAAATTCCAAATTGATATTTGAGTAATGATGATATATTACTTTAAAGATAAAATGTTTTCTCATTATGTCCATTGTCTAAAAATTTGTTACCAATAAAATAATGTTTTATGTTTCAAAATTTAATCAAAATTGTTACTTGTTGTTATTGGACCAAACTTCAACGACAAATCATCGCCTCTCCAATTAAACGGAAAAACTAAACTGATGGAGACAAGAACACTAAGTTCTTCCATTCCCAAACAACGCAAAGGAGGAAAAAACAAAACAAATTCTTAGACTGGTTATGGAAAATGGAACAACTTATGAAAGCAAGGATGCCATTTCACATTGCATTGAAGACTGCTTCTCTCAGCTCTTCACTTCAGAAGGGAGCCATTATGAGGCTAGATTACTGCAAGGAATTGGATCAATCATCAAAGAGGAGAGAAACAAAGAACTGGTGGCACAAGAGAGTACAAAAGAAATAAAGGAAGCCCTTTTCAGCATCAACCCCCTCAAGGCCCCTGGGCCATATGGTATGACTTCAGCTTTCTTACATTCATTCTGGTCCTTAATCTGTACTGATCTTTGCTCCTCTATCACTAGCTTCTTTAATTCCAGTCTAATCTTGAAAAGCATGAATCAGTCATTAATCACTCTTATCCATAAATGCCTTCAGCTAACAATGGTTTGTCAATACGGACCAATTAGCCACTTTGTAATGTCACTTATAAAGTTATTTTCCAAAATCCTGGCTAATAAACTAAAAATTTCCCTTCCTTATTGCATCAGTGATAATCAGTCAATCTTTGTGCTTAATAGGCAGATCCTTGACAATGTGATAAATTGCTAATGAAGTTACTCATTTTTTGAAGTGATATCGATCTGGCAAAAATTACTATATGGCTTTGTGATCGCGCGTCGCAACGCGGAAAATTAAAATTTATATTTTTTCTCGAATAACCTCTACCAACTAGTAGTAGTGGCGAGCAAGGGTCGAACCCACAGGGAGTGTGAATCAAATTGTGATATTTTTGTATTAATTGAAATTATTAAAAGCGATAAATGGGGGGATTGAATTATAAATCTAATATCTATCTAAGAATGAAATGAGCTATAAATAAGAAAATAAAATAAAATAAATTAAGAGAAAGCTTCTAGTCCACGGTTCTGTCTACACCCTCGAATGATTCGTTTAATCAACTTTGGTATCAAATCTCGTTATCTTATGGAATTACTAGCCCTAGGTAACGACACGGTCTGTTATCTGAATTTTTCCTTATTTTTAATTTAACCGCGAGACGCTCCACGATTAAACCTGACTTCTTGCACAGTCCAGAAAAACCTTTTCAAGATTTAATACAATTAACCCCTTTACGAATTAGAAAAATAGGCTAGACTAAGTAGTGAACTCAACCGAGTTCGTTCACTTAAATAAGTCGTGTTATCCCCAGTAGTTACCGTCTTTTGGTTACCTCTTATGAATTAAACACAACAACAATTACGGATTGAAAGTCTAATTCAGATGTAGATATGAAAAGCCTAATCTAGGTGATCAATCTAAACTAGTCTAAAAACATCATGGTTAATTATTCAAAATAACACAAGCAATTCCAAAAAGATATTGAAATCATCAAGTATATAAATCAATCAAACATTGTCAATCGTAGGGTTTAACTTTCCCAGAACTAGAATAGAAGAACTACTCTAACATAATAAATAAAAAGGAAAAGAGAAGAATATAATTATCCTTCTCGTGTGCGGATGCGGTCTCCCTCCGCAATTGATCAAGTTCCCTCGTCTATCCGTGCCTTTTTCGTCCTCTGTTAGCGTTTTCTTCTTTCTGCGTTCTACTTTGCGTGATCTCTGTCTCTGTGTTGCAGCTGCTGCCCTCATATAAATATATCTCCAAGTCTGTATATACTTCTCCCTTTTGTTCACGTGCCAAAAAAAAAAAAAAAATTTAAACTCCACCCACCTCCAAGAGAACATGCTGGGCCGATTAACAATTAAAAATCCACTCAAAGTAATATTGAATGTGGCGTGAATGGGCTGCCCAATTCTAATTCTTTTTATCCAAGGATTAATTAGTTCCTCCATATTTGCTCTACTAGAAAATAAAGCCTCACATTTTGGGCTTGGACTTGCTTCCCACAAAAGTAATTTTGGGCCCAAATTGTCAGTATTGGGTCGAGTATGGGACTCCCCTGTACTGCCTGCTTCAACCTTCCTTCGACGTTTCGTCGTCCATAAGAACACTCCAATATCTTAAAAATAAACAATAAAAATATCAAAGCACCAGAATCCATCTAATAAATAAATAAGTCGAAAAATATATATGTGCGACAAAATTAAGCATATGAAAATACGCTAATAAATATATAAAAATACACACTTTTTCTGACCAATCACTTTGAAACTGGATATGTTTAAAGCCTTTGACAGAGTCGAACGAAACAGTGTGAGTTTGATTATGTTACAATTGGGATTTGATGCTTTATTTGTGAGATGGATTATGCAATGTATTTCTTCAACCTCTTTTACCTTCAATGTGAATGGAGAGTCTGCAGGATACATCAAGCCATCAAGAGGACTGATACAGGGTTACCCCTTGTCACCCTACCTCTTCATCTTAATCTCTAAAATATTTACCCATCTTATAAATTCAAAAGTAACCAAAGGATATCTGCAAGGAATCAGAATGAATAAAAACTGCCCAGCACTCACACATCCATTTTTTGCAAATGATACCTTAGTTTTTTTTTAAAGTAGACATCCCTCAAGCCACTACCCTTCTCCAAATCCTCATAAATACCACACTCTAACAGGCCAAAAGGTCGATCTTGGAAAATCGTCCTTTTTTTCAGCAAGAATACACCTCTGCCCCTACAAAACCAAGTCTGTAATATCTTGCTGGGAATACAACCACAAACATCTTCAAAATACCTGGGCCTCCCTCTTGGGATTGGCAGGTCAAAAAATGCAACCTTCTCTTTTGTGGAGGGAGCAATCAAGAAAAGTATTGCAAACTTGACAAATACTTATCTTTCTTGTGCAGGTAAGGAAATGATGGTGAAAGCTGTGTTAAGTGTTCTACCTACTTACACAATGTCCTGCTTTCTCATGCCGAAGACAGTGAACAAGAAGCTCTCTTCTCACTTTGCAAATTTTTGGTGGAATAATAAAAAGAATGTCTCAAATGGGATTCACTGGAAAAGCTAGAAAAACCTAACACTACCAAAGATGATGAGGGGCATGGATTTCATGACCTCCATAACTTCAACAAAGCCTTGATCTTAAAGCAGATTTGGAGGATCATTTCACAACTTCATCTTCTGGTTAGTAGGATTATAAATGGGAAATACTTTCCCCATGACAGTCTTCACTCAGCAAAGAAGAAAAATAACTGCTCTTGGCTCTGGACTAGTCGGTGAACAATGAAAGACAATTTCCTGATGGGAATAAGATATCAAACCAAGAATGGAATATTAGTGAACATCTGGAAACACCCTTGGGTCCCACATTTACTTAGGTTCCAACCTGAAGGTTAAGGAATGAGATGGAATGAGATGGAATAGAAGCCTGAGCTAACTTGGGTTATTGACCTTATAGATGATTAAGGAATGAGATGGAATAGAAGCCTAATTGAGCAATGGTTCACTGAGGAAGAATCTGCAACAATCATGAAATTGATGACCTTGATCCTTATGGTACAGATAGACTCGGATGGGAGTGGAACTCTACTGGCAAATGCACAGTTGTATCAGCTTATTCCAAACTCAGTGAGGCACAATGGAGGCAAATGGATATTGCAGGACCAAGTTCAATTCAGACAGAGATAAAGAAGGCCAGAAAGAGGACTTGGAGTCTGAAAGTGAAGATCAAAATCAGACATTTCATTTGGAAATGTCTGAACAATATTTTGTCTGTGCTTATAAACCTGCACACAAAAGATATATCTTTGGACACAATCTGCAAATTCTGTGGAGAGGTGGAGGAGTCACATAAACATATGTTCTTCAACTGCATTAGAGCAAAACTAATCTGGAAATTAGCTCCAATCTCTTGGGAAGGGTTGGAAGCTATTACCATTTACTTTAAACACTGGTGGATCCAAATTTGCTCTCTTAACCACAATCCAGTTACAGAAGCTAGAATTTAACTAATTAGCTATCTCCTATGGTTGATGTGGAAAACGTAGAACCTGTGGCTATTCGAGCAAACTTGGAGGTCAGAGGCTCACACAGTCCAATTGGCACTGCAAGAATGGTCTGAATTCTCCCTTTGTACATGTTAATGTGTAGCTAGTTGGTAGCCTTTTCTGTTGGTTTTCTGATTTGCCTTCGAGGGTAGTTAGTTGTGTTTTACTTTCCTTAGTGTTTTGTTAGCTTGCTAGGTCCCTGGGGTGCAGTGGCAAGTTAATTTTGTTGTCTAATGTCTCTTGGTTTGTAAGACTTTCTTAGGCTCGGGTTTGGTTGTTGCTTGCGGGTTTCAAAGTTTGTCTTTGCCGTGAGTGAGTCCTCTCTCTTGGTGTAATTAAGAAGTTGTTGCTCATTCTGTCTGTAACAGCTCTTGCCTAAGATTTCTTTCATTGTGTTTATAAAATCTGTCGTTTCGAGAAAAAAAAAATATAAACGTTAATTTATTTTTCCAAAACTAATGATTTACTGAAGAACAAAAGAAACAAAAACTAGAATTTGATTTATAGAACTAAACTTTTGGAGCATTCACAAACTATGAAAACGTCACTTTCGAAGAATAAGTTTATAAATAAATTAAAGATGTATGTTATTTTTTGTGGTTATAATTATTATTTAAGGGTAAAACAAGATAGTCTATTTATAATATTTTGTTATGGGGGAAAAAAGAAACAAAATTATTGTCATTCTCATAATTACTTCAAAAAAAATCGCAAACTTTTAATCAAAGAAACTCAAAATTACTACAAAAAAATGGTACTGTACAATCAATTATTGTCTTGTCACAAGCTATACTAAGAAAATTATATTTCTGGAATGAAAGCGAAGCATCTATAGCCCTGTAAACTCAAGAAGCCAGTCCTTGTCAGTTGTCGGTGAAACCTTGAACCTGTTTTATATTGAGACAACTTCGTATCAATAGCAGATTATGGATATCCTTCCTTGTTTTAGAGGCTTAATATATTTGAAGGGGTTGATTTTAGAAACTTCTGGAGGGATTTTCAGTTTTTTTTTTCAATTAATGCAAAAGACATTCATTCATCTTCTGAAATTAGAAATACACATTCATCATTTTCTAGGTGTCTTACAAAAGTAGAACCTGAAGAGAAAAATATGACGAAACAATGGACAATTTGCCAGTGAGTTCTAAATCAAACTGTGCAGAATAGCAAAAGGAAAAGATCGAATTAATTTTGATGAAATAGATACTTATGTTGAAGTTGAAAAACAGGTAAAAGAGAAGGAAAATAAATAAAGGTAGCATGAAATATTACCCTATGCCAACTTCTAAGGAATGTACAGAACCTTCCTTGGAAGAAATTAACCCCACGCCATGGAGCAAGCATAATTGACCACCAATTTGCCATCAATGCAGAAATTCTGAAATACGTAATGCAACAATTTGTTGAGATAATACACACGATGATGAACAAATCAATTCCAATTTCCAACTTTAGCGGAATAGTGATCAAGCCGTATTTCCAGAGTCGCAGTCAACATTTGGTTGTTAAATATAAGAAACAGCATTGTTTTTCTAACAAAAATTAAACCAAATCTATTTACCAACATCCCAGTACTAATAAGTATCGAGTGATAGACAACACAATTTAATGATTCTATAGGTGCCAAAGTGTAAANAAAAAAAAAAAAAAAAAAAAAAAAAAAAAACGGGGAGGACCAAGATTCGTCCGCCTAACAGCAGATTCAGCTTAACACCAAATAACTAGCTCACCGATATACACGAGTTCATGAAAATGACAACTTACATTATAAAGGTCGAGGACCAGCTCATCAGGATTCGGTGAGAAAGCACTGTTTACATATACAAACTGAACAAAAAAGGATATTTAGCAACACCGTATATTAAGTGCAAGAAGTGAAACGCTAACATTATTGATCAAGGCGAATAGTACAGAAGAACTTACCAGTGTGTCCCTGTGAAGCTGACGGCGAAGAAAATCTATTACTTTTGCAAACTTGTCAGTTCCGGCAATCTGCATTTTAGAAGAAAATAGAAAACATGTAAGGGGAAACTAGAAAAGATGCCTCGATTTCTAAATTAACTTTAACTATGTTGTACACATTCTTAATCTAAAAAAAATAAAAAAGTATGCAGGGACCATAACTACCAATGGATTTTCAGTAACTGAACAACTTTTAGAAGTGGGTATTGAAAAGCCATTCCACAAATCGATCTCCACACAATCAGATACTTAATATCTTCTATAGAGAGAAAAATCTCATGAACTATGCAGGATTTAGAAATCGCCTCACATTATCAAGTGATTTCGGCATCTAATAATAATAATAATAATAATAATAATTTGTTGAAGATTATCAGGGTGTTTTGACCAATCAATCATTGGTTTCAGTCCATTCCAAAAAAGAACCAACTCAAATTTCAAAAGAAACAGGAGAAAAGTTAAAATTTGTCCTTCAAAACTCCTTTAATTCAGCTAGTTTCCGCTTGTACAATCCACTAGGGCAAAGAAAACGAATCAAACATATTTCAATGTATCCTAAAAAGTTAACCACCACAGCATGAAACTTTTAACAATGCAATTCGGTTTCCTTTTCCAAGGATGTGGGGACCTTGAATTTAGATTGCTTCAGAATTGGAGCATCACCAGTGGCTCTCAAATGAACTACCACTGCATAAATCAACACAAAATATCAATATAGAATTTGGAAGAAACAGAAAAACAAATTCCTCATCAGAAACAAGAAATTAGGAGTGATAATATAAACCACAGAAAACTCAAATAGTATCTGTATCTGAACAGTAGTCGACCTTTACGTGCATCCATTGTTCGATGATCCAAAGTCAAGGCCACTCCTGTAGATCTATAGGTCAGAGGCAACAATAAGAGGATAAGGTCGTTTAATGGTTAGGACGTCATAATCATATTTTATCAACAAATATGGATACTTTCAAATGGCATGTCATACACGAAAAAACATCATAAACAAAATATGGCATTTCATATCATACATACGCATTTTGGTTAAAAACATATGACGAGTCGACCTGTATAATGGTTAGGCCGACCCATACAAGAATTTGTGAAAAATTTTATATGTTATCACCAAAATCTTAGGGGTATGATATAACTCTTTAAAATTTAATCATCCTTCAAACATAAATACAATCATTCAATCCAAAACCTCTCAATTCAAACAAACTACACAAAGCTATACATATATATTTGTATATGTCACAATTTCACAATTTCAACCGAGCAATTAACCATCCAAAGATACCATAGAATTGAAAAAAAAAATATAAATAAATAAATAAATCCTCATCCCGAGGATATCAATTTTGTTCCTGAAAAAAACAATTAACAATAGACTCCCTTACCTTTAACCTCTCATGCTGCGGCTTTATACCATTATAACAAAATAAATATTTCAGAAGGAATTTCGAATTTAATCGTTTATGTAGTTGGGGTTAGACGATGAGGAAGTACGAACTTACCTCTTCGGAGCTTTAGACGCCGAAGTTGTCTCGCCGGCTGGTGTCCGCCGATCGGAGATTTGGCAGTGGACTGGGTGCCGGTAGCGGAGGTCCTAGTCGCGTTTCTTTTTACCCTTTTTTCTTCACATTTTAGGGAGAGTTTTTAATTTTTTATATTCAGGGAGCCTTTGTTTGATTGAGCCTCTTATACATGCAGTTTGGGCCTTTTATTTTGAGTTGGGTTTTCACTTTTATTAGTTTCCAGGCCTTTTTCAAGGCTTTTTTATGGGTAAGTTTGGTTCAAAACTTGTATTGGGCTTTATATTATAATTTTTGGGCTTAAGTGGTTATCCACTTGATTGAATCTCCTCTATAGTCATGTTGGGTTGATAGTAGTGGTTGATATCAAGCCTACTAAGTTATTATCTTGTTTGGTTCAAGATTTGAAATAATAATTAATACTGAAAATAATACTTTCTCTTATTTTTATTATTTGTCATTCTAGCTTAATTGATCATTTGTTAAATAAATGTCGTTTTGGCTATTTTGTATATATTTTTCCATTATTATCCTCATCTAACTAATAAATACACTACGTCTTTTCATATTCTCTCTCCATCTTTTCTCAAAACATCAATCTCTATCCTCACTAATGAGGGTTAATATTGACAAAAAAAATATTCTTAATTATTGTGCAACTTCTCAAAACGACATTTATTAAAAATAGGAAGGAGTATGTTTTTTCAGTATTTACCCTATCCATTAATGTTATTTTTGTATCTTTCTATTTGACGTTGCGTGAAGTTTTTTAGCACTAAACCAATGTAGTAAAGAAAAAAAAAGGATAAAAGGAACATGTAAATTGTAAAAACAAAAAACAATAACATAAACTACAGAGAAAATAAAGAATTGACAACATACTAGAACAAAATAAAAATAAGTGTTGTACCCAAATTTCTTAAGATTCGGTCCGGCCTGCCAAGACGAAACCAAACAAATAATTTGGCCTATACAAGTCCAAACGCCAACAACCCATAAAACATGCGAACGCCCAAGAAGCAATGCTAGTCGAGTCTCTCGATCCCCCATAATAATGACTTTTGTTGATCTCCCTATACCTTCCCGTGGAAGATTTGGCGAGCTTCCTCGCATATGAACATTGAACTAGCAAAGTTGATAGAGCAACCCCCCGAGCAGTTCCATCCTCAAAAATAGAGTTTTGCATGGATACACGCGGTGCCAATCTACGCCCCTAGCTGGCACAAGACATTTATTATGCTTTTACCTTTTGTGTATAAATTCAACTCGTTCGGTCCTAGCAAAACACGAAAAATCATCACAAAAAGAAAATCTCCACTGTAATGTATCATTATACAATTTTTTAATAAAAATTTTGCAGAAAACATTCTCCTTGTCGATCTCCTCAGCAAATCGGAAAAATTAATGTCGTCTTCATTTCTCGCTTGTTTTTATTCCCATTTTGTAGATTTTTCATATTAGCTCTAATTATCTACCTTTAATTCTAAAATAAAATATATATGTAACCCCCAGTTTTAACCCCCTAATTAATAACAATCATAACTGTTGACAGCCGACCGTAAAAAAAATAGCGGTAGAAGAAGGGCGGCCATCAAAGGTTACCGCTGACCCAACCGCCTATAATTTCCATTCAAGGTTTCTCCTCAAACACTTTATCTTATTCTTCCTATACACATATATTATCTTCACACTACAAAAAAAATCAGATCTATATATTGTTGTCAAATTTCATATTAGTCAACCTTCGACAAGAATACAGATCGATTAGCTAACCCTCGACAAGAACATCGAGGGTGTATAACTCTTCGACCAGGTTTTTGAGCTATCTCGGACAGCAAGTGAGCTCGACCATTTTCTCTTCTCGAGATTTGAATCAGCTCGAATGGGCTAAACTCCTTCTGCAAAATTTTGACCTCATCCACATATTTCTGCAGTCGATCCTCCTTCACCTTGAAACCTCATTCACCTTGAAACCTCCTTGCAACTTTCCGACCACAAGTTGCGAATTCGGATGAACATGCACCTCTCTAGTTCCACCTACTACCGCCAATTGTAATCCCTTCAACAAAGTCTCGTACTTGGCCTCATTATTCGACACTTTATAACCCAACTTCATTGGAAATTCCAAATTATCCTCTTTTGGCGAAATCAGCACGATCCCTAAGCCTGCTCCTCCCGTAGAGACTGATCCATCAACAAAGATCTGCTATCTTCCCTTTGTATTGACCTCCATACCAGTTCCCTCATGAATAAAATTTTCTAGAACTTGGGCCTTGATGTCCCTCCAAGGTTCCTAGACCAAAGAATACTCGCTCAGTTCGATCTCCCGCTTAACCATTCAACCTAAAATAGAAGGTCAACCCAATGTCTCTCCAAGTGGCATGTTCGTCCTTACTTTGACCTTATGGATAAGAAAATATGGCCTTAGCTTTCTTACACTTACGACCACTGCCAAGGCTCACTTCTCAATATCGGACTATCTCAACTTCATCCCCTGCATAACTTGACTCACAGAGTAAATCGGATGTTGCACCATACCTTCCTCTCCCAACAACACTGGCTCACTGTCGTCGCCTCGATTGAAACATAAAGCACCAGGTCCTTTCCTTGCACCGATTTGGCCAATAGAGGTAGATAGGCCAGAATGACCTGTAGCTCCTCAAACGCCTTCTGAGCCTGTTCGGTCCACTTGAACTTTGAGCTCTTCTTTAGGGTTTTGAACAATGAGCTGCTCCGTTTGACCACTTTTGAAATGAATCTTCTTAGACCTGCAATTCAACCAGTTAAAATTAGTACCTCCTTCACGTTCTTCGGGGGTCGCATTTTCAACACAGCTCGAACTTTTTATAGATTCACCTTGATCCCCTTCTTGGTCACCATATAACCCAAGAATTTTCCTGACTTCACGCTGAACGAACACTTGGCTGGATTCAGCTTCATCCCATATCTCTATGGTAAAGGTCTCCTCAAATCTTTTATGTGGCCAGCCTCCACTTTGCTCTTGAATAGCATGTCGTCCATGTATACATTCATATTTCAATCTAATTTCTCTTTAAAAATCTTGTCAACCAACTCTGGTAGGTTGTTCCCGCATTCTTCAAGCTAAACGACATGACCACATAACAATAAGTTCCCCCCCGCTCGTCACAGAGCTAACTCTCTTCCAGTCCTCCCTCGCTAATGAAATCTGATGATAACCTTGCATGGCATCCATCAAGTTTAACAATTTGCACCCTTCCGACGAGTCGACCAGTTGGTCAATCTGCGGTAATGGGTTAAGGTCCTTAGAGCACGCCTTGTTGAGGTCCCAAAAATTGATGCAACATTCGCCATTGCATTCTGACTTAGAAACCATCACCATGGTCAATAGCCACTCTGGGAATTGTATCTCGACCACATGTTCTGCGCGCAACAATTTATCAACCTCTTGTTCAATGATTTTGTTCATTTTTGCTTCATGATTGTGTCGTTTCTGCCTCACTGGCCAAACACTAAGGTCGAAGTTCAGTCGATGCTCGATGATGCTCGCATCGATCTCGGTCAACTCCTCTGAGGTATAAGCAAAAATGTCTAAAAACTCCCGTACCAACCTGATCAACTCCGGCCTCAGAGGATCCTCTAACTTAGCTCCAATTCTAAATTTTCTTCTTATTTTCTTCTATCATCTGGATTTCTTCAACCTCTTGTCCTGGCTAGATATCCACTTTCTGTTTTCCCTTATCCAACTTTGGCCTCTCCTCTTTCGATCTAGACCCACTTGGCGTGCTCGTCTTTTTCTCCTTTAGAGCATTTAACCTCCTTGCATTCCTCCTATTCACCCTGACTATGGTTTGATAGCATGTATGTGACGTTAGTTGATCTCCCACAACTTCTCCTACTCGCTCTCGAACTGGGTACTTGATCGTCATGTGGTATGTTGACATCACCGACTGAAAAATCGTTCAGGCTCGTCCTCCCGAGAATAATGTTATATGACGACTCAGCTCCGAACACCATGAATCTCACCATTTTGACCTTCCTCAGCGGGTCTGTCCCAGGGCGGTTGGTATAGTGATTTCACCCATAAGAACGACCTCGTTTCTATTGAACCTGTACAAAGATGTTACGACCTCCTTCAGCTCTACCTATAAGTCCAACTGTTTATAACAGTCATAAAACATCACGTCCACCGAGGTTTCTGCATCGATAAAGACTTATTTACATCATATCTTATTACCTCAGGTGTGATCACCAGCGCGTCATTGTGTGGCACATGCAATCCTTTAACGTATTTAGCTTGAAAACTTATCACCAGATCTCGAGTAGCTATACTAACCTCTTCTCTTTTCCTCTTGGCTGCTTGAGTATGCTCATTTCTAGCACTATTGAAGTCCCCATCGGTGGGACCTCTAGAAATCATATGGATTACGCCCCCTCCCTCCCCCCCTCCCCCCTCTCCCTTTCTGCGGGGCCTCATCCTCATTGTCTCGACCATCTCTTTCTCGACCTCTTTTGCCTCCTCTCCTTCAACCACCATACTCTTCTCGCTTCTTTCTATCATCGTCCTCATCCCTATCCTCCTTTTCTAGTGAGTACTCTTGTCATCTTCTCTTTTCCTTCTTGTTCTTCTTCTTATCTTGGTTTACAAATTCCTTCAAGTGACCAACTTGAATTAATCTCTCAATCTCATCCTTAAGGTGTCTGCAATTTTCCATCGTCTTGTTGTAGTCCATGTAGAACCTGCAATATCTGTTAAATTTGATTACATCGGTCCTTCTCTCCTCGACCTTGGTTACATCACTACTCGGCCATCAATTCTCTACTCGATCGCATCGAGCACCTCTGCCATTTAAGTCTTAAGTATAATGTACTTATCATACCTCTAACCATTTTTGAGTGGTCGATCCTGCCAGCTGTCTTCTCTCTACCTCTCCGGCTATCTTGCATGTCCCGCTTTGGCAAATGGTTTCTCTCTTTCTTTGGCTCAGGTAGAGCCAATTGCTCCAACTTTGCACACTCTTCCCCTGTCTCCTCCAAATTGACATATTTCTTACATTTTTTCAACACCTTGTCGTAGGTTCGAGATGGCGTCTTGGCTAGAGAGCTTCGATGGGGACCATCTCGAAGGCTTCGAATCAGACCTCCCTCTTTGACCTCGTCTAAGATCGATGGAATTTCCACGCACGTTTGGTCATACTTCCTCAAAGACTCACCCTGTTTTTGCCTCATCGCCATCAATGTTAAGTATGTTTTCTCCTGGACTATCGCGCTAGCATACTGATTTAGAAATAATCTTGAAAAGTCCTTGAAATCTCTCACCGACCCTGGGGGGAGTTGGTGAAACCAAATACTGAGCACCTCCCCTCGAGGTCGATAAGAACGCTCTGCAGTTGTTTGTCCCATTTTTGTTGCATTTTTTCTTGTTATTTTTTTCTTTCTTTTTCCCCCATATTAAGTCTTTTAGTTAGTTTTTATCTCGTTTGTAGTTTATAGCTTGTTTTCCTCTATCTTGGTTTTTCTTGTGTTTTCCGTATGTTTTTTTCGTTTTTCTTCTTGTTTCTAGTGTGCAGGTCGGAAACCCATGAGGAATTGATTTAGCCCAAAAATTGAACCGGTGAACATGGTTGAATAGAATGGTTCGTTAGCTACACATAGAAAAAACCGAAACTCGATTTCGAGCTCAGACGAATCCGAACGGGGCCGAAACGTCAAGTCCATCAAGCTGCCGACCTTTGAAGGTTGGAAAACTCTAGAAGATTGTAATATGGGCAAAATCTGGTCCTTCAAACATAATTGAATAGAGGGGGTCTTTAGCGACGCGTAGGAAAAAATGGAACCCAATTCCGAGTTCGGACGAGCCTAAACGAGCCCCAGAAGCAAAATAGTGCACGGAAGCAAGCAGCCAGCACGCCGCGGCGTGACACAACTCTCCACCACGGTGTGAAGCACTCTCCGTGGCGTGGCATGGCCTTTCTCCGCGCCGTGACGCCTCCGCGACCCCGACAGAGACTTCCCAGGCCTCCCAGCGCCATGCCGTGCCACCCCCGCGCCGCGGCATCTCGCCCTGCTGCTATAAAAACACGCCCAGACCTCCATTTTTAGTCTATCTCTCGACCGGGTGAAAACCCTAGGTCCTGAGAAAACACGACAAACTCTCCTTTCTCCTTTCTCTCTTCTTCTTCTTCTTCATTTTTCCTCCTTTCTTCATCCTTCTTTTCCATTTATCTTATTCTCCGCCTTTACATCCAAGAATTAAGCTTGTATTTCGAATTCAACTTTGGAATTTGGATTGATTGTAAGTATTCCTTTCTCTTATTTGATTCATGAATAATGGTTATTTGAGAGGAATGATTATGATTGTTGAAATTGATATTCGTAGCTAAATTTGATTGCTAGATATAGGGGATGATTGTTCTTGTTTAACGTGCATTTGTCGGGTTTGATTTGTTCATGCTTATGTGAGTTGAATTGATTAGGAATTGATGAAATTGTGCTTGATAGTTTGATGTAATCGAAGGGTGACACTTTGATCTTGCAGTTGGTAACAATTGGATATTGAGTTGTCGAGTTTGGTTTTGTTGATTCCAAAGATTAGTTGATTAAACACCTTCTAATTAAATTAGCGATTTTTTGAACGGCAAGAAGTCGTAGACCTAGGCTTGCATGAGATAGATAATTTCGTAACTGAATAATCTATGGGTTGAGATTGAAATACGTGCTTGTCGATGACCCGTCCCTTGTTACGAAAAGTTATTGAGATTGGGATAATTGGCCTGTGTTGTATGCTCGAACTTGTTCGTCTATGTTCAATCCCTTGTTACGAAGAGTTATTGGGAGCGAACCGCTAGATGTTTAAGCGAGAGTGTCAATCTCGAACCGAACAATTGATTGTCTGGTTTTGCTAAGAACTTGAATAAATTATCCCCGACTTCCTAGTTTCTCCATCTATGTTTCGTTTATATTTTTAGGTAGATTATTGTTTTATTTTATTTCTTAGTTAATAATTCATCAAAATTGCTAATCGATATCAAATCTAAATTCCGAACCACCTTCCTCGTGAGATCGACCCGGGAAACGAATCTTTTGATTCGGTACTCGGTAAAAATAACAATTTTTACACAACAGCAGCTCACCGCATCCGAATACCCATGCAAAACCGCCATATTCTCAAATGGTCGCACATGCCTCGACGGATCTATCGACCCATTGTACGACATACTAATCTCCCGAAAAGTTTCCGGCAACACCGCGTCGACCCATTGCTAATTATTTGCTTGTGACTTAGTATTAATGCTATTTTTTCCTTCAATCGTAAACATATATTTAAAAATCACACAAGTAAGCGTCTAAATTGGTAAAATAAATAAATAAATTGCAAAAAATGATATTAAATAACATATCATTTTCTTAGAATAAAAATATTTGAGGCATTGTTTCTGCATTTGGCCCAGGGCCTAATAATTTTCAGGGCCGGCTCTGACGCCGACTTAACCATTAAATCCTCACACTTTCTTTAGAAATGTGCAAAATTTAATTAGAAGATGTCTCACTTTAAGAATCAATACAAATAAAAGTATAACATTTGATAATATAAGTATGCATATTTTTTATTCAAATGTTAGGATTAGTCGATCCATCTAACAATTAGTCTGTCTCACACAAGAACTTGCATTGTTGAAAAATGACGTCCTTAAAGTTAGGATCTATCAAAAAACCTACTTGGAAGAAATAATGTTCTTAGAATGTAAGACCAGTGTCTCTACAACCCCGAGTATTACACGAATATTAATTAAAAATTTTGTTACTTAATTTGAAAATGAAAATAGAAATTTTTGTTTGATAATTACGTTCTTCCAATTATTCTTTTTTTTTTTTTAATTTANAAATTGGTATGGTTAGTTGTTAGTGTGATTTTGATTTTATATTAAAATAATACTTATAATAAAATAATTATAATTGATTTGATGTAAAAGTAGGAGATAGATGATGTTAAATGATAGTTAGTTAAGATTATGTAAGTGAATGAATTGTAAATTAAAGTTGATGTGATGTATAACAATGATTGGTTTGTATTATTTAATTATATAGATAATATTGAAGATAGTGGAGTTGAGTTAGATTTTAAGTATGAATTGCATATGAATTGAATATTTTCATATACAAACACATCCTAAGCCTCCAAACCACGCTGACAAACCAAGAAAATCAACAAACACACCTACGACAACCGTGTTTAAATTAGGAAAAATGAGGAAAAACCTTCCTCTTGTCGTGTTTGCCTCCCATCCGCCGGGCACCTCCGGCCGCCGCAGTCGGAGCTGCTCTCCTCGGGGGTGCCGGTGCAACTCCCGTTTAGTCACCTCACCTCATCCTCTTTTTCGGCGCGGCGATGTTCCTATTCGGGGTATCTATAGTGGAGTTGTGTGTGGTTTCAGAGTCTGTGAGGCGAGTCAGCCGACGCCGGATTCGGCCGCTGTCGTGGTAGTGGAGGGGTCTGGGTCCATCACTTTTTTCTCCCCTTGATCTACTCGCTTTCCTGTTGTTGAGGCGGTAGGTCCAACGGTGAGGTGGTCGACTGTTGATGGTAATTGGCTTCCCTCGTCCGGTTAGGTGTTGGGGGTTGCTTTGGGGTGGTGCTCCCGGGAGGGTTTGTGACGACATTTCAAGTGGTTGCCAACTGGCTGTCCGAGGTCTGTCGATGGAGCGTCCTTGTGCCTCGTTGCTCGTTTCTCGGAGTTGCAGCTTATAGGTGGGGTTTTCACTAGCGAAGCGGTATCCAATTCCCAGTTTAGGTCTCACCGTTTCTCTGGCTGCTAGATTGGCGAGAAGGGCGACCGTTTTTGCCGGTTGTTGTAGCAAATTATATTTTTTCCGAGCACCGAATCGAATGATTCGTTTCCCAGGTCGATCTCTCGAGGAAGACTGTTAGGAATTTAGAAATGGTATTGATAACACATTAAATTCTAAACACTCTAATCAAGATAGGATTGGTTTTTTATTATCAACTAAGAAATAACAAGAAATATAAATCTATCTAAAAATATAAACGATAAAAAGATAAACGAGCTAGGGTATCGGGAATAATCGCTTCCGGTTCTACACACATTTAACGACAATTAATGACTCGGTTAAAAGGCTCAACTAATTAACTCATTTAGCGGTTCAACCTCAATACGTCTCCGAACATGCTGATAAACATAAATGAGCGAATTAACGAAACAATTAACACATAGACAATACGTCTCCGAACATGTCTACTCTAAACGAGCCAAATTCCACCAATTTCTCTCCTCTCGGTTTTGAAAACGATTATCTCTACGACTCCTCCCTTTCGGTACTAAAAGTCG
This sequence comes from Striga asiatica, assembly GCA_008636005.1. NCBI lineage: Eukaryota > Viridiplantae > Streptophyta > Magnoliopsida > Lamiales > Orobanchaceae > Striga > Striga asiatica. The sequence goes on from BKCP01010292.1 coordinate 394,150, forward strand.
CAATTCGTAGAATTAACAAACTCTAACTTAACAAATAAATATTCAATCACAAATCAAAGTGTCACTCTTTGATTTTACTAATAAGTTAACCTAAGTGTCACTCTTAGGTTATAACAATTTATCAAGTATAATTTTATCAATTCATAATTAAAACAATTCGTCAAGATTGAGTTATCGTCATGCACGTAAACGAGAACGAACCGAAATGATTATCCCTTAGCCCCTAGCTAAAGGATTAGCCACACATTGCGATTTGAACACAAGAATTCACATCAAAACAAGCCATTCTCAACATCATGAACATAATGAAAAAGAAGAAAACTTACTAATAATGTGCAATCCAATTTCAAATGCAGTACACACCAAATCCACAATGTCCAAGTCTTGAAATTGTTCTTCTCCACACTTGAAGAACCAAAGAAAACTTAAGAAAAACTAAAGAAAAGTGAAGAAGACAAGATAGGTGTAGAGGGGGGAGAACTCCCCTTGATTCAAGGATGGAAGATGATGAATTATTCTTTTCATGATCAAGAGGGCATGTTCTTATAGCCCAAAATCCTCATTTCCAGGTGATTATTGTCCCCTAAGTGCTCCACTACCGAGCTCTTTCCAACTCATGCCATGTTTTGTGGGAAAAAGATGAAAGTTTTGTCTGCCAACAGGAGCTAGCGCCGCTAGGGGGATGGTAGCGCCGCTAGTGGGGTACTAGCGGCGCTAAGGGGTGCTAGCGGCGCTAGGGTATGGATGACCGAGGCTCTGAAGTCCGCTAAGGGTAGCTAGCGGCGCTAGGGGGGCTGGGCTGCATGACTTTGCGTTTCAGGCTCGTTTGGGCTCGTCCGAACTCGGAATTGAGTTTCGTTTTTTTCCTATGTGTTGCTAATGAACTCCTCTATTCAATGATGCTTGATTGGCCAAATTATTCTTGAAATAATATTCTCCCAAAGCTCTTGACCTACACATTGAACGTGTTTCGCGCGACTTCGCGTTTTGGACCCGTCCGGACTCGTCCGAACTCGAAATTGGATTCCGCTTTTTCTTATGTGTAGCTAAGGAACCCATCTATCCAACTATGATTTCCCGACCCATTTTCAAGCTAAATCGATTCCTCACGGGGCTTCCGACCTGCACACTAAAACAAGAAGAAAAACGTAGAAAAACGACAAAATACACGAAAAACACATAAAAAGCCAAAATAGAACAAAACACACAATAAACTATAAAATGAACTAAAAACTAACAAAAAGTCTTAAAACTGGGGAAAAGGAACGACCAAATAGTACAGAAAAACGTAACAAAAATGGTCACAACAACTCCCCCACACTTAAACCTTTGTTCGTCCCGAACAAAGAGAAAAGAAAACAAAATACGAACATGGATACAGATTCAAATACGAAGAGCCTCAAATGTCTAACTCAATTGGGTCGAATTCCAACGACTGTACGACCATATGCCTCTAATATCGACTTGGCCTTAAAATGACAAACTATCAACATATAGATCATCATATATGCCTCACTCATTTTCTTGTTCGAATATGTGATGGGTTCGCTCAAAATTGGTCGATATTCACGTTTCAACATATGCTTGCCAATCGTCTAGATTACTCGGAATCAACCAAAGCTCAAAATTTTTGAATCAAGAGGACTTCTCGGGTTGTAATGTGGCTGCAGGTAAAGGTAAGGATATATATGGACAAGAAGCTCAAATAAACAATCGAAGTTCTCGGGTAATAGAATACTCGAATGTCCGCCACTCGACCAAAATAAACAAGATAGCACACATACCGTCCACCAACAACACATAAATGCTCCATTCGAATTGCAATATTGCTTGACATTTTTTATTTATTTAGAGAGTTACTATTGCCGAACAAGCTCGAATCATATGGATAATATTCCTTAGGTTTAAACATTGGAGGTCATCCAAGTGTCCTAAAGTGATTTCTCAATACTCATTACTCGTTAAAATGAATAACAAGTAAGCGGAGTAGAATCCAATCGATTCGTCTTGCGAGCTCTCATGTATATTTATTTATTTATTTATTTTTATTTTATTTTGGTCAAGCATAAAATGCAACTCGATTTTTACCTCATTAAAAAATATCGCCACTTCACCAATCATAACTTAAAACCTGTCAACAATCAGATATATATGTGTATGGCTTACAAGAAAAGGCTTCAAGTTCAAACAGGCTACTAGCGGAAAATGTATTTTTAGGGTCAAGAACAAGGCAAAACGGGCTAACAAACGAAAAGCCTCAATCATTTTTGCAATTTCAAACTTAAACCGATTCTTTTCAAATAGACTCAAGGCAAGTTCTAATCATTCGAGAATACGACTAATATCTCTCAAGAAAGAAAAGTAAGGATCAAAACCTCACAAGGTAATAAATGTCACTTAAAGCAATCAAGTAAATATTGAGGCAATGGTAAATACGTCCGTCATCACAACTTTCCAATTTCATCAAACATTTATCAACAAATCATATAATTCACCAATACCACATGCTCGACAACACAACGACCTACCACATAAACATGCAAAAATCCACAGCGTAGTCGTCAACTCCCCCACACTTAAAATAATGCAATGTCTCCATTGCATCAACACCTAAATGAAATAAGAACAAAAACTGGGAATTCAAACAAGAAAAAGAAAAGAGTGTGCAAACCGAAGTAGCCTCGAGAGAAATAAGCATTCACGTTTCAGCCTTCCGCCCCCGAGTAACCGGTCCTCGATACGTCCTGCAAAGAAGAACCACAAAGAACTCCAAACTCCCATTATTTAAAAATAAAAATAAAAATAAACTAAAAAACGAAACACACAAGAAAACAGTAAATAAAACTTGGGTTGCCTCCCAAGAAGCGCTTATTTAACGTCATTAGCTTGACGAAACCTGTACAAATCAACCAGGATCCAAAAAGAAGTGACGATCATGCCATGCCTTCGTATTCTCGAGAAGCGGCAGCATGGGAAGGGTGGCACGACCACGGACCTGGTGGGCTCGGGTGGCAATGTTCTTGTGGAACCGAGCTTGAGCACCAAGGTTGGTAACGAAACGACCCAGAGCTCTTCGCGTCAAACCTCCACAGTCAAGCTCTCGGAATACGAGAGTGTCCGTGGAGTATGTCGAGCTAAATGTGGCCTTCTCGACAGTGCGGAGGGATGGCTTGAGTGAGGGACTCTCGAATTCGGGCACAGGAGTTTCCTCCATCACGATATCACCCTCAATCTCTAGGAGCGCATCCTCCTCGTCTTCAGTCTCGCCCTCGTGAATCTGATAGACATTGCTAATGGGCTCATTGACTTGTGGCTCGACGGATTGAGTGCGTTCTATTATACCGTCAAGCTGCACCACCAACCGAGTGCATACAACCTCTATCTTCTCTAGTCGAGTTGTTTGGGCCGACATACGAGCAAGAAGGAGATCGAGTTTTTCATCATCCGTCAAAGCGTTCACCCGATGTTCATTAACCATGAGGGAATCGGAGGAAGAATTGTAAACTCGATCCTCCAAGACTCGAATGCGTTCCGCTAGGTTCTCGATTTCGGCCTCAAGATTTTTCGTTCGGGTTGCTTGGGAGGTCATAAAATCGAGAACCAAATCGAGCTTAGCATTGTCATCCGAGGAGTCCACGGGGAACTCATAGGATTGCTCGAAAGGTAACGGATACCACGGTTGCTCGTACGGGAAGGCACATGTCTGGCCATACTCCCACGAACCGTAGCTCGGACCATTGTTCCAGTGAAGTGTTTGCGAGGAGGGGAACATGTTGCTCGGGTTCATTGATTCTTTTGTTCAAAATACCTGCACACAAGAACAGAACAACCACGCGTAGCCACGAAATATATATATAATTTTTTATTTTTTTTTTACGATTTTTCAAAAATATACTAAAAACAAGAGAAATGAAAAATAAGAAAATCGAGAGAAACACTTAAATTAAGCAAATATCACAAGAACAAGAGAAATACGGAAAATAAGATCAACACCAAAACCAAATATCCTACTTGCCTTCCCCGGCAACGGCGCCAAATTTGTTGTAGCAAATTATATTTTTTCCGAGCACCGAATCGAATGATTCGTTTTCCGGGTCGATCTCTCGAGGAAGACTGTTCGAAATTTAGAAATGGTATTGATAACACATAAACTACTAAACACTCTAATCAAGATAGGATTGGTTTTTTATTATACTAAGAAATAACAAGAAATATAAATCTATCTAAAAATATAAACGATAAAAAGATAAACGAGCTAGGGTATCGGGAATAATCGCTTCCGGTTCTACACACATTTAACGGCAACTAATAACTCAGTTAAAAGGCTCGACTAATTAACTCATTTAGCGGTTTAACCTCAATACGTCTCCGAACATGCTGATAAACATAAATGAGCGAATTAACCAAACAATTAACACATAGACAATACGTCTCCGAACATGTCTACTCTAAATGAACCAAATTCCACCAATTTCTCTCCTCTCGGTTTTGAAATCAATTATCTCTACGACTCCTCCCCTTTCGGTTCTAAAAGTCGCAATTCGTAGAATTAACAAACTCTAACTCAACAAATAAATATTCAATCACAAATCAAAGTGTCACTCTTTGATTTTATTAATAAGTTAACCTAAGTGTCACTCTTAGGTTATAACAATTTATCAAGTATGATTTTATCAATTCATAACTAAAACAATTCGTCAAGATTGAGTTATCGTCATGCACGTAAACGAGAACGAAACCGAAATGATTATCCCTTAGCCCCTAGCTAAAGGATTAGCCACACATTGCGATTTGAACACAAGAATTCACATCAAAACAAGCCATTCTCAACATCATGAACACAATGAAAAAGAAGAAAACTTACTAATAATGTGCAATCCAATTTCAAATGCAAGTACACACCAAATCCACAATGTCCAAGTCTTGAAAATGTTCTTCTCCACACTTGAAGAACCAAAGAAAACTTAAGAAAAACTAAAGAAAAGTGAAGAAGAAAAGATAAGTGTAGAGGGGGGAGAACCCCCCTTGATTCAAGGATGGAAGATGATGAATTATTCTTTTCATGATGAAGAGGGCATGTTCTTATAGCCCAAAATCCTCATTTCCAGGTGATTATTGTCCCCTTAGTGCTCCACTACCGAGCTCTTTCCAACTCATGCCATGTTTTGTGGAAAAAAGATGAAAGTTTTGTCTGCCAACAGGAGCTAGCGACGCTAGGGGGGTGGTAGCGCCGCTAGGGGGTACTAGCGACGCTAGGGGGTGCTAGCGGCGCTAGGGTATGGATGGCCGAGGCTCTGAAGTCCGTAAGGGTAGCTAGCGGCGCTAGGGGGGCTGGGCTGCATGACTTTGCGTTTCAGGCTCGTTTGGGCTCGTCCGAACTCGGAATTGAGTTCCATTTTTTCCTATGTGTCGCTAATGAACTCCTCTATTCAATGATGCTTGATTGGACAAATTATTCTTGAAATAATATTCTCCCAAAGCTCTTGACCTACACATTGAACGTGTTTCGCGCGACTTCGCGTTTTGGACCCCTCCGGACTCGTCCGAACTCGAAATTGGATTTCGCTTTTTCTTATGTGTAGCTAAGGAACCCATCTATCCAATCATGATTTCCCGACCCATTTTCGAGCTAAATCGATTCCTCACGGGGCTTCTGACCTGCACACTAAAAACAAGAAGAAAAACGTAGAAAAACGACAAAATATACGAAAAACACATAAAAAGCCAAAATAGAACAAAACAAACAATAAATTATAAAATGAACTAAAAACTAACAAAAAGACCTAAAACGGGGGAAAAGAAACGACAAAATAGTACAGAAAAACGTAACAAAAATGGTTACATTACCGGTGTCTTTCGCATTGTTGGGCAAGCCTCTAGGGCTTCTTCGGGGTGGGCTGTGGCCCCGTTTTTCCTTTTGGGGGGTCCGGGGTGAAGGGTTCCGCCATCTACCACCGTGTCCCTCCTGTCTCTGGTGTTGGGCTGAGGTGTTTGGGCAGCAAGCGCGGGCTGTGGGCTGGGTGTCTGGAGCCTGGGCCTGTATGTCCGGTTATTTTGGGTGATTTGTAGTGTGGATCTCCGGGTGCGGGTGTCGGATATCCGTCGGGGCAGGGTTGGGTCTGTTGGCGTTCGACCCAGTTAGGCGTTGTGTTTGGCAATTTCTGGTTTGGATTCTTGGGCCTTAGCTCTGTCTGTTTGGATGGATGTCCGTTGGCGTCTTCGTTGATTGACTTGGTTTGGCTGTCGATTGCGGAAGGGTGGTGTAGTTGTTGGTTTTGTTTTAGGTGTTTGGTGTTGCATTGTGTGTAGGCTGTGTTTTCTCTTCTTTCTCTCCCCGTTGGGAGTGCATTAAGTATATTCTCCTGGTGGGAGCTCTTGTTTTTTATTCTCCTTTTGGGAGCGTTTAGTGTTATGTTCTAGGCTACCGTTCAGCAGTTCTCTCTGTTAGATTCAGCGGTGTAGCTGCTTCCTTTGGCCATATGGCTATTGTAGTCGCCTGTATGGCTGGACTCTAGCTTTTATGTTTGTGTTTTTATTATTATAAAATCTATCATTTGANTGTGCTTAAATTCACAAGTAGTTTTTTTTAATAACTTAAACTAATCAGTTTTTATCATTTAAAAAAAAATACTAAATACACGGATGAATTATAAATATATATTTGAAATATAATAAATCACAAAAAAGATGAATAGTGATTGACAGTTAGGTTGAGGAATAGTGATTTAGAGGAAATTGAAAAAAATACAACTTTTTTGTTCATCATTTTCCATCCTAGAAAAAGGCCAACAATGAATGAAAGGAGGCGAATCCCGCAGGTGGGAAGTAAACGTGAGAGAGAGAACAGAGAAAGTATCTAATCCATCTGTCCATTTCCCACTCTCTCTTCCTTGCACATTCTAGAGAGAGAGAGAGAGAGAGAACATCCCCACGAAACTACCACAAAGTCTCCTCCTCTGCGTGTGCTCGTCACACACAAAAATCTCGTGAAGAAGAGAACAAACAAATCATGGTGTTGATTATCAAGGTAAGTACTTTTTCTGCTCTGTTGTTCCTAGGCAGATTTCGTTAATTTCGTCCGGATAATGATTTTTGCATATGAATTTTGTTGCAATTAAGATAACGATTGGGTGGATTTTTCCGTTTCGCTTGTGCTTTTTTATCAAATTTGAGGCTTTGGGAATTGGGATCTGTTTTGTGGTTCATTCTCTGGGTTTAGTTCAAATTATCGCTCTTGCTGATGTGAAAGGAGCTACTTTTTGTTTTAGTGGGCTGTCATAAAAATGTGATCTTTTATGTAATTATGTGGGAGTACTTTCTGATTCCTTTCTTTTTTAAGAATGATCACAATTTGCAGACTTCTGAATTGTTCAATGTTCAATTTTATTTTCCGTTGGCTAATTCTTTTACTTTGTGGATTTTCGGGGTTCAATTATGGTTCTTATCACCAACCTTTTCAACTGTTAAAAGAGGAGACAGCTTTTTTCTTGCTGTAGAGAACAGTATGTCTTTTGATTTTTATTCATTTTTATTTTCTTTCTTTGTCTGTTTTCTGTGTTTTCTCTTGTTATTGAACAAAAAACTTCAAATTTGTTTCTGTATAATTTGTCATGTTCCCCAACATAGCTGCTCTTGAGCTGATAAACGAGATCTCGCGCTAGTTTAGTTAACAATTCTAGCCAAGGCTCGAAAATATGAATTTTTATGTACTTTTTATACCTCGGTTTGTTAAAATTCGAGTTTGGCTCGACCTTTGCTTGTTAATATTGATAAACAAGTCAAACTTTGGGCTCCAATGATTTTGTCTGGAACAGGTTGCTTAAACTATAGGAACAAGAACAAATGAATATGTCCTTTGATGCCACTGTTATATTTATATGAAGCTTTGCATAATTGAAATCAAACTATATTGCCCTTTGATGCCACTGTTCTATTTATATGTTTCAATAAATATAAACTCAAACAGGGTCCTTGTAATTCTGAAACATACTTGAAAATCATTTGAAAATTTTTTCTTGCTAATGTTGTATTTATCTATATATTGCAGTTGTTTTGATTGTTTTTTCATGATTGAAGAAAGAAACTCCATGGAAGACGACACATTCTCGAGCATAGCAAACGGATCACACATTGAAGGAAGATTCCTCGAGACATTCCAGAAGAATTTCGTGCAGGTCCAAAACATTCTTGATCAGAACAGGCTGTTGATCAACGAGATTAACCAGAATCACGAGTCCAAAATCCCGGATAATTTGACTCGGAATGTGGGCTTAATTAGGGAGCTTAACAACAACATTAGAAGGGTGGTTGATCTCTATGCTAATCTCTCGGACTCGGCTAAGTCGATCGATGTCTCGTCTGAAGGAGAATCGGCCAATGGACGAGGTGTTCAAAAGAGGGTTCGATCGAGTCATTGATCGTGTCTCGTTTTTNAATTTGGATTAGTTTGACTTGATTTTTTTATTTTTTTTTGGTTGGTTGAACTTTTAACCTTCATTAATGTGTATGTCTGTTTTTTACTTTCATAATAAGGGAATAATGGGTGACTTCATGTGACTTTTTTGATTGAATTAAGGTACTTCCATTGTCCTGAAATTGTGATTTGTACATGTAATCATGAAATTGTTCTTGAGTCTTGAGGTTTGATATAATTAGGAAAAACTCTTGTTTATTTGTGCAGACTAGTACTGACCCATGCGATGCACGGTTGGTATATTTTCTTGAAACTTTTAAATATTAACATTAAATTTAATGCACTTTGTAGTTATATAACAAATGTAAAATAGAGAAAAAACAAATTAAAAACTTCATAAATTAGTAAACACTTCTTTGTACACAACGTTTTGGGTCTGATTTGGCGACACGTCATCGTCATTATAGACTAATATCTTCAACCCACTTCGAGTGGTGACACAGGAGGCAGCAACATATAATTGCCCATGACTGAACACCGGCTTCTTAAGAAATAAACCAACATGCGATAACGATTGTCCCTGACTCTTGTTGATAGTCATGGCATACAATACCATAATGGGAAATTGTCGTCTCTGGAACTTGAAAGGAATTCTAACATCGGAAGGAGTTATCGCCATTCTAGGAATCAACACCTTCTCTCCTTCGTGATCCCTAGAGTATCTTACACTCAAGAACATGAGTGGATAATCTTGTCACAACTAACCGTGTCCCATTACATAAACCCATAGAATGATCCATATTCCGCAACAACAAGACAGGGGTTCCAATTTTCAAATGCAACTGATGATTTGGAATTCCCGAATCGGGCGTATGGATTTCAGAAAGAAAATCACTATTAGAGTCCGACTTGCAAGTACTATCGGAGCTCACGTATGTATTACCTTCTGATAAATTCATTGATCTCATCCAAAGGTTTTTCAGGTTCCCCCTCAGCTGAAGTTTGATAGAAAGATGCCGTCACACGATCGTGGCCTTTGTTGACATATTTGAAGAGGTACTTTATTGATCGTGATTGATAGCACCACTCCACGTTGATGTGAGCTCCATATTTCATCAAAAGACCACGGTTATGAGGCACGACATATCCATTGTGGACAACAACACCATTTTTGTCCATATACCTCCCATCATCACGCCGTTTATACCGAGGATAACCTTCATCATCAACAGTGGTTGATTCGACAAACTGTTTTGGAAAACGCTTGCTGCATTTACCATCAACCATACACGACGAACCTTTTCGTACCAAACCACATGGCCCGTGGATCATGTGCTCCTTCACTGCTTCATAATACAAAGGATCAAATAGTTTATCTGGTATCTCAGCTGATATGATTCTGTCAATGTCGGAAGGATTAGGGAACTTGTTATCCTTAGATAAAAAACAGAAGTATATGAGCATGGGGCAATCCACGTTTTTGAAACTCAATTATGTAGACGACTGCACAAGAAATGATGTATCAAAATTATTAAAATTCGAATAAGTCATAGATTGTTAAAGGTTAAATTAAGAAGTCCAGACACAATGATTGTTATAAGATAATTGCAATGAAATAATATCTCACCTGCAATCACCTTGCCAAAGATCTCCTTCGTACGGAAATCCCTAATCATTTCTTTGAGTTTTGATCTAAACACCCTACAGACAATATCCGGTCGGTCCTCTGGCCGTAATTTTCTCGGTTCAAGGAATCGAACAATCTCTGGCCATTTTGGATTGCAAGTGAAAGTAATAAACAGATCAGGATAACCGGCCCATCTACAAATAGCCATTGCATCTTGATAATTCTGAATCATATTCCGAGCCCCCCCTGTGAACGAAGAAGGAACAATAACCCTCTTCCCTCGGGAACTGGCATCTGTGTCCCCACGAAGAACGGCATCGACCAAACAGTTATACATTTCACAATGGAGTTTCTATTGATTGAACCTAATATATTGCAGCCTCGATGATTCGACCATGGTATATGCATCAACAATAAACTGTTGATAAAGTCTTCTTGCTGAAACAATAGTAGCCGGTTCACGGTCTCTATCATGCATTCTGAAAGCAAAATACTCCCGGACACTGACATGTTTCCGGCCATCTTCACTTGATTTTTTTCCTTCAGCGAAAAGTATGTCTTCTCGGTAACCATCCTCACCATAAGGCAATAATAGAGGATATTGTAATGACAGATAGGAAGCGTTGAGCTCATTTATATGCTTAATAAGACCACTTTTGGTTTCAACCAAGATGTCTCTATCACCCATGGCTTGGTCAAAATCACCAACAACCAACACAACGAGTTCAGAACTGGTTGGGAGATTATACCGTCTAGCAGCGTTATATCTTCGTCCAACCAGACGAACTCTAACATTAGCCTCTCCGAGCTCCTGCATTCTGTCTCTCGCCAGACGAAATGATTTAACCAATTCATTATTTTGGTCTAGCATCTGTTTCAAACCAACAACAATACCCTCGTGCAATTTTGTATCATCAGATCCTTTCCTGTAGCATAAATAAAATACAACGTCATTCAAGAAAAAAATATGGTTTCTAAACATTTTATATAAGATATATATATATATATATATATACATATATATAGAATAAATACATAAATGGCATAATAAAAGGCAAATAAATGTGTATGAACTAAAATAATATACCTCACAGCATCAATTCTGTTGGAAACTTCATTTTCAGTATCATATATGTACAGTTGCGCAAACTTTGGAGTAGAACCATCAGTCGGCAACAAACTTCCAATAAGATTATAGTTTTGTCCGTGCAAAGCAAATACAGGCGGTCCGAACCCCTTATTGATATCAACATCAATTTTACCGCCCATTGAAGTGAAACCAAACATGCTGTTGTAAGATCTTATATTTTCTTGAAAATGTTTGCTCATGTGACCATCTCCATAAAGCAAATCTTTCAGAAATTGAGGAGGATCTCGTGCTGATGGAAGCTCTACTAATCCATTCAGACAACAACCAGAATATTCCGGACAAACTGGTTTCCGACGATGACATTTTCTTTCCTCTTACCAAAATTTTGCTGCGCAATGTTTACAACAGTATATTGCATCTCCCATGTCCCAGTACTCTACAAAAATAAAATAATTTTATTATATATTCTATTATAATAAGACAATAATAATTTTTAATATTAATTTTCAAAAAAAATAACCAGATAATCTCGAGGTTGATCCAAGAATCTTTCTAGGACGACCACGCTTTTTCTTCTCAACAGTGGGTTGAATGGAATCATCTTGAGTTAAATCGATAACATCACTGGCATTTGGTACAGAACGTGATCTGTACCGCTTAGACAACGAAATCAGGATTGGAGGAGTAATAATTATATTTTCCTTTTCGTCGTCCCTCAAAATGTCTATGACGATGCTCTCCGATCCAATAATATTGGAATTATTCGACCTTTTTTCACGAAAGTTAGGTTGGCCTGTATATTTAAAAAATAATGTAAAAGTACACATTAAATTACCATAGAATTTAAGGCCATAATATATTGATCTATATATATATATATATATAAACTAAAATACAAATACAATACCATTGGTAATATCAGAGAACGGCATAGGATTTGAAGCATTTGATGAACTTCCGGATCCTATAATCATTTGACGTCTAGTAACAGTTGTTCCAGAGCGAATATTAGAATCCATAGTACCTAATCAAAATAACAGGATTGCAAAATTATTTTCAATTTATTTGTAAAATTGAAATTTTGAAATTACATAATCAATACACAACAATATTAAGAACAAAAACATAATATAATTGATTAATTTTTAACGAAACCATCGCTAATTAAGAATGGGAATAGAAATTTATATTAAAAATACACATTTCAAATAGTATAACATAAAATAAAATAATAAAGTAACCTAATTTATGTACTAAATTATCAAAAAATAATAGAATGGACCAACACAATATTCAACACATATAAATTGAATAAAGTATAAAAATGTGTTCAAACATTGAGATATATTTGTTAATTAAAACACAAAATTGTAAGTACAAAACAGGCCAATAAAACAAGGATTGAAGCCCAATTAATAAAATATTTGGGCTGCACATGAATGTGTCAAAAAAATAGCCCGATTTTATGAGCCCAATTTTACCAATGAAAGGCCCACTTCTTGATTAGTGGTTGTGGCTGTCAAAATTCAGCCCAACATTACTTCTTGATCCAACGGTCAGTATCACTACACATGATTTAATCGGACGGCTAAAATCGATTAGACATGAGTATTAAAAGCCAACATTCTCTGTAGGGTTTCCATTTCCGTTTTATATTGCACCGATTGTCTTCTTCTAGAAATGTCTCTCTACTTTTTGTTGTNAAAAAAAAAAAAAAAAAAAAAAAACGGAAACATCTCCTAATTTTACAAATTTGCCTGATTAATCGGAAAATTTCGACGGATCTATGTCTGATATACATAGATTAGTCGAAAGATTTCACTTTTTCGGGCTTCATAGTTGTTATTTGTCACTACTTTTTCGGACTTCGCTGTTGATATCCCAAAAATTACAGCTAGATCTATGTATGCTACAGATAGATCGGGCCGAAAATTTTAAATTGTTACTGTCATGCATATGTTATTTCAGTCTAAATTCTCGCGATTCACAGTTTATATACATAGATCTATCCGAAATTCTTGAAATTTTCGAGCTTCATAGTTTGTGTCAGTTCTATTTGGTAGATCTTTCTTTGTTTGTTGGCAATCGGATACCATCCAGAAATGAAAAGCACGAAAGACCTCGGCCAATATTCGAAGGTTGTTGTAACGTCCCACTTTTATTTCTCGAAATTTAGAATAAAATTTTCAAAATTTATTTCAAAACACTTGAGGCGCTACTCTTTTTCAAAAACAATTTCAACAATATCACATATGCAATTCCCAACGAGTTCAATAATCATAAATTGTCAACAACCAAACCGGGTTCAATCATCGTAAATAGTCAACACCCAAACCGGGTTCATAAATGACATCAACTCCCAAAACTGGGTTCATCAAATCCATAAATACTAGGAGTACACTCCCTATCGATAATCCAGCATTCAACATAAGTCAGGAATGCATATTTCATAATAAGCAATTTAAGCAGCGGAAATAAGCGATAACATGACCACCACTCGCTTCCCTCTGTCGTGCCCGCAATTACTAACCTGGATCAATGAAGAGCAGGTGGGGATGAGCACAATAAGAAAATCGAGGTGCTCACCACTATGCAGTAATTAATGTTCAATTTCATAAAATAAGGCAGGTATGGTCGCAGTATGAACACAAATCAATTAATATCCCATCTCATTCCCAGAGTCAACTCTCATGTGCACACCTATACCAATAGACCACTGCTGATACACGTATCGAAAACCCCCGTGGGCCTTAGATTCGATGCCCAGACAGTAGGAGTAAATCCATCCCGAATTCCCGGAAACATCCCTTCGGACTTACATCGAGGATCACCAGCCAAGGCTCACGCCCTGACTGCCATACATAAATAAAAAAGACACCCTATCGGGAACGTTCTATAGCTACGGGGATAACTGTTTGATGGCCAATATGGCTCACATCGAAGGCTACATGGTTCACATGCATACTTTGATCATACCACAACAATAACAATTAATTAATGCATAGAAATTTTCAAATAAAACCCACCTGGTATTGCGGAATGGAAAATCACAACAAGTAGTGGAATGTAGGTCGAGGCTCGACTACTCAAACGCCTACATTTAAGCGAGATAATAATCAATAATTTATCTCACTACTCGAAATTAACATATAACTCACACTTAATAAAAAAATAATGATTAAAGAATTTTTTTATCGGATTTTATCGGAATTTTCGTGGACTTGGAACTCCCAAATTTTAAAAGAAAAAGGCTTGAAGGACGAAATTGGAATCTCAGGACTTAAAATAAATTTTCCCAAATTTTTCTCATTTTCGGAACTCAAAATTATGCTAAAAATCGATCTGGGCGGCGAAGGACCGTTAATCTACATTCTGGGCCAAAAACTGCCAAGGAAATTGGGCCTGGACACGCCATTTGGGCCGCTGAAAACAGGCAAGCAGGATGCTGGCTGGTATTGGGCTTCGCGGGCTTCTTCTGCTGACCGAGAGGCGGGCCGCGCGCAGGCTGGAACATAAATTTGTTTGGGCTCAAATAAACAACATAATACATGGACTGGAATTTCACAAAAATTGGTTCGAAAATAATATAATCGAGATGAAAAATATATTTTGATAAAATGGGCCGAAGAAATATGACGCGATAACAAGAATTCCCGACCGATTCAAATAACGACGAATGACAAATAAAATTACGCGACTTATTATATTAATTAGACTACATCTAATTAAAATAATAATAAGTCTAAACATAAAATATGTCGAGCAATAATACAATAGGCAATTAATAATTTATAGCATTTAATAATAATAGCAACAATTATATATAATCTATACTTATATAATAAGAATTAACATTTTTCACAATTAGTAGGTCAATTCTTAGTCAACATCCGGTCTGCATTAAATGTTTACTAAAATTAGTAACTTTTATGTCCTTTTCACACTTTTTTTTTATGTCCTTTTCACACTAGATTATATAAATGAACGGATATTATCTCACCTTTCATTAATCTCACCTATAAGTCATGTGAATTGATTGATTGCCTTTAACTTTTCAAAACGTGTGCTATCCATTGTTTATTACTATTATTATTATAGTATGCACGTAATCAGTTGATTAAATAAATTATATATTATTATTATTATACTCACCACGTGACAGTTAATTAAAATATATCTATACTTATATTAAAAGGTATACCATTTACCAGATTTAATATAAAGAAAAGTCAACAACATTTATTGCATTACTATTTCCGTATTATACAATCTATACTTATATAAAAAGAGATTCTATTTACTATATTTACTATCCAGAAAAGTCAACTGCATTAAATGTCATTACTATTTTGGTATTATAATATTTTATTTATTTAATTGTTTTATTTATTTGTTTTATTTTAAAAAGGTAAGTATAATAAAAAGATTTTAATAATAAAAAAATCAAATACCAAATAAAAATGTACACTTTGACTTATTTGATTATATTTGGTATTTGATTATACCAAATATATTCCTATTTAGTATATACATTAAATACTTACTAAAGTATTTGTTTGTTTTATTTGTCAAAGTTAAGTATAGATTTGTTTATATTATCAAATCATAAAAAAATATTAAATCCATATTGTAAAAAAAAAAATCATATAATTTTATAACAATTCTACTACACTATTTAACAATATTTTTTTTTTATTATATAATAAAATAATAATTAAATATTATATGGTGAACAACAATAAGTAAAACTGTTACTTTCTCTTATATCAAGGGATAAATTTATATGCTAAAATTAAATTTTTATTAGTATAAATGTTTTAGTGAGATAATATATTAATTATTTTACAAGCTAGCCCTAACATGCTCATATTTAATGTTTTAAAAGATGTAGAAAAAAAACTTATAATAACTCTATTGTTTTTTAGACTTAAACGTTGATTAAAAGAGGTAAAAATTCCTAATTTTTTAGACTTAAACGTTGATTAACACCATAGATTGAGAGTTTATATTTAGTAAAATTCCTAATTGTAATAAAAAAATTAATTTTTGCTATATTTTAGAATATCTTTAAATTCATTATAAAAAAAAAAAAAAAAAACTACAATGAAAAAAACAAGTCAGCTATATATCGATTTGTTGTACTCCTCAAATCACATTCACAATTTGGCTACAAGGAAAGGAAACTCATTGATTAAAATATTATTTTGTCAGTAGTCTTAATATACAAGAAACTTTAAGACTCCACTTGAATATTATACAACTTTTATTGAACATTGTATAATTTTCTTGTGTATTATAAACTTTTATTGAATATTGCATCTTATAATATAATATTCTCTAAATAAATATATCTCGTGCTTTGCACGGGTCACGTACTATATATATTTCGTACATCTTTCTTTATTCATGTATATAAATATAAGCCTGGATAAATAGCCTTAAAAATGTACATCCCGTGCATCGCACGGGCTCTGTACTAGTTAACAATAATAATAATAAATAATTCTCAAAATTCCATATTTTAAACGGGGCATTACAATCTATCCACCTTACAAAGAATTCCATCTTCGGAATTCGAAAATAAGACTAAAAAGCAATAAAATACAAAGGGAACTCAGAACTCAAAGTTCGGATATCGCCTCCTAAGCTCGGCCTCTTTCTCCCAAGTCGCCTCTGACTCGTCATGTCGGCTCGAAAGCACCTTCAACAGACTCACTGCCCGGTTTCTCAACTGATGGACCTTCTGGTCCAAAATGGCTACCGATACATACTCGTAGGTAAGGTCTCGCTCGACCTACAGCTCGTCGAAGTCCACCACGTGATCAGGGTCCTGCACGTATCTCCGCAACATCGAGACGTGAAACACGTGATGCACTCCCGACAAGCTCGGTGGTAAAGCCAGCCGATAAGCCAAGTTCCCAACTCAGGCAAGGATCTCGAATGGCCCGATATAGCGAGGTCGAAGTTTCCCCTTCTTCCCGAAGCGAACTACACCCCTCATGGGCGAGACCTTCAGGAAGACATGATCTCCAATGACATACTCGTGCTCCTGCCTCTTCCGATCGGCATAGACTTTCTGCCTCTCCTAGGCAGACCGGATATGCTTCCAGATAGCATCAACTGTCTCTGAAGCTCTAAGAATGAACTTTGGACGCATAATCTTCCTCTCCCCAACCTCATCCCAGTACAAGGGTGTTCGGACTTTCCGTCCGTACAAAGCCTTGAACGGGGCCATCTTGATCGAGGAGTGGTAGCTGTTATTATAAGTCAGCTCGACCAGAGGCAAGGCACTCTCCCAAGTCAGGCTCCGGTCTAAGACCACAGCCCTCAATATATCCTCCAAGTACTGGATCGTCCGCTCCGACCGACCATCTGTCTGAGGATGAAAAGCTGTACTGAATTCCAACCTCGTCCCCATGGCTCGGTGCAGAGTCTTCCAGAACTGGCCAGTGAATTTTGCGTCTCGATCAGACATGATCTCCACGGGCACCCCATGAAGCTTAACAATCTCATCAACAAACAACTCGGCATACGCACTAGCCTTCATAGTCGTCCGGACGGCCAGAAAGTGGGCGGACTTCATGAGTCGATCCACGATCACCCATATCGAGTCGTGACCGGACCTCGATCTCGGCAAACCCACCAAGAAATCCATGGTGATGCACTCCCACTTCCACACAGGAATCTCGAGTGGCTACAACAATCCTCTCGGTTTCTGGTGCTTAGCCTTCACTTGCTGACACACCAGGCACCCATTCACGAACCTCGCCACTTGCCTCTTCATGCCTCTCCACCAAAACGACTTCCTCAAGTCCTGATACATCTTCGAGCTACCCGGATGGATGGTGTATGGAGCACTATGAGCTTCCTTCAAGATCTCCCTTCACAGTTCCCACACCTTCGGAACACATAGTCTACCCTCTAAGACCAAGGCTCCATCGGATGTAACTGCGAATCCACCAACTCTACCAGCTTCCGACAACTCTCTCATCCGGCATAGAAAACGGTCATTCGGCTGCTCAGCGACAATCCTCTCACGAAGAGTCGGTCCTACAACCAAGGCGGTCAACATACCCCCGACTGTCGAAGTCGACTCCACTGCCTCTAGCTGAAGATGCTCGAACTCCCGAAGAAGAACATCTTGCCCGGTGAATAAGCAAGACAGCTGGCCATAACTCCTCCGACTGAGGGCGTCGGCGACCACGTTGGCTTTCCCCGGGATGGTAGCTAATCGTGCAGTCGTAGTCCTTGACCAACTCCAACCATCGGCGCTGCCGCATGCTAACTTCTTTTGGGTGAAAATGTACTTCATGCTCTTATGGTCCGTGAAAATCTCGCACTTCCCTCCGTAAAGGTAATGCCTTCAGATCTTCAAGGCGTAGACTAATGCGGCTAGTTCTAAGTCGTGCGTGGGGTAATTCTGCTCATGAGGCTTCAGCTGCCTCGACGCGTACGCCACGACCTTCCCTTGCTGCATCAACACGCAGCCTAAACCCATCTTCAAAGCGTCACTGTAGATCGTGAACTCCAAAGTCGGGTCGGGAATAGATAACACTGGGGCGGTAGCGAGTCTTCTCTTCAACTCCTGGAAACTCTCCTCGCATTTCTGACTCCAATCAAACCTCACGGCCTTCTTCATAAGGTTTGTTGTTTGTCCCATTTTTGTTGCGTTTTTCGTTGTTATTTTGTCCCTCATATTCAGTCATTTAGATGGTTTTAGGATCATTTTGTCATTTATTATGTGTTTTGCGTTCATTTGAGTGTTGCGATGTTTTCTGTTTGTTTTCCGGTCTTTTTCTGTTCTCTTTTCATTTTTGGTGTGTAGTTTGAAGACCTCGGGAGAACAGGTTTTCGAGAATCTTGTGGGGAAGCTGACACCATTAGATAGAGGGGTTCGTTAGCGACACGTAGGAAAAAACGGAACTCAATTCTGAGTTAAAACGAACCCAAACGAGCAAAAATCGTAAGATGGTGCAGTGCAGATTTTGGTCTCCGCGGCCGCGACCCTTTCTTCGCCGCGGCCGCGGCGAAGAAAAACTGCCAGGTCCCAAATTTCAGCAATGAAAATTCCGCGGCCGCGGAGGAGGAAGTCGCGGCCGCGGAGGTCGCGACAGCAGGATTTTTATTTCGCGATTTTGATCAGTTTTTGGGGACGTTCCACTGAGGTTTTGAGTTGGCTCTCGTACTTTTTCACCCCAGAACTCAGTTTTCTCTTATCTTTCACTTGGAATTGATCTTGGATTGTGAAAACACCAAGATTTGACTTGTGGATTTGGATTGTTTGTTGTTCTTTCGACATTGGATTCATATTTAAATGTAAGCTTTCTATTTCATTTTATCTGTGATGATGATGGCTTTGATTGATATTGATGTTGATGTTGAATTGATGATGAGTGGCTAAATTCATATGCTAGGGATAGGGGATTGATGTTTTGAAATCGTTTGTGATTGTGGGCATTCGTTGATTGTTCTTTCCATGCGAGTTAATCTTTTATTATGGTTCTTTAATTGTCAGGCTTGAGTATTGACAATTGTTGAAGGGTGACACTTCAACTTACAATTGTTTCAATTGAATTTGATTTATTCGTGCTTGAAATTGGGAATCTAATTGATTAGTCGATTAATCACCCTCTAGTCTACTTTAATCGACTCTCAGAACTGAAAGGGGAGGAGTCGGTCGAAATAGGCTCGTATGAACTAGGCTTGTTCGTAACTGTATTGCCTAGGAGTTAAATGAATTGTTAATTTGCCGTTCTAGTTTGTTCTCTTGTTACGAAAAGTTATTGAGAATGAGTACTCGAACGTGTCGATTATTCAAATCACTTAGCTGAACAATCACCTGCCCATTAATTGCAATTCGAACCAAAACGGATCTCCCCGACTCCCTAGCTTCTTAAATCTTACTTGTTCTTCGTTACTTGCTTTCTTAATTGCTTAATTTGAATTTTCGCAGTAGTTGATAATTAAACCAAAGCCAATCTTTGATTTAGAATGTTTAGGAATTTCATTTTCTTTTGTGTGCTTGAATAAACGTGCATAATATTCCGGCTGACCTTCCTCGTGAGACACGACCCGGTGTTCGAATCTCTTGATTCTACTCCGGAAAAATATTTACAACAAAATTGGCGCCGTTGTCGGGGAGGGTTTAGGACATATTTTGTGCGCTTATTCACCTTATTTTTCGTGTTTCTTTTTGGTTTTGTGTTTTTCTTGTTTTTGGTGTTTCTTTTTCTTATTTTATTTTATTTTCTTTACTATTGGTGCTCGTAACCTGTTTGTTGCTTGCGTGTATGCGTACTAGGAGTGGACTTATATTATCCCCAATCAACAAGTCGGTTAATGAGAGCTTGAGAGAGCTGATAGAAGAGCTGACCCTCGAATCACACACAGAAAAGGAGCTTTCCCCCAAGTCATCCGAGGGGAGTAACTCAGACATGGCTGATCAACAACCGCCTCGTAGCATCCTCCGAGATTTGTCCTAACCCATGATCGGGCCGATCACTTCCTGTATCCGGCTGGAGCAAAACGCTCGAAACTGTGAGCTGAAGATGGTCCACTACAAACATTTGCTAGTGGCTGGGCTATCTTCGAGAAGCCCTCAATGAATCTTCGGTAGTATCCTGCTAACCCCAGGAAACTACGGACATCAGCGGCACTTCTTAGCGTATCCCACTTGCTCACTGCCTCAATCTTGCTGGAATCCACCTTAATGCCTCGAGCGGTAACAATGTGGCCAAGGAATGCCACACGTTCTAGACAGAATTCGCACTTCGAGAACTTCGCATACAGCTTCTCGCAGCGAAGAGTCTCCAGCACAATTCTCAGATGCTCCTTGTGCTGATCGATGTCTCGAGAATAAACCAGGATGTCGTCGATGAATACGATAACAAACTGGTCCAGGAAGGTCGGTCATTATCGACTTTATAAGTACTTTTATTGAGTTCGGTCATTATCGACTCGAACATAGAGGACTGCGGTCGTTTATTTTGTTTAACCTTGGACGTAATCCAAGTGTTCGGATATGGATACAAACCGGGGGCAGGTCGAATGAAGACAAACTTAGATTTCCACTTCATCACGTTTGAAGAAAGGTCATCAAGAAAAGTAACTCCAGCGCGACGACCCAGACAATGGGCATCCTTTATGAATCTATAGCTATAGCAATAAAAGAGAAACTCGGGAGAAAAATATTGAAGCTTTATTTTGGAGACGACGATAAACGCGATCATGATACGAAGGGCATTAGGCGAGAAATGATTTATGGGTACATCATACAAGTCGCTAATAGCGCGAAGTTCGGGTTGAATGGGAAAACGAAGGCCAAATAACACTTGATCAATAAAGAAAGTATAAAAGCCAGGAGGAGGATTAGCGAAGTCGTCATTGGGACGGGGAATGACCAGTTCCCAATCGGCGGGAAGTCCGCTGTATGCCCTAAAGCCCTCGACCTCGGCTGCAGAGGCATAACAAAAAGGATTTAAAACAGCTATCTTTGCTAAG
Organism: Striga asiatica; assembly: GCA_008636005.1. Lineage (NCBI taxonomy): Eukaryota > Viridiplantae > Streptophyta > Magnoliopsida > Lamiales > Orobanchaceae > Striga > Striga asiatica. The sequence goes on from BKCP01010292.1 coordinate 415,780, forward strand.
GGACACGCTACAGATACAACATTTTGAACCTCGAGGAGAGGCGCAATTATTGGTAAAGAATGAGGACTAGTTCTATATACAGGTAAATCTAAAATCCTAAGGGGAATACATCGAGGAATGAGGTCGAGACAAGGAGACTTATTAGCGCGTGAAGACTCGGGATCTTCAGCCAAGACACCCGACATCCATGTTTGTTTATGAGCATCTTGGTCGATGCCGAAAGATGATACATCTGAGTGAGAGGGCGAAGACTGATTGGCCGGTTTGAAACCGACTACTTGTACTGAATCAGATGATTGAGCGCCCGCGTCGATCAAACGCTCGATAGTATCGGGCGAAGAGTCGGAGTCAGAATCTAGACAAACGAAAAAGAAGAATCGAGATCAGTAAAGGCGAAGTTAGTACAGAGCGAAGAAGGGTATAACCGATGAATAATTCGACTTATGAAAGTCCACAAAAGTCGAGCCGAGGGATAACCACGAAGGGATGGCTTCGAAGCAAAGGGGGTAATGAGAATACGCTATTCGTCCTAATAACGATGAATGAGCAGGAGTGAAGAAGGTCAAGAAGGACCAAGCCTAAATCAACCCAAGGGACGCAAATCGACTTGATAGTAAAAGTCGACAGAAGACAAGATTGAAATAAACAAGAAATCTAAGGGAAGATCCAGGTAAGAAAGATCTAATGTAACCTGCGTGACATCATTCAACAAACGCCTCGAACACATAGGTTTTGAAACCCAAAAAAATCCAGAAATTCAGAAAAACCCAGAAATTCAGAAAGTTTACACAGAACAAAGAGGAATAACATAGGATGAGATATCATAACACTTACACATGATTGTTGTCGGAGCTCTGGAGATCTGAAGTCGCCGGAAGGAGAAGCGCCGGAAAGCAGAGAGCACGAAAAGCAAAGAAGAAGTTCGAGAAGGTTCAGAGAACAAGAGTGAGGAAAAGTGATCTTTCAAAGAAACAGGAGAATACTTATAGAGGGAGCAAATGATTGTCAGCCGTTAGATCATGATCTGATCTGACGGCCCCTAGCAAAGCGCGGAAGGCGAGGCGGCAAACTTAAAGTGATGTGATAATTACAAATTCGAAATTCGAAATTTGAAAAGGTGTCAGGTTGTCAGAATTATCCAGAAGACAATGATGAGACCACTACAGCATCGAACAGCCACAAGGTTAGAGCTTTGATGTCGAGGAACAAAGAACGAGTCTAGTTAATAAAAGAAGTCGATTACCAAATTTACTCTTAAACAGTCGACTGCTTAGAGTAATTTTTGGGGGGGACTAGATGATATAGCCACATAAGGATAACACGGTCTAAGAGGCTTCCTACTCGACCGGTGAGTCACTTGAACGACTCACATGTCAACATGACTCGTCGGCATGCTCAAATCGACTTCCCTGAAGTCGGTTCTACTGAAAACAACCAAGAAGAGGCAGAAATTGGTCTAGTCGACTCTCACAAGTCGACCTCTAACTATCGACTTTTGCTAGTCGACCTCATACTAGAAGGACATCAAGAATGCAACTTCCAGCCATCCAGATACTCTAGGTCGACTTCCACTAGTCGACTTCCTCATGACGACTCTCTAAAAGACGACTTCACCGCAGAGAGTTAAACCAGGTGCAGCCACCGAAACCGCACATATTCGTAAGTCGACCTCCTAGTTCTCGAGGTCGACTCTGTACATCTCGAGGATCAAAGTGGTGAAGACGATTCACTACACTTGCAACATATCCGAAGCTCTACACATTACCAAGGATAAGAAGGAATCTTGTGATGACTCAGCAACAAGGGGAGACGAATCGACCAGGGTATTTTGGACATTCTAGGTCCACCGACTTGGGCATTTTGGGCACTTCAAGTAAGTATTCACTCCTATATAAAGGAGGCGAGGTAACCCAAACCCTAACTCTCATTCATTCCCACTCTCCCCATAGCTGCTGCGCAGCCTCTCCTTATCACTCACATACTGACTTGAGCGTCGGAGGCTCTACGCCGGAAACACTTCCGGCGTTGAGTTTTTGCAGGTATTCTCGCGGTCTAGTAACAATTTGGAGGCGGTTCAAGCAGATCTGAGCTCATAACCACAGGTTTACTTCAGATCTGGAAGTAGACCCATCAATCGTAAATAGTCAACACCCAAACCGGGTTCATAAATGACATCAACTCCCAAAACTGGGTTCATCAAATCCATAAGTACTAGGGAGTACACTCCCTATCGATAATCCAACATTCAACATAAGTCAGGAATGCATAATTCATTATAAGCAATTTAAGCAGCGGAAATAAGCGATAACATGACCACCACTCGCTTCCCTCTGTCGTGCCCGCAATTACTAACCTGTATCAATGAAGAGCAGATGGAGATGGGCACAATAGGAAAATCGAGGTGCTCACCACTATGAAATAATTAATGTTCAATTTCATAAAATAAGGCAGGTATGGTCGCAGTATGAACACAAATCAATTAATGTCAACTCTCATGTGCACACTTATACCAATAGACCACTGCTGATACACGTATCGAAAACCCCCGCGGGCCTTACATTTGATGCCCAGACAATAGGAGTAAATCCACCCCGAATGCCCGAAAATATCCCTTCGGACTTACATCGAGGATCACCAGCCAAGGCCCACGCCCTGACTGCCATACATAAATAAAGGAGACACCCCATCGGGTACGTTCTATAGCTACGGGGATAACCGTTCGACGACCAATATGGCTCACATCGAAGGCTACATGGTTCACATGCATACTTTGATCATACCACAACAATAACAATTAATTAATGCATAGAAATTTTAAAATAAAACCCATCTGGTATTGCGGAATTGCAAATCACAACAAGTAGTGGAATGTAGGTCGAGGCTCGACTACTCAAACGCCTACATTTAAGTGAGGTAATAATCAATAATTTATCTCACTACTCGAAATTAACATATAACTCACACTCAATAAAATAATAATGATTAAAGAATTTTTTTATCGGATTTTTTGTGGACTTGGAACTCTCAAATTTTAAAAGAAAAAGGCTCGGAGGACGAAATTGGAATCTCGGGACTTAAAATAATTTTTCCTAAATTTTTCTCATTTTTAAAATATTTTTAAAATTGAAATTGGTACGAAAAACGGCTTCCGGAACTCAAAATTATGCTAAAAACCGATCTGGGCGGCGAAGGACCATTAATCTACATTCTGGGCCAAAAACTGCCACGGAAATTGGGCCTGGACACGCCATATGGGCCGCTGAAAACAGGCAAGCAGGATGCGGGCTGGTACTGGGCTTCGCGGGCTTCTTCTGCTGACCGAGAGCGGGCCGCGCGTGGGCTGGAACATAAATTTGTTTGGGCTCAAATAAACAACATAATACATTGACTGGAATTTCACAAAAATTGGTTCGAAAATAATATAATCGAGATGAAAAATATATTTCGATAAAATGGGCCGAAGGAATATGACGCGATAACAAGAATTCCGGACTGATTCAAATAACGACGAATGACAAATAAAATTACGCGACTTATTATATTAATTAGACTACATCTAATTAAAATAATAATAAGTCTAAACAGAAAATATGTCGAGCAATAATACAATAGGCAATTAATAATTTATAGCATTTAATATTTATAGCAACAATTATATATAATTAATAATAATAATAAATAATTCTCAAAATTCCATAATTCAAACGGGGCATTACAGTTGTATTTTTATTTTTTTTTTTATGTTAAATTGTCCATTAATTTGACTTGTACTCTATATATCTATCACAGTTTATGAAAAAAGTCCGATCTGTGAAAATTTTAAATTTTTTTCTAAGTATGTAGTGAGAATTTGTATGGTGTGGTGTGTCAGTGTATGTTTTTTCGGTTTACATGTTTTAATCGATCTTTTTTTGTTTGATTTTGTATATTCGTTTGAGCACATGGTTCGATTTGAATATAAACTTCATTGCAAAATCGAAATACAACGGTTTGACAGAGACAGAGCATCCGTCAAACTACAGAAAGGTTGGAAAATTTTGATTTTTTTTTTTTCGAATAGACATAAAATCTCAATTATACAGTATATATCTATGTTCTAATATCATGTTACTTAAGTATATAGTTTGATTTCCGAAATTTTATTAACATCTAATGTTGATTTGAAAGGGGACAAAACAAATTCGAGAATGAGAGCTGCCGTAGAGTTCAAATATAAGTTGCAGAAAAAAATTTCAATCGGCGTGGATGAAAGGTTCGTAAATATTTGACATGGATTCATTTTTTTATTTCATACATCAGTTTACTGTATTTAATTTCATAAACAAATTATTTTGCTAACGTTAAACCTTCATGAATAAGCATTATCCCAAAAAGTTGTTACGGCAATATCATATTCAAACAGGTATGGTATTCAAAATTCATAACTCTATATATAATCTACTGAATTATCACTATGGTAGTTAAGAAATTAATATTACAAAATAGCTGCAGCATATACCTTGGAATTTGTTTACTCAAGTTGCTTTTTTGCTCCTGTTAAATCCCTTATGCTTTGAAGTAATCGTATTTGAGTTCAGCAAAGTCTCTAACAGATAGTATATAAATGATAATTAGTTGATTATAGCAGAGTTTATATGCATGATGATTAGTTGGTTACCGTGAAATTTAATAAAATTCTAAACTAAGTAAAAAGTTTCATAAAAAAATTAACTTCATATATATTTACAAACTCAGCATCATTTTCTTATAAGTTTCAAATAATTTTCTATTGATTCCATTAAAGTTTGTATCTATATTCCACCCTTTCTTGCCAGTGTATGATGAAAATTAATTTCGCATGTGTTATTTAAAATAAATTACCAACTGAAGCTTCAATGATGGCATTGTTTCTTCTAATCCGTTTATTGAATTCTTTATCTGCTGAACTGGTACCCTTTTGTTTTCTGCCTTTATCTGTTGAAGTTGTACCTTTTTGTTTTCTGACTGCAACTATGTCGACCATAGAGACTCCTATTCATACATCAAAAACAATAAATATAGTGGATTAATAATACAATACGAATAAATATTATATTGTTTCATGTAGGAAAATTATATAATAAATACCTGAGGTTCCACCTATGTTATTCTTCGATACATTTTTTCTTCGACTGTATGGTAATGATGCATCCGAATCCATTGAACCTTGTATGTTCTTGTTGTTCAAAAGGAATATCTCCAACAGAATAGATTGTACAGAAACTAAAATGAAATATGAAGATATATAATGAAGTTCATAGGAGTCACAGGGTATGTAGACGAATGAATTACCCGAATATTAGAATAAGATTTCATTAAACGGCTTAGAAGAGTTTTGGTTGAACATAAAGACGTGTGAATTAGTTATGTATGGTAATCGGATTCTCTATTGGAGTGAATATAGGATAGTTGGCTATATATGGCCATGAATATATCTTATTAGAGAATATAGGGCAATTTTTAATATCCTCGGATATATTATATATTGTTAATATTTGATCTATTTTATACCCAGTTAATATCAATAATAATCGAATATATCATAAGTAGTTTTACTGGACTAGTACGTACCCCGTGCATGGCAAGGGATAAAGATATTAAATGAGTTATTTTCATACTCTTGTCCGTTTAAATCTAAAAAATAATAGAATTATTATCTATTTTCTACCTCTTTTATCAACGTTAAGTCTAAAAAACAATAGGGTTATTGTAAGTTTTTTTCAGTACATCTTTTAACCAGCATTGTTTTTTTAGCCAGAACATTAAATATGAGTATGTTAGGGCTAACTTGTAAAATAGTTAATATATTATCTCAGTAAAACATTTATACTAATAAAAGTTTAATTTTAGCATATAAATTTATCCATTGATATAAGAGAAAGTAACAGTTTTACACTTTTACTTATCGTTGTTCACTATATAATATTTAATTATTATTTTATTATATAATAAAAGGAATACTGTTAAATAGTGTAATAGAATTGTTATAAAATTATATGAATTAATTTTTTTACAATATGGATTTAGTATCATTTTATGTTTGATAATATAACTATAATATATTCTTTATGATACAATCTGAAACCAGATTACAGAATTTCAATACATAAATAATAAAATTTTTGGTAAAAAGATAAAAAGGAAATTTCAATTTCAATCTACAAAAAGTTTAAAACGATTTTATGGGATTTTGTTGACTAAACGGATTGTATGGGATAAAACAAATAGAAGATAAGAATTTCAAATATACAAAAAATTAAAGCCGATTTTGTGGGATTTTTTTGCAGGAAAACCAATTGTATGGGAATAGTAATAGCATTAATTAAATCGCGTAGCATTAATTTCAATATAAAATAGTTAAATAAAATACATACTGGAAATAGTAATAGCATTAATTGCAATTGACTTTTCTGGATACTATTTGTAGTAAATAGGATCCCTTTTAATATAAGTATAGATTTCGCTATAAATTAGGTAACTATATATGCAAAATTATTCTGTTCAAACAATTATTTGATGTTATAACCGAATTTCCCTATAAATTTGGCAAAAATATATCGGACTTTTTGCAATTAAATATTGACAATAATAGAGTGGCCTCATTCATTTAAACTACGCTACATGTTGTTTAATTATTCGGTTTTGTTCTACTCAATAAATTAGGTACTTTACTATTGGATTTAATTGAATCAAGTATTGCAATGAGAGTGAACCGAAATACACAATTGTCACCCACAGACGCACACACATAAACACGCATACACACTGAAAAACACAAATTATTCAGAAATAAGTAACATTAAGAACATTAAATTGAACTAGTATGTGGCCCGTGCGATGCACGGGTAAATAATATTAGATGATAATTATAAATTGACGATATAGGTATATAATATGTATTCGTTTAGAATTTTGAGTGCCACTTTGAGATTTTTTAAGATTTGAGACTTTTAAAATGATCAAATTTAGAGGAATACTATGAAATCTTAAGTGTGAATGTGAGATTTAGAGTGAAATTTTATATAATGTTTTTTTTCTTTTAAATCATAACTAATCTTAAAAAGACCTAACAAATCTTGATCTCTTAAATATTTAAGGATATTTTAAGATTTTTTTAATTTTTATATATCAAAGATGAACCGCTTTTGTTACCAAAATGTGGACACAATTTTGAATGTACATCCCCTCCAAAAAATGTGGACACAATGTTTGATACGAAAAAAATAGAATTCAAATTTTGCCATAAGAATCTCCAATTTAGTTACCAAAAAAATAGGATTCAGATTTTGTTACTAAAGATTCACATATAGTTTTTTTGAACTTTCCATTAATAGTAAGTCAAACATTATATTTATTTGGTCAAACTTTCTATTAATGTATTTTTCCAACAACCTCTTTATATATATAGATATAGATATAGATATAGATATAGATATTATCCATCATAGTTATCTCAATCATTACCTATTCATCTGAGTGAATAATTTCGAATATGTTTGAATTTAATAATTGAATTTGAATTGTCCATAATTGGAGTTTTCGTAATGTTAAACGATTGTCCACAATAGGATATAATTGATTTTTAATTGTCCACAATCATCATTATCTTCTAGATAAAAGATTGTCCACAATCGCAAATGAGAATGAGACCGATTTATGAATTGAATTTGAATTATCCACGATTGTCATTTTCTTCTAGTTAGATGATTGTCCATAATTGGATAAGTTTGGATTTGAATTAGATGAACTATCTTACTTTACAATTCAAACTTGAATAAGTTTTACACGAAAAATAGAATATGAATACCTCTATATTAAAAAAAACGTTTTAGGTAGAGAATACATCAATCATGATTTAAATAGGTATATTTATATTTCACCTATATAGGATAACATCCGATTTAGCTATATAAGATTGACGTGTACCATACACATAAAATGAAACAAAAAAATAAAACAATAATATGTAATAAACATTAATAAAAATGAACGCATTTATTATTAATATTATAAATCCTTCCCAATCATAAATAATAAACCAACAATGTGTCCAAATTGAAATAACTTGCATGAAAACATAGAAATAATATGGTGTCCAAATAGCAATAACAATCTCAGAAATTTAACAATAATTAAGTACTATGATAAAACTCAAAGCCACAATCTCCAAAGTTTTTTATCCTTCAATCTTCGACTTCCCCTTATCCTTAGAAACCGATTGGGCCTCAAGTGCAAGAACAACATCCTCCGTATTGCTCAGCTCCTCCCAAAGATTCCTTTTGGCGGCAGAAGTGTCACAAACAGACTCTTTTTGAGTAGCGATCTTCAGAGGAGTCGACACTTCATCCGCATCATCCTAAATAAAAAAAAATGTTACACATATTTTATATATGATATGGAAAAAAACCTTAAAGTAATAATAGTTTTTTAACTGATTACCTTTCCATTATCATCTTGTTCCCTCAGAAGACATGTCATAAAATCAGATACCTATTGGAAAAATATTACAATTATCAAACAATAAAATATAAGTAAGTGTTTAAATGGATATATAAAAAAATCAGAGTAGTTGAATTATATCATAAAAACTTACGTTGGTTTCAGCAAACCATTGGTTGAATTTCGACACTATAGTCTCATCGTCAACGACCCAAATGATAGAAAACAATGATCTATAGCAAAAACGCTTGTTATTTTGGATACGAACCTTGAAAAGCATTGTCTTTCCTCGCAACTCCTCTACTTCGTCGGGAAGCTCATAGCCATTCCTTTTCTATTAAGAATACAAAAAATTCAATAAATAAAAATTAAGTAATTATAATTATTTTGTAAATGTAAGTTGTACATATAATAATTAATATTTTGAATAATATAAAGATAATTTGCGTGTTGTTACCTTTTCTACAAACTCACGCCTAAGCGCATCGCAACTCTTTCCAATAGGAGTCTCACAATCTCTATCCCAACACATTAAGGTAGCATCAGCACTTGCATCGGCAACAACAAAGAGAATCTTATACCTACAAATAAAGAACAATATATATTAGAATAAATTGTTTATTATAAATATTTAAGAATTTAATAATTTTTTTTCACGAAATAAAAAATACAGAATTAAGTGTTCGATCTTTACCGGAATACACCCCTTTTTCCTTTGCACTTTGAGCATTCATATTGGCCAACTTGCTCTTCCATCTTACTACTACACTTGCGGCATGCATTGTAGTACCATTCATCAATCACATATTGAATAGTAGCACAAATCCATGTATTTGTTTCCTTATAAGAAAATAAAATATAAGGTTCAATTTATTAAATTATCAAAATTAAATATAAAATTTATGTTAAATATAGTATAACGAAATTAATTACCCGATCAGTTTCATAAAGACTATCGACGGAAGCCATCACAATATTTCCCATTGCAAGTTCTTCAATTTCATCACGAGCCACAATTGAACTCCTCGAATTAACCACCGGAGGGCGAACACGTTCATTACCAAGCCTTATCACAAAAATGTTTATATTAATAATTCAAAAAAATATCACAAAAATGTTTATATTAATAATTCAAAAAAATATAACAATCGTTTATAAAAAATAAAATTAAATTAATAGAACAAAAAAATATTACCTCCTATTGAATTCTTCAATTTCGGGAAGAGACTCCAATGAAATAAGTCGAGTGACATCATGAGAAGTTGTCAATCCCACATGAGCTATTTGAGATCATCATAAATTAAATTTAGAATACAATTTTTTATGAGAATGTACAAAACATGTAGAGTAAAATTTAATTTCAAGAATAATTACCTCCATACGGCTTTGCATGACAAAGACTGACAATCAATATCCATGGATTTGCCCGACCAGCATATTGGGACTCAAACTCCAAAAACTTGTCAACATACTCGCTCATAAGGTGCAACTAACTTTGTTCAGCCTAAATGGTTAAATATATTGAAATAAGTATACTAATCTATGGAAAACAATTGATACAAAAAACACAACTTACATATTAATCATAATATATGGATCGACTTACTCCACATCCTGTAGATGGAAAACAATCATCCGGGTTGGCACTCCTTTGATGATCTTAATTGAAACGGATCCAATTTCAACGACAAAGCCAATCACATCTAACAAAATAATAAAGCAACTAAATTAATATAAAAAATAACAAATAAAAATGATTTTATAAATTTAATAAATATTATCGAACATACCAAAGAGGGTGGATTCATCGACATTATCAGGGTCTTGGAGGGTCGTGAAATTCCTAAAATCGAAACGCCATTCCGGGAAGTCTCCTTTAAACTTCAGTAGCTCCGTCAATCCATGGATCACAAGCTTGTACTTATGAATCTTGGATTTATATAATCCAATATTACTATTGACTTGATAGTTTCGGATAGCATAGACTTGGCCTTCTTGGATAAAATCTTTAAACTTTGGAATATTCACCGACCGAATTAGTGCAGATATGCGAAGACCCTACAACATATCAACATATCGTTAATATAAATATTAATTGGATAGTGTATAATGTTTGTTATTATAAATATGAATAAATTCAATGCAAAATCGTTTACCTCTTCATCATGGAAGATGATTTCCAACAGATCCTTGTACTTTGCATCAAATTGTCTCTCGAAAACACGCATAGCCTTTAACTTCAAATATGGCTTGTTGGTGCGAGAAACAGACTTCAAATATCCCCAAACGACCGGCATGTTAACTGTTCGAATGGAAGAGATAAAAATAAGATTGCTCTGTGAAAATTTAATTTGCGTGTGTAACTTCGTGTAAATGCCGATTTATATAGACGCTTGTCAATCAAACTATATGAATTATCTCTTATATTTATATTATTTATTATTGAGATATATTATATTGAATATAAACAAATAAGATATTTAAAAATTATGTTTAAGGTACGGTAATTATGGAAATAAATTTTATTAGGAAGGTTATATTAATTGGTTAAAAATTTTGTATATTTCGTTACTCCTTACACATGCAAGTTGAATATAAAGAAAGATATTTATCCTAAATTAAAATATCTAAATTTACTTTAGTGAGATGAAATTATCTGTCCATATATCTTATTCCTGGCCGCTAACAGTATCTAACCGTAAAATAGGGGATATGTATGGAGATGAGTATGGAAAAAGTTAAGGAAATGGAATTTTGCCAATGTTAGAGTTCTTGTGATATTAGAACTCTCATTAGAGATCTTATGGTTTATGTCTAACAATATTTACACGAAAAAAAGATAACAATGTATCGATCTATATGGAAAATGTTAACAAACTATACATGTAGACGTTTATCAATACGAATAAAATAGTATTTAATATATATGGTGTATCTTTAAAAATTTGCAAGATAATAACATAGTTAAACTCAATTTACACGAAAATAAGATAACCATGTATCGAGATCTATATAGAAAATGTTAACATACTACATATGAAGACGTCTATCAATACGAATAAAATAGTATTTAAAATATATGGTGTATCTTTAAATATTTGCAAGATAATAACATAGTTAAACTCATTGTAGATTGTCACGAAAAAAGTCCAACATTGTTATCTTTTTAAACAAATCCCGTGCATAGTTATCTTTAAGCAATATTAAATCGATAATTTTATTATTTTACATTTATTCAATACGAAATTACAAAGTAGTAAATATATGTTAATCATAAAATTAATAACAGTCAGTTTTGATATAGATTGAAAAATCCATATATTAGGAAGTTATATTAACATGAAAAAAATAATGATCTCAATCCTTAATATCATCTGCATAGTTATCTTTATGCAATTTTAAATAGTTAATTTATTATTTTACATTTATTCTCGATTTAATTTAAAATTGTATTTATTAACTATAAGTTAAACTTGATATTTATTTAATATAAATTGGTTTTCATAGACCTTTTTAATGAATATATTAAAAAGTTTGTTATATTATTTGTTTTCCAATACTTATCACATTGTTTTATATGAATCGGTAAGTTCATAATTACATTGTTTTTTATTTCTGATCTAATATAGTCTCTTCATAATTAGAATTTTATAACATGTACAATGTCAGAGATGAGCACAAATATGCCAAAAATTAATATAAACTAATATAAGCACAATAAAGAAAAATTAATGAAATAGTAATTTTATAACCCATGTAATATAATAAACGTCTGCAAAACATTATGAAATGGAATAAAACATAAAGAGCGAAAAACCACACAACTAATTAATTATTTAAAAAATTGAAAAATAACTAATTATTTATTTTCAACATCCACTTTCTCACTCGATATCAGTGATATCAAGACCTTCCCTCTCCAATGAAATCTTGTTGTTGGAACAATACATCAACGTCTTGTACCATTTGGTCTTTAAAAATCTGCCAATTAAATTATAAATTATATACAAAATTTATACTTCAAATCATACTAAAATTAAACAAATTGGCAATTGTTTGAGAAAAGTTACTTCTCCCGAAAATTTATTATTTTAGGGATATTGGCCGCAATAAGAAGTGTGACATCCTGGAATGTAGTCAATTGATACTCACCTGTCGAAAAACAATATATATTAAAGGCATAATGGCGGAAAAATACACGACCTTTACTTGATTGGCTATTTAATCACGACTTTCAAACCTTGGCAAATAAATACATGACATTTACATTCTTGGCAACTTGATACACGGATTTAACGTCCGTCAACGGAAAGCTGACGTGGGACTGACTCAACAAACAGAAGCCAAATCATCAGTTAAACCTTGGCAGTTTGATACACCACCTTTGGTTATTTGGCAACCTGGTACACGAACTTACACTATTTTGGCAAAAAGCTGCCACATTATTATTTTATTTTATTTTTATATAAATTCATTTAATTTACTTTTATTATTTTTATTTATTTTAATTGTACTTTTACTATTGAAATTATGTTTATAATTTAGATATATAGTGATTACAAACAAAAAACAAATAAAAAATATATATTATTTTATTTAATTTTTAATTTATATGTTTTATTTTATTCTGGTTTAATATTTTTCAATATTTAATATATTCAGTATTTAATTAATAAATTAATATTAATATAGTAAATAATGAATAATAAATAATAGAACATATATATAGAATTCAATAAAACATATAATTAAAATCTAATATATTTATTTATTTAGATAAATAATTTTACATGATTTATATTATATGTATTTAATATATTTATTTATTTAGTTTATTCGTATATTTTTTATTTAAGTATGTTAAATAATAATAAAAGTAAATTTCAGAAAATTAAATAAATAAATAATAATATTATATTTATATTATAAATATTTATATTATAAATATTTATTTAATGCTTAAATAAAATTTATTTGAAACTAAATAAGATAAAATAGTATTAAAAAACCACACAAATGATAATAAAAGAAGGTCCAAAAAAAATTTGTCATCGAGGAAGAAAAGAAAACCTAACCCCAAATCCATCGAGTCTCGTCCTTCATCAATTTGCGGTGCCTTTCCCGGCGACGGCGAGCTAGGGCCAGCGGTCGCCTTTGACCGCTCGGCCACCCCCTGTTCTGTTCGCGTCCGCCTCCGTCGTTGCTGAGGNTGATGATGTGGCATCTTTTTGCCAAAAAAGGGTAAGTTCGTGTATCAGGTTGCCAAAAAACCAAAGGTGGTGTATTAAACTGCCAAGGTTTGACTGATGATTTGGCTTCTGTTTGCTGAGTCAGACCCACGTCAGCTTTCCGTTGACGGACGTTAAATCCGTGTATCAAGTTGCCAAGAATGTAAAGGTCATGTATTTATTTGCCAAGGTTTGAAAGTCGTGATTAAATGGCCAATCAAGTAAAGGTCGTGTATTTTTCTGCCTTTTATGCCTATATTAAATTGTAAATTGAATGGATTTTAATAAAATTATTTATACTTCATTACAAAATATATATATTTCAAATTCGAAATACCTTTAACACGTGTTGTCCTACACAAATGCATAATTATAACCCATGGTTCTCCATTTGCTTCATTCTCAAAGTGATTTTCATAAGCAATAAACGTATCAACATAATCACCCCAAGGTGTGCAACGCATCAGTAATCCACTATTTAATGAAAAAATAATTTAATATTAGATTTCAATCGATATCTATTATAATTGAATAATTCACGTAATAATTATAACTCACTCCAAATCCATCATTGAAAAAACTATCTTTTGCTTTTATTTTTCATGAATCCATTCGGAATGAATGGGGTTGCTCCTCGACGACCATCCCAATAGCATCTACAATATATTTACAAAAAATAAATATCGATTTATTAATTAATATATGAATAAAAAAATTAAAATTATGACAATTTTTGAATCCAACACAAATTAAAATTTTTACCATGAAGAATCGAGTCATCAACGATGTCCATATCATGAAAATTCGCAAAACTTTTAAAGTCAAATGGCCATGTAGGGAAATCAGTGAGCATGTGAAGAACTTCAGTGTCCCCATGGATTACGATTTTGTAGTCTCTATTAGTAGATCGAAATTTATTAACGTTGATGTCTAGTAGGTAGTTGCTTATTAAATACACTCCACCCTCCTCAAAACCTCCAGGGAATATAGGCATATCACGAACAATGCCAGTTATACGGCTCCCCTAACAAACAAAAAAAAATTGTTAATGAGAAACAAAATTAATCAATAATCGTAAAACAAATTTAATGCACTACAATAACCTCCATATCGTGAAAAACTATTTCTAGATTGCTCGGGTAGGCTCGGTTGAATACACGTATGGCCCTAAGCTTAAGAACGAAGCTCATATTCATCATATTCAATTTGAACTGTCTGATCAAGCCATATTGGTCCATGTTTTTTTTTTCTTTTTCTCGCTAAGAGTCGATACAAATACTATTACGGTGTTGTGAGGGTTTATTTAACGCGCTTTGGTTTTTTTGGTTGTTTATTTATAGTGGTAATAGTATTTGCAAAAATTGAAATTACAAATATAATATAAATTATTTGTAAATCAGATTTTATTGAGGAATCCAACTTAGTTATGTCTCCCAAATTCGTTTAGAATTTTAAAGAGATTTGTATGCAAATATATATGGAAAGATTACATATATATCAGTGTCACAAAATAAACAATTGATTTTAATATTCAATTAAAAAGGAAAGAGATATTTTAGCGATCAACTTTCAGATATATCAGTTGAATTACGAAGATTTAAGATTTGAGTTATCACTAAAATGGTTTATAAGTGTAATATAAATATAATGTAATATACGTAAAATCCGTTCAATTAATTTATTATAGTGTAATATCAATAAAATCCGTTCAATTAAAAATAATTTTCATACAATACACAAATTATTATGAAGGTTGTTATTTCAATTTGATTATATTAAATTTATTTCACTATTTGGCCTAATTTTCATCCGTGTAAATTTATCGAAAAAAAAAGATAGTAAGATGTATATTATAATACAACATCAATCTATTGTGATACTCGTTGTCTTATTAAGTTTCGGACAGTTAATTATAAAATTTATTGGAATTTATCAACTTAATTTTTTAATAACCAACTAAAATATTGATAATTGGTGTTTAATAAAGATCTACACGACATTTTTGTAGAACAGAAAACATAATAAAATGGCATCAAAATTGGCGAAAAATTGATTCACAAACGGAATAAATTAAAGAATAAATTTCAACAAACCCTATAATTGGGAAATTGAAATCAAAGTACATATTAAACCAACAAATGTCGGGCACTGAAAATGTCAATTAATGAAAATGACAATTACTAAAATTATTACTTGAATCTAAAGATAATAAAATTAATTATAATCAAATCATAACATAATCCATGCCGCATCCAGAACGATGCCACTCGCTAGTGTTGAAGAAAATTGTATTGAGGAGAATTCTCATTGTACTTGCATACATCAGTTCTTCCATTAAGCACAAGCTTCCAATGGTGGGTTATTGCATTGTTCCTCCCCCTATTATATTCAACATTATAATTGCGAATTATGTACACATTGCCCTCTTTAAGGCGATCTCGATATAATCCTACGATATGCGAACGCACTATTCCAGTGATGTATGAACCCTACATTTTGTAATTAATATAAATTAAAAAAAAAATATTGAAACATGATATGAAACTAATAGTAGTTCTACATGTAGTTATGTATTAATAAAACAATTCGATTAATTACCTGTTGATCATGAACAGGATATAAAATGCATTCCGATGCTCCAGATCGTCATGAGTTTCAATCAAACGGATTACTCTCAACCTCAAAAAAGGCTTGTTGGATATGTTGACGGCGTGGATGTTTTCAAAATATGGTGTCATGATGTTTTCTTTTACTTTTGTATTATGGGTGTGTTGCGCGTTTGATGAGGTGAATTAAAAAGGGTATCAATGACTACCCTTTTATACACTGTACATGTTTATCTCTACCGAAATTGTGGGAGGATATTGTTAGTATATAACCAAAAGATAAGAATCTGTTAAATAAGGATAAAATCTTTTTAAACGGCGGTTTCATACTAATAGAGATAAATAAGGAGATTTTGATAACAATTCATTCGAAGTCAACCTAAAAATAGGCCACAAATTGCTCACGCCAATCTGTATCAAAAAATTGAATTCCACGTTTCAAAATCTTACCAAAATGGGTAAGTCAATAAGGTTGACTTCAAATTTTTTAAAACTTTTCCAAAAGGATTTATTGACCTCTCTTTTTCAATATATATAGATGTGATGTGTGTGTTGATCCAACAGTTCAGACTCGGTTTGGATAAATAGGATGAAAATCGAGTATGTAGAATAAAACAAATAATTGGGGGCCATCTGAAACTTTTAAATATAGATGGGGATTTTTTTGTAATTAGACCAAGATTGAGGGTTTCTGTTGTAATTATAAAATTGTATAAGATGGAAGCAAATAGTGATGTATAATGACAGCTGAGTTAAGAAATTAAAAAAAAATAAAGTAGTAGTAAATTAATGTGGGTAAGAATTATTAATTACTTTTCTTGTCCCAGATTTGTGATTCCTTTGGTTTCTAATATTGGACCTTACATATAAATGATCTCAACTTCGGTTTTATGGGAAAAGGCCAAGTGAGTTGATCTGATTTTCAGCTATCTTGAAAAACTCTTGATCTGATTTTCAGCTTGTTAATCTTTGCATCATTGCACTTTGGTGGTTTCTAATGTGAACTTCCAACAGCAATATCTTTATTGTTTTACCCATGTTTGTCAGAATAGATAATTCTTCACTAAGAGTATCAGTTATGACTTTTCTGAAATAATTTTTTTTATTAGTTTTGGATTTTCACGTTTTTAAATAAATTAATGATTTTGATGAAGTCATTATATATTATTGGTCATGATTCTTGAAATGTTGGCTAGAATATTGTTGTGTACCCTTTTCCAACAATTCATTCACAAAAAATCGTTTTTTTTTTATATAAATTGAATATGAGATAAACATATTATTATATCTTATGCAAGTGTAACTTTTTAATTGTTGTATGTAATTGTTAGTTATGACTAAGAGTTTGTTCATATTAGTTTAATATATTTTGAAATAAATAAAATTAATTAATCAAAGAAAAAATAAAGGAATTTTTTTTTATAACCTCCCAAAGTATGCCATTTGTTTTTGAGTTTGCCATAATTTTATTCTTTTTTACAATTTGCCTCCCAATGTAATCGAAACTGACAACTTGCCTCCTCGATTAAAAACCCTAATATGGCACAAAAGAGTTTTAACTCAATTAATGATAAATTTTATATTAATCTTTAAAATTGATTTAGGGCTTTTAAAGCCCATGACGAGACAAACAAATGAGATATGATTTGTCGAATTTTAAAAATTGATACCTCTATAATCGATCCACGAAGATAGTAGCAGTATGTGTGTATAGAAAAAATTTCAATTCAAGTTTTCTTATAATTAAGATATCTGATTTTCGATTGGGAGATGTCATTTAAAAGCTAGTAGGACAAATTTTATAACGCGTAAATCTTATGAAAAGTCGGATTTTGATAAGTATTTTGAAAACTACTGATCAATAGTTAGCTTTTTTTTAGGCTACTAACCCAATTCCGACCGTTGGATTTTCATAAGATTTATTTTGATAGAAAACTAA
Organism: Striga asiatica; assembly: GCA_008636005.1. Taxonomy (NCBI): domain Eukaryota; kingdom Viridiplantae; phylum Streptophyta; class Magnoliopsida; order Lamiales; family Orobanchaceae; genus Striga; species Striga asiatica. Next base: position 434,010 of record BKCP01010292.1, read on the forward strand.
TCCTTCAAGCTTTTAAATGACACCTTCCAATCAAAAATCAAATACCTTGATTATCAAAAATCTTGAATTGAAATTTTTTCTATAACATACGTGCTCCTGCTATCTTCGTGAATCGATTTTAGAAGTATCAATTTTCAAAAATCGACAAACCATACCTCATTTTGTTCATCTCGTCATGGGCTTTAAAAGCCCTAAATCAAATTTAAAGATTAATTTAAAATTTATATTAATTGAGTTAAAAACTCTTTCGTGTCATATTAGAGTTTTTAATCGAGGAGGCGAATTGTCAGTTTCCATTGGGAGACAAATTGTCAAAAAATAAAGTTTTTATGACAAACTCAAAAAATGACATATTTTGAGAGATTATAATTTTTTTTCCCAAAAATAAAATGTGTGATAAATTATTGTCCAAAGTTATCGTAGGCATTAATTAAGCAGTGATACTTTGAGATTGAAAAGAAAAACAAAATATCTCGTCTGAATAATAGTGATACAAAATGGGAAAAGTTTGTATGAGGAGAAACAGAAATAGTTATGAAATTGTAAATACATATAATAAAAAAATAAATTATTAGAGTTAATGTAATATAAATAAATAAAATATGAATTACTTATAAAATATGTAAATATTAAAAAATGAAGGAGGCCATAGGTAGACCTCCTTACTTAGCCTTCGTAAATATATATTTTTATTAATAAATTTTATCGTTAAAAGAAAATACTTGTTCGTCAAACTAAAATAAAATAAGTCCATGAACCTTGTTCACCAAAACAAAATAAAATAATTCTCACATCCAATTGGCCAGGTTAATAGCAGCTTGTACTGATACGACCCACCAAGACTATAGATTGTGATGTAATGAATGTTTTTTTGCCTACTGTGTCTGTCCTTAGTGAGATTGATAGCCTCTTGCATTTGTTATTTTATACACACAATTATTGAGAGGAATATCGGACAAAAGCTAATCTCAATGCTTTTCAAGAAAAATTGTTGTATTTAAATAAACCTTTTTTCTGGTCGAGTTTAACCTATGCGACTTGTTTAGCTGTTGGGTCAAAATCACGGAGATAAACAAGACAAAATAAAGAACAGAGAATCTTACTTATCAATGTATTTTACACAATTTACATTTAAATTAATTTTATTTCAATTAAGTATCATAGTGGTGGGTAGAACTATAAACTAGCTGAACTCGAGCACTTAACGAGCCTAGTATATTCGAGCCTTAAGGTGTGATTGGATATATATATATATATATATATATATATATATATATATAATGTGGTTCAAATGAAAACCAAGTCTTAGTGTCAGAATCGTGAGAACCGCTACTTTTATTTGTGCGTAGTGCTATGATTGATTATTTTTTGTGCTATTTTTAACTAGGATGAATTTTATTAAAAATAACAACACAATTTCTGGTAGCACTTGTAAAAATAATAGCATCATCTAATATGAAAAATAGCATCATAAACAATAAAAAATAGCATCAAAAATGGTTCTCACGGTTCTCACACCAGCACTAGTTTTTATTTGAACCAACCCATAAACTAGTGCTGGTGTGAGAACCGTGAGAACCATTTTTGATGCTATTTTTAATATTGCATAGAGATATCATTTCACAAATGCTAATAAAAATTTTATTGATATTGTTAATCAAATACATCGTAGTTAAAAATAGCACTAAAACACACTAAATCATAGCACTACATACAATTAAAAATAACGGTCCTCACACTAGGATTTGGTTCTCATTTGAACTCTTTCCTATATATATATATATTGATTTTTTTTTGTTAACCATAGTTAATTTGAAAAAATTACTTGAGTTAGGTTTGACTGATATTTTAAATTTTATTAAAATAATATTTAAAATAAAATAATTAAAGTTGATTTGATGTAAAAGTAGTAGATAGGTGATTGAAAGATAAGTAGCCAAAATTATGTGACGGGATGATAGCTAAAGATAGGCTATCGTAATGATTAAAGTTGATTTGAAGATGATTGATTGATATTATTTCTTATATTGATAATATTGAAAAGAGTTAGTTTGAGTTAAACTAGTATAGAGCCCGTGCAATGCACGAGGTGGACAATTTTAAAGTAATTTACCCAACCTTATTAATATATTCGTGAACAAAGAAAATTGAATAAATAGAATAAAAAAGACTGTTATTTATTATTAAAAATCTTCTTGTAGACAACATTTTTCACCTTGGCACACCATCCTCCCCGCGAACTAATATTTTCAAGCCAATGGAAACAACTACATGTAATTGGTTGTGAATGAACATCGACTTCGTCAAGAACATGTCAACATGTGATAAAGGCTAACCCTAGCTTTTGTTAATCGTCATGGAATAAGAAACCATTAGGGAAAAACTGCATCTCGTACTATTGCACAACACCATAAAACGGTCAATCTTCTACAACATGACTAGGGTTCATATCTTAAAATTCAATTCATGGTTCGGAACCCCAGAACATCTGATAGTATTTAAAAACTCGAGGGTGTGGAGATCAGACAAAAAATCATTATTGGAATCGGATTTACACGTATTATCAAAGCTCAAGTATGTTTGATCATCAGTCACGTTCAAAGATGTTATGTACTCATTGATACTCAACCACCTCCAACGTTGGGGCTAGTATAGTACTATCTTTCAAATAACTGGAATCATTAGTCGCATGCTTAAACATTGGATATGTGCTCTCAACAATTGCAGCGTAGGATAATCCGTGGGCTCCAACAATATATCATCAAGTATGTCTATCAAGGCACATTATTTATCATTGGATTCCCCAATGGTTTCATCCCCGATGTTCGCACTCCAATTAGCAAAAGCAGTCAGCTCCTCGCGTTCATCCGAATCACCAATGCTCTGAAAGCTCATAATATTTGTAAGACTCAACACAGAACAATCAGCTCATATGTTGGAAGAATTAGTTGCAACTTTCACAATATCAAATAAACCGATTATGATGTTCTTAAGTTGGTTGGCACAAATCAATAAAAACATAATTGCACTCCGAATGCACATTAGTGGTATAAGGATTGCACATTAATGACTGACATATTGCACCATAGCAAACGAAACCGACTAAACTAAGTTTTTGAGTCCAAATATTTTGGATATCCATTTTTACATTATATATTTTTGGTTATTTCAGCTCAGGGTCAGTTTTCTTTTATGAAAATAATTGAACTAATCGAATTATAAAATAAAATATTATTTTGTTAGTTATATATTTTAGGTATTTACAACAAAAAAACACTATTGAAATATTAAACAAAGCGTAAAACCATTGAATACAATTTTTATAACGTAAATTATAAATTGTTTCGGTTAACCGATCAAATAAACTTACCATTTTGTCCGGTTTTAGTTTGGTTTGGGGCAAGACGAAACAAACATGCATTAACTACGGGTGCACGATAATGTTTTACTGGTTGCATATTAATGACTACTAGATTGCACAATAGCATCTAGAATCGACCAAATCAAAATTTTCGGATCGTAATTTTATATTTCAGTTTGATTATATATATATTTTTTTTAATCTTAAAGAGCATAACTACACACAATATTGTACAAATCATTTATCAATATTGCATATTTTATTATTTTTTAATAAATTCGTATAAATATGATAGTATTTTTTTAATGTGCGTGTACACACACAATATTGTGCAAATGTACTTATTAATGTTGTTCAATTTGAATTGTTTAACAAATTATAATTTTGACCCATGAATTGAATTGTAATATAATTAAATTTTATTAATCTACAGATAAGTCCCTAAGAGTTATTTAATTTACAAAAGCAAACCCCACAAATCCCAACCACCTTAGCCGCACAGACACCCGTTATTCGCCGGATACCCGCCGCAACTGCTCACACGTTCGACCATTGGAATGTGCTGATGACCACCGGATCAAGCCCCACGGTGGCGGCCAGAATCCAGATGCAAATCGGAACCGAGGGCAGGGAACAATCGTCGTCGGCATCCTGCCATCGTCGAACCGATTTTTCATGCCTGCGCAGATCGATGGCATGGAACGAATGACGATAAACGAGATGTGCGGCTGTGATATCATCCAAGCTTGCCGGAAGGAGGATGAAGCGGCCGACGCCGGGAGAAAATGTAGAGAATAAAGCCGGATTTTTTGGCGGAGAGATGGTACGAGTGAAATGCGGCGAGCGGTGGCGGGCAGCGGCCGGTGGTGGTAGATGGCGGTGGGCTGCAAATTTTGTGAGAGCTTAAAGTCAAATGGCGTGAACCAATTTAAGATTATGTGTGTGTATGTGCATGAGAGAGATTGAGTCAATGAGGCTTAATTGTGGTGGTGGTGATAGGGCCCACTGTTGGGATCTGTAAGGATCTCGTTATGCACAAATCACGAATTCAATAGCAAACGTAAACCTATGCGCAGCGGATTTAAAGGTTTGACGTAGAGAACTTACGGCTTAAAATTTATGTAGATCTGGCTGACCACGAACGGTTGACCGCAATTGATTGACCGCAAATCACGTCTTGGGTTGCGCGAACAAGATCAGATCAAAACTGAATCAAACGGATGCAAACAGATCAAAACGAAATTTTGCTGCCAGACACCTTCCGGCGGCGCGTGAGGGCGCGTGCGGCTTCTGATTCCGGCGACGTCAACGGCGATGGAAAGCTCTCGTCGAGACGGTCGTCTGGGTATACTATACGTCTCACTCGGACTTCCGGTTAGTTCTGTAGGTCAAAATCTATTTCGTCTCGGTTTACCTACAGATCTTCTACTGTATTACTCAATACACCCTTCTTCAACTTGTACCAGTGGAGCAACAAGAAGAAGATAAAGCTCGAATGAGATCTAGAGAGAGAGAGACGCGTGGGGCGTGTATATCTCGTGAATATGAGATTTTCTATACTCTTCTCATGAGCTTAATGATGTATATATAGAGCTACAGTAGGGACCCTAAGGAGATTAGGAAAAGGGCTACTTAATTAATTAGACTAACTGTGGGCCAAGCCCACTCTTCTAATTAATTAAATAATATTAATGGGCCACCAACATTATATTATTGCACTCCCTCTTCCTAGCCCAAATTACATTTGAGACTCCAATAATAATTACTCGATTTACCTCCCCACGTTTAAGATATAATGTCCATTAATTAATTCGATTACTGACAATCAAGAATTAATTAATTTATTATTATTTCACTGAAGCTAGCGCTCGTTCATCACATTCTTATTATGCCGGAATTTAATACACCTGCAGGGTTTAGCATAACAATCCTTCACGAACTCACTCCGGGGACATCATCAAACTAACGCACATGGTGCACATGGTGACCGTAAATATCCTAACAGCACATCCTATATATAATAATATTACCCAAAACAGTAGGAATATTAATCCAGCGAACTGAACCTCACCCATGTGAATCAAAGTAATATAAATTATATATATCTGCCTGTTCAATATCTTACGGGTTAAGAGAACGCAGTAATTAACTGAGGCCTAATTCATTTACGACGATCAGCATAAAATGAACTTCTCCTCTCTGGGATCCTGTTCAATACATAAATGTACTAGTGCAACTAATCAGTCAAGACAAACTGTACAATTGACACTACAACCGTTCGGATGGGGTGTTCATGTCCATCTAGGTTGTGAACAACTATTCTTGTTCGCAAGTGACTGATAGAGTGATCTTCGGTTCGCCCGATGACGACCCACCCTATCTAAGTGCAGAACAACAGAACGTAGAACTTGTTTAATCTAACATGATTCTCATTCATAAAGGGTAAATGTGTAATAACATGGAAAGCCAAGCTTTCAGTGTATAACACTAACACCCACGTGGGGCATGTGGATGAGTATGTAGTCCGTAATTACCACGTTATCCTTAATTAGTGGTCAAATGTATACATATGACCACTAATTATACACCTATTTATGAAATTGCCACAACATATTTGACTGCTATATTTCATTGGTAAGTTGGATCCAATTGTGTTGCTATTTTTAATAAAATTCATCCTGGTTAAAAATAGCACCAAACACAATGAATCATGTTGGATGCAATTGTGTTTGGTGCTATTTTTAACCAAGATGAATTTGATTAAAAATAGCAACACAATTTATATTAGCATATGTGAAAATAATAGCATCATCAAATATTAAAAATAGCATCATATAACATTAAAAACAACATCAAATATAGTTCTCACGGTTCTCACACCAGGACTAATTTTTATTTGAACCAGCCCCTATATATATATATATATATATATAGAGAGAGAGAGAGAGAGAGAGAGAGAGAGAGAGTTGGGATCATATGAGAATGGTAGATAGTAAAAGAAATAAAAATGAATCTGGACCATAAGATGAATCATATCAATGGGTATGATGAAGTCAAACCATAGTCAATCAATAATGGCATTCTAGTAATTATTTGATCATATTATGATCAAATAGGTATATTTAACCAATAATTAAGGGTAATATAGACATTTAATTCAAACCTAACTTGTGGGATCCACCACTACCCACATTAAAACCATCACAAATCACGTGACACCCCCACCTACCACCTACTCCCTCCCTCTTTCTCTTTCCCCCAGACACACATACACGCACACACACACACACACATTAGAGCATCTACAATGCATTGGGTCTAGTCTTTCCTATGCGACATGTAAATAAACCAAAGTCTTGGATGACATAGATAAAACTATGTAAAACTAAAAAAATTTACTTCAATGCAAAGAGACTAGGTCTCTACTTGGGTCTAAAATAGACTAAAGAGGAGACCGGGTCTCTTTTTCTGGGTGCCCCATCAGTAGGACCCAGCCCACTTTTATTTGCATTGAAGAATATATTTTTTTAGACTGAGTCTATTTCTTAGGTGGCATATAACTTTTTGGGATTGAACCCAAAGCATTGTGGATGCTCTTACACACACAACCCACGCTGCACACACACTCACACACACAAAACACATCTGCACACACAAACTCATACACACACAAACATACACACACACACACACTTCAGGCCGGTGACAATGTCCCGAGGAAGACGACGTCCCCGGCCACGAGGCGCCACCTCCATCAATATTACTGGAAATGGCGGCGACTGAGTGGTCCTCGGCGACCGGCCATTTTATTTGTAAGCATGACCGGCGGCGCCGGTGTAGGAAGCGGCAGATCGTCATCGAAATAGTCGTCGTGTATGTGGTGGAGGCAGCCGACATGACGGTTGCGGTCTGAGTGATGGTGTATTGTTGTCCGTGGGGGGGTAGTGGTGGCGCTGGTCCGGGAACCGCGTTGGCGACGGCGGCGGGCGGCGAAGGATGGAGTAGAGAGTGCGGCGTTTCAAGTCGAAAGAGGCGGCGGTGATTGAGCAGTGGTCTCAGGCGGCGGCAGAAGGCAGGCGGATGGCGGCGGGCTGCGGAAGTTGGGCGGAGGGCGGAGGACGGCAGCGGAGGGTGTCTGCAGGGGGAATATGAGGGGAATATGTTTTTTGGTTTAGGGACTCTATTTTGTGAATTCAACAAGTCCTAGGGACTTTGATGTAAATATAATTTTTTTTTTTTGTATTTTAATGTGTATGGCATGTTGAATCGATTTGACTGAGTTTCTTACCCGTTTGTTTCTTTCGGTAAGTGTCATCAATTGGAAGCGTTCTTAGGAATGGGTTTGAACCATTCTGGTTTTAAGTAATTTATAATAATTTAATATGTGCACATTAATGATACAAAGAATGCACAATATTATGGGTTAAAATGCACATTAATATTCACATTATGATTTTATTAAACTATAAATTTTGCACAGCTTATCGTTTTAGTCGGTTTAATTGTCTCGATCATTTTAATTAATAATGTGACATGAAATTGAAATATTCAAATTTTTAAAAGTAAAAAAATAGATAATTAAATTGAAATTTCGAACCGAAAAATTTTAGTTCGGTCGTGTTCGGTCACTAGTGTACAGTTTGATAAACATTAATGTGCAACTTGTCTATCACTATTGTGCACGTTCTCGATCGCTATTGTGCATTCTAATATGATAATTTTTTTATCTTGACGTAATTAAAAATAAATTGAATTATATAGTGTATTCGACCAGTTAACCGCACAACCTCAAAGAATCAAGCTAATTTATTATTTATATTGCTATTATATTTGGTATTATAAGTTTGAATTAATTAGTTTTAAATTATTTTTTAGTTGAACAATATAATATATGAACTCCTGAAATTGATGTTGTGCATTCACACATACAATAATGTGTATTTATTCTAATATTATTGTGTATCATGTTGTGTGTAATTTTTACTGCGATATAATTTTATAAAAATTAATAATGTGTATTTTCAGTTTATATGTATGTGCACTTATCAAATTATTTATGTAATAAAAGAAATAATTTAGTATTTATATTTTTTATTCTATATTATTGTTTGTTGAAAACAATTAATATCTATATATATAATTTATTTGGTTATGTTTTTTTTTTTTTATGATATATTTTAATGCGCATTTTCAGACTATTGTGCATTTGATCTAGCAATATTGTGCAGCCTGATTTCCAATAATGTACATCTTTGTTTGGTAACACCGTGAATTATGTAGTGCGATTTTTTTTATCCGTGTTAATCGAATTNTGGAAAATAGATTCTCCCAAAGCTTTCGACCTGCACACCGCAAACAAAGAAAAACCGGAAAAACAAACGGAAAACACAAGAAAAACCAAAATAAAGCAAAACACACAATAAACCATAAAACAACCTAAAAACCAAGGAATAGACCTAATATGGGGGAAAAAGAAAGGAAAAATAAGTAAGAAAAACGCAACAAAAATGGGACAAACAACTCCCCCACACTAAAACCTTTGTTCGTCCCGAACAAAAAGAAAAGAAAAGACATGAAAACAAGCAAACCAGCATGGATAACAGTTTCAAATAAGACGAGTCTCAAATTAACCAACTTAGCCGAGGAGACTTCCAATGACCAATATAACATACCTCAATTACAACTCGAATGCAACGCTTTAAGAACACAGACGCTCAAGCATGGGAATATCAAACATATATGCCTCACTCGGTTTCTTTCATAAATATGAAGTGGAAACGCTCAAATTGGTCGATCATCGTGCATCAACATAAGCTTGCTTATCGTCTATTCATACTAGGGATGGCAATGGGCCAGGTCGGGCCGGGTAGTGCCATGCCCGGACCTGGCCCGTGACCCTACACGCATGGCACGACCTGGCCCGTGCCCCCTACGGGTCCACTAGAACGGCCCCGAGACCTGGCCCGCGTCGGGGCGGGCCGACCCGCCCTGCCCCATATGTTTTTTTTTTCTTTTTTTTTTCTTCTTCTTCTAATAAGGCAGCCATATCTCACCGAAAAAGGCAACATAATACAGATGTAAATTCCGAATTTATCAAAAAGAGAAAGAAAGAAACAAAGATGCCAATTTTAAATCTCATACAAAAAGGATTTTTTTTTACAAATGGATAATACAAAAATTAAGCAAATCAAACCTCAAAACACTAACTAATATCAATGAAATAGCTGCTCTTATTGGCCTGAGTGATACCACCATCTGCAATCGCCGTCTCCAACCGTGCCTGCATCCCTCTTCCAGTCGTGGCTCACGGCCGCCGCCTCTCAATCCCCAGATCTGAACTGAAATGATAAAAGAATAAAGAGAAAAAAATAATTAAAGAATAAAACATGCAATTGAGGGAGAAATTTTTTAAGGAGAATTAAAAGATTGAGAAATAGAAGAAAAGGAAGAGACCTGCGACAAATTTTTGGAAGGTGAAATAAAAGAATGAGGAGAAGGAAAGGATTAGAAAATGGAGAAAATACGTGATAACAAAAATTGAATTGGGGAGAAAAAAATAAGTGAGAGAATGGGCCTTACTTACCTTTTGACTCCATTATGACACTGGTACTAGAATTTGAAGTGGGGAGAAAAAAAGAAAGTGAGAATTTTAATAGGCCTTACTTACCGGTCTTTGGACTACATTATGACTGGGTCAGGTCGGGCCGGGGCAGGTCGGGGCGGGCCAACATCTGTAACCCGGACCTGGCCCGTTTACAGAACGGGGCGGACCTGGCCCGTTTACAGAACGGGGCGGACCCACCCTGGCCCGTTTTGATAACGGGGCGGGTCTAACTTGCCCCAAAGGCAACAGGTCGGGCCAGGTCGGATCGGGTCCGGGTCAAATTGCCATCCCTAGTGTGTGTTTTCTGTGTGTGCAGCGTGAGTTTTGTGTGTTTTGTGTGTTTTGTGTGCGTGTGTGTGTTTTTCGAGTGTGCTGCGTGAGTTTTGTGTGTGTTTGTGAGAGAGAGAGAGAGAGAAAGAGAGAGAGAGAGAGCGACGTTACCGACGGGGAAGAAGAGAGAGTATAGCTGGTGTGATTTAATGTGTAGGTGTGGTGTGGGTCCCCATTGATGTGGGTTGTTGAAGAATGACCATATTACCCTTAATGTGTTAAAATTTTGGGTTTTTTTTAATGGTTGGATGATCAAATATATGTGGCTAAGATTTATTCTTATTTATTTCACTGAGTACCATTTTCACCAAAGTGTGACCCTATATATATATATATATATATATAGGGGATGGATCCAATGAGACCATTCCTTAAAATGAGTACATGAGACTCAATCTTAGCCACTCATTTTGTCTAAATCAAAATCAATTAAAATATACATTAATTAAATAATAAAATAATTATTAGTTGACTCCGGCGTTGACTGTTGACTCCGGCGTTGACCGTTGACTCCGGCGTTGACTTCCGGCGAGAATCGTTGACTTCCTGCGTTGACCGTTGACTTCCGGTGTTGACTTCCGACGTTGACCATTGACTTGTGGCGTTGACCCGTCGCATTGAAATAAATAACCTAGCAACAAAAGATACTAAACCTTGAGTGGTGTAGTGGTTGCATTGCTTGTCTTGCTTCCATGAGGTACCAGGTTCAAATCCTATGGGCTACAATTTTTTTATAAAAAAAAAATACAACTAACTTAGCAGCATCAGACAACTAACCTAGCAACAAAACACAACTAACTTAGCAGCATCAGACAACTAACCTAACAACACAAGACAACTAACCTAGCAACAAAAGGCAACTAACTAACCTAACAGCAAGAAAGAACTAACCTAGCAACAAAATAACCTAGCAACAAAAGACAACTAAACTAGCAGCAAGAAACAGCAGTAAGAAAGAACTAACCTAGCAACAAAAGACAACTAGCAGCGAGAAAGAAATAATCTAGCAACAAAAGACAACTAACCTAGCAGCAAGAAAGAACTAACCTAGCAACACAAGACAACTAAACTAGCAGCAAAATAACCTAGTAACAAAAGACAACTAAACTAGCAGCAAGAAAGAACTAACCTAGCAATACAAGACAACTAACCTAGCAGCAAAAAAGAACTAACCTAGCAACAAAAGACAACTAACCTAGCAGCGGGAAAGAAATAATCTAGCAACAAAAGACAACTAACCTAGCAGCAAGAAAGAACTAACCTAGCAACAAAAGACAACTAACCTAGCAGCGAGAAAGAAATAATCTAGCAACAAAAGACACTTAACCTAGCAGCAAGAAAGAACTAACCTAGCAACAAAAGACAATTAACCTAGCAGCAAGAAAGAACTAACCTAGCAGCAAGAAAGAACTAATCTAGCAACAAAATTTTTTAGAAGAAAGCGAAAAGAAATGCTCTCACCTTAACCAACCCGCAGCTCCACCATGTCTCCCCCGCAAGTTTCTCCTATTTCGGCATCCTCATCCCCTTTCTCGACCACCGACTCGCTGGATCTTGAATCAATTTTCTCAGTGCCGGATTTCAGAAACGCCATCCTGGCCTTCATGAGAAACAACCCCTCATCTCAGATTTTAGAAGAAGGCGAGATCCCAGTCGCGAACCACAGTTCAGTCGCCGGCGACCCCTCTAACGTCGTCAAGATTACACAGTCATCCTCTCCGTTGACCCCACTTGATGCGCCGACCACTGTGAAAGACCCTACAGACGCAAACTCCGAAAGAAATAACCATGGCGATTTCCCTGCTCTCTCTCGATCGACGTCAGCACCGGTTTTGACGGGGACAAAAAATTGAAGTCAGCAGGTCTGCTTTGGTTCTATGCCGCCGACAACAGTATCGAATCCGGTTCGCTCTTCAAAAGCAGATTCTCCCAAACCCTCAGCTCACCTGTCCCGTACACATGGAGGCGCGTCACTGGACCCCAAACCCTTAGCTCCTCAAACAAACCCTCAGCTCTCTGGACAATTATCGGGCCCATCGTGCCACACATCCAGGCCCAACATCCTTCCTCTTCCCCAACCCAACCCCAGGCCCATCTATTGGGACATAATAATAATTTGGGCCAAATATCCTCAGGCCCAATTCAGACCAATCCCGAAATCGAGGCCCCAAACCCTCCAATTCTGATTTCACCTTTCTTGGGCCTACCTGTTTTTGGGCCCGGCCAATCCACCAAACTAATATCCTCCCAGCCCAATCACATCACTCCCCAGCCCGTAACAGCATCTTCCTCATCCCATAAACAGGCTGGCATCAATCCAATATCTGCCATTCCCTCTGCTCTCAACTCCCACAGACAGCCGCTGATCAACTCCCGACAGACGGCGGCGCCGGCGCCGGTATAGCCTCTGTCACCAAAAAAACCCAGATGACCGGCTCTTCAGCGGCCACACAGCCCATCTCCACCACTCCCAAGCCCGCTACAACTGTGGAAGCTTCTTTCCAGCCTCTAGCCGGAGCCGGCGCCGGCGCCAATAGGACCACCGAAAAATCGCAAGTGGCCAGAACTCCGGCAAGGGCGGGTTATGAAGCGGATTTCTCGAAGGGAATACTTGGACCCCGACCAAACCTCCCCGCCTCGCCCTAGCATCCCGCCAGAATAGCTACTTTTGCCACCGATGATGGTGCGATCGCTGCGAGCCCATCTACGACAACCACGGATCACCCTTCCGGACCTCTCCCGAATGGGACAACGCTGACGGGCAATTCGATCACCAATTCAGTCGCAATCGGGACTCCTCCGGCCCCAATCAATGCCATTTCCGCCATAACCGAGGCCCCCACGGGCACCTCCACTGGCCCGCTTTCCTTTCGGGAGGCTATTACCGGGAGGAGAGATGGCGGCTCGAGTACCCCGCTGCCAACACCGAAGGATTTTGTTTTTGACGGGGGATACGAACATGCTTGCGGGACCATTATCCGCTCGGAGGGGAACAAAGTGAAGGCCCGATACACCGAAGCCGAATCTGTCGCTCTTGCAGGTAAGTTAGCTAACACCCTGGTCTTTAAGTTCTCATATACTATCCCTGCCCCTCGAGACATATCTGCTGGATTAGGCAAATTGGGTTTTAAGGGTAGAGTTTCATTTAAGTGGTACAATTTCAACCACCTTTTAGTGTCTTTCCACCTCCCCGAGGACTATAACGAGGTCTGGCTTAAGACCTCGATTCATTTATGTGGATGCCCAGCTAGGGTGTTCAAATATTATGTCAGGTTTAACCCGAAGACGGAGGCGCCGGTTGTCCCCGTGTGGTGCCGTCTTCCCGGCCTCCCACCTCATCTTTACGACCGTGCTGCCATCACTACACTAGCTAAGTGTATTGGGCAGTTGATTCGTATCGATGCCCCCACGGCCCTTCAGACAAGGGCTAACGTGGCACGATTCTGCGTCGAGATAGATCTGAGAGCTGAGCTCGTCCATGAGATTGAGATTGAACAGGGCTCCAAGTCACTTGTTCAGCGGGTGATCTATGAGAAGATCCCCGCATTCTGCACCTTGTGCAACCATGTGGGTCATATCGCGGCTGATTGCTACATCAGTGGCAATAAGCCACGGCCCGCTCTGCCGCAGCGTCATCGTGCGACACAGCAGGGAACCTCCACCGGCCGGAGGGACCCGAAGTGAAAGGAAAAAAGCCCTCTCCGCGCACCCGAGACCCCGAAGGGGTCTAAGGATAAGGGCAAAGCTGTGATTGTAGATACTGCCCAAACTGGGAAGGATGCTCATCCTAACCAGCCTAAGCAGTTGGCCTTAGTGGGGCCCAAGCCCAAGTCCACGGGCTTTCTCCCTAGACAGACCTTACAGACGGCCTTCAAGGCCAACCACTCGTATTTCGCTATTCTCTCTCCAGAGACAGAGAAGGAGGTTGTTCTTTCCTCCAGCGGGCCACCTAAGATTACCGATCTTACGCTTCTGGATGACGAAGACCTCCTTGGAGACGACATGGACCAGCCGGACGCCACGCCCAGGGGAGAGTCCATCCACCTATCCGATGATAGTGCGCAAGATGCCGGTCCTTTGACCGTGCGCGCATCTAGCCCGGTCCGATCTTCGAATTTGAGGGCTACTGCCGCCACTGCTCCCTCGAAAGGGGATAAGTCGGCCCATCCCCCCTCTGCTGAGATTAGAAACTCGGTCGATCTTATAGCCAGCTCCCAGCTTCCTCCTAGCGGCGAGCACCCGAGTACTCCGCCTGCTGGACCCCCTCTTTCACCCATCCCCGAGCAGATATGCGGGCTTAACCGTGCGCAGCATGACGTTTCGTGCGAGAGCTTCGCCTCTAGTGCATTTCTTCACTTGGACAGACAGGAGATAGCCCCGGAGATGGGGAAACCCGCTAGTGCTGCTATAGGTCAGTCTGCCCAGCCAAACAACTCACAGGCCACGAGCACATACCGAGGCAGACAGACCTCGAGGACCAGAGCCACACAGCGCACGACACGGCGGACGATCTCCCCTGCTATTGGATCCTTCCGTCGCACGACACGACGGACGATCTCCCCTTCTTTAGGTGGCCCGAATCAGCCTCGCCATAGGCGGACTACGTCCGGTGGCTCTTGCGATCGTTGATATGTCCATCACATCCATTACTTGGAATGGCCATGGCCTGGCGAACAGGGCTACTCTCTCTCACCTTCATTCTCTCATTCGTGATCACAGAGTCGATTTCGTAGGCTTTATTGAGCCGATGACTTGCGTTCCTTCTTTTGACTACTACTCGCGTCGCCTTGGCTTCCACTCGGGCATGGGTAATACTTCGCACAAGATTTGGTTTTTCTACTCGCGTGACTACACTTGTCGGGTCATTCGCGACACCGATCAGGTGCTTCACGTTGAGCTTTCTGCTGTCCACCTCCCGGAGCCCATCTTTCACACCTTGGTTTATGCCAAGTGTACTAGGATCGGGCGGTATGACCTTTGGGACACCCTGCGTGAGATTGCCGAGAGTATGGAGGGATTGCCATGGATAGTTAGTGGCGATTTCAACATCTTTCTGCATCCCGATGAGCGTGTGGGTGGCCGCACGGACCGGTCACGGGAGATGTGGGATTTTGCTCAGGCGGTGGCGGACTGCGAGTTAATTGACGCTGGATGTGATGGTGAGCCCTTCACGTGGGTGAGGGACGGACTCAAAGAGAGGTTAGGCCGTGCCTTAGTTTCTGAGGCGTGGTCGAAGGTGTTTGCGGTTACGACAATCACACACCTTACTCGATTTGGGTCCGACCATTCACCCCTTCTCATCCGGTGCCGATTTTCGAGCACCCACTGTCGCTCTTCGTTTAGGTTCCAGAACATGTGGGTTCGCCACCACTCCTTCCACGACACTGTCAGGGATTCCTGGCTTCAGCCGACTGGGCTCTTCGGGATGCAGCAATCTCGAGGCAAAGCTTGGCAGACTGCGGCGTCGGTTGAGACAGTGGAACTGGGATGTTTTTGGAAACCTTCATCAGCGCCTTGCTGCGGCTCAGAGTGCGCACGCGACGGCTGAGCGGGCCTACGACCTGGATCCCACTCCGGAGAATAGGACTACCATGCACCGCTGCCACGCCGAGTACCAGCTCCGACTCCTTATGGAGGAGGACTTCTGGAAGCAGAAGCCGGCCGTTCGCTGGGTGGTCGAGGGCGAGCGGAATACTAGGTTCTTCCAGGGCTGCGTTAGGTAGAAACGTGCTAAGTCGTACATCCATAGTATCGAGGCTGATGGGTCATCCTTGACCCAAGAGGTTCAGATTCGGGATTCGGCTGTTGCTCACTTCCAGACCCTCTTCATCTCTGACAGAGGGTCCCTTGTGGCCCCGACCATTCCTCTTTTCCCCACCATCCATCCTTCGGTCGATCTCATTGGCCTCTGTGAGCTCCCGAGCAGGGAGGAGGTTAGGGATGCTGTATTCGGGATTGATCCCAACAGCGTTTCTGGCCCAGATGGTTTCTCCTCCCTCTTCTATCAGGTCTACTGGGATCTTGTCGAGACTGACGTCGAGGAGGCGATGTTGGATTTTTTCTCCGGCCATCGGATGCCGGATTCCTTCACGTCTACCTCTGTCGTCTTGATCCCCAAAAGACCCAACCCGAGCTCTTGGTCCGATTACAGGCCCATCAGCCTGTGTAACGTGACCAACAAGCTCATTTCGAAGATTCTTAACGGCCGTCTTTCCCCTCTTCTCCACTCCCTCATCTCTCTGAACCAGAGTGGATTCGTCACAGATCGGGTCATTAGTGATAACATCCTTCTGACCCAGGAGATGATCCACGACATCTCCCGAGCGGACTGGAAGCGGGCTCCGAATATCGCGTTGAAGCTAGACATGGCTAAGGCGTATGATAGGGTTGAGTGGCCGTTTCTTAGGGAGGCGCTGGCTAGGATGGGATTTCCTGAGCGTTGGATCAGCTTTGTGGAGGCGTGTGGAGTATTGCACGTTCTCGGTCCTGGTTAATGGCAGCCCCACCGATTTCTTTCTCTCCTCTAGAGGCCTTAGACAGGGTGACCCCCTTTCCCCTTCCCTCTTCGTTCTTGCGGCGGACTACATTCTCGCTGCCTTGACGGCTTCATCCGCGACTCTCCTCATATGACCTATAGCACCCGTGGCTATGGTCCTACCATCTCTCACCTTTCTTATGCGGATGACTTCATTATCTTCACCCGGGCGGATGATGATGGACTGGTCGGCTTATGCGCCTTCCGGACCACTATGGCTTGGTCACCGGTCAGCTGGTCAGTGTGCAGAAGAGCACCTTCATCCTCTCATCTGCCACCGTGGACAGATGGGCTCAGCGGGTCCACGACATTACTGGCTTTGCGCATGACGACCTTCCCATTACCTACCTCGGGGTCCCTTTATATAAGGGCAACCTCACGAGAGCGCTCTTTGCGAGCGTCAGGCAGAGGATGATCGACAGGATCTCCGGTTGGTCGCATAGACATCTTTCTTTCGGTGGTCGGCTAGCGCTGATCAAGAGCACTCTTAGCTCCCTTCCGATTCACTTGCTTATGGTCCTCGACCCCCCTAGGTCTACTCTTTACGAGCTTGATCAGATTATGGCTCGTTATTTCTGGGGTTATGAGGACGGTTCTGGGAGGGGGAGACGTACTCACTCGGTGAGTTGGGACTCTATCTGTCGCCCCCTCCCCGAGGGTGGCCTTGGCATCCGCCGCCTCAGGGATATTGTTACAGCTTTCTCATACAAGTTGTGGTGGCGCTTCAGGGAAGGAAAGTCGCTTTGGGCTCAGTACCTTCGCGGCAAGTACTGCCCTAGACGTGCCAACCACTCTTGTTGGGTCACAGCTGTTGATCATGATAGCAGACAGTGGCGGCGCCTCACTAGGGTCGGTAGACGAGCCCAGGATCACATCTTTTGGGCTTTGGGCAGGGGCGATGTCAGTGTCTGGGATGAGTGGTGGGTAGGTGATAGGACGTTGTCTAGGGATAGGCAGGTGGCGCATTCCCCCTACCTGCTTGTGAGCGACCTCTGGACGGACGGGTCGTGGGATAGGGGGAAGCTTGATAGGGAGTTGGGGTCTAGTGCGGGTTTTAGCGAGCAGTTATTAAATCAGATCCAGCAGATCCCTATCTCGGGGGACGGTTCAGATAGCATGAGGTGGAGACTTACATCATCGGGTGTGTTTTCTACTACCTCGGCTTGGGAGCAGATCAGGCTGAGGGATCGGCCTAATCTCTTCTTCAAGGCTATCTGAAGTGACCTTTTCACGCCTACTATTTCGGTGTTCCTTTGGCGCCTCCTCTTGCACCGGATACCCGTCGATACCGTGCTACACGCGAGAGGGATCTCCTTCCCCTCTAGATGTGTGTGTTGTTCTTACTGAGACTGGACGCCATGAGACTGAGACCTTTACCCACCTTTTTCTAGAGAGTGAGATTGTGAGGAGAGTGTGGGAGCATTTTGCCACTTGGACTCATATATCCCTACCCACCACATACAGTTTTCTTGAGCTCCTGAGTTTTTTCTCACAGAGCACACACCTTAGACACGTGGGCTTCCTCATTCCTTGTCTGATCCTTTGGTTCACCTGGACAGAAAGGAATAGTGCGAAGCATAGGGATATTACTTTTATGTTTTCTCACATTGTTTTGCAGGTAGAGAGACACATTTCACTCCTCATCGCATTGGGCAGGCTCACGGCCCGAGACTGGACAGGCTGCACGCCACCACATCGCTTCATGGTGGCCCCACCACCACATGTTCGGCCTCCTCGGGCCAGAGCTGTTGTTTGGCTTCGACCTGACTCTCCGTGGGTCAAGCTGAACATTGATGGCTCCTTTGATCGCCACACTGGAGTTGCCGGAGGAGGAGGCATGATTCGGGACCATAGCGGTGCCCTCATCACCGCCTTCCACGCGTCCATTCAGGCCTCCTCGAGCTACGACGCAGAGATTCAGGCACTACAGATTGGCCTTCAGATTGCTGTCCACCTCTCTAGTCATATATGGATCGAGCTGGATGCTGCGGCTGTCACCACCCTCCTGACTTCGAGCCATCAGGGCTCGTAGCAGATTCAACACCCGCTTATGCGCATTAGAGATCTACTTCGGTCAGTCCATCACAGGATTACGCACATTTTCCGTGAGGGGAACAGACCTGCTGACTACCTTGCCAGCCTTGGTGCCACCATACCCAATACACATACGTTCCAGACCGAAACTGCTCCACTCCGTCTTCGCACGCTTATTCGGATGGATCAGCTTGGATATCCATCTTTTCGTTTTCAGTAGATTAGGTTTATTGTTGTCATTTGATTAGATTATCATTTTCATTTTCGGGCACCTGTTAGCCCGTAGACAGACTTTGTATTTTATTTTATTTGTTTTGCTTGTGAGACTTTCTAGACTGTTGATATTTTGGGCCCCCGTTTTGGGGGCTTGATCTATGCACAGGTTGGGGATCCAGCCCAATTCCCCGCCCTCCCGCGGCGTTGTTTGTTTATAAAAAAAAAAAAAAAACCTAGTAACAAAAGACAACTAACCTAGCAGCAAGAAAGAACTCACCTAGCAGCAAAAAAGAAATAATCTAGCAACAAAAGACAACTAACGTAGCAGCATCAGACAACTAACCTAGCGGCAAGAAAGAAATAAAGACAACTAACCTAGCAGCAAGAAAGAAATAATCTAGCAACAAATAAAGAGTAGAATGGGAAGAAGAATACTGAACGATGCATTGAGAACCATCGTCAATGCAGAAAGAGACGATTCGCTTCTGCGGAGCTGAAGCCCATCTCTAATGTCCTCTCATCTTTTCTGCAAATCATGAAATACAGAGTGCACGACCCACAAAGGGTAGGGAGTATCACCGTGCAGCTGATGGGTAGAGTTAATGATTGTCGAGCTATCACTTATTGGCAAGACGTTAAGGCTCAGTATATCGAGAATTACAAGACTCGTGCTCTTCCAACACGTCAGTGGGGCTATGTTGTGATCACAACACCGAATGGAGTTCTTGATCATGAAGAAGCTGTTCGACAAATGTTGGTGGTCAAGTTCTTGGATACTTTTACTGAGACTTTTTCCAATTCTGAAGAGAAGAGGACCAAGTAAAACGGTTCATTTTCATCTTTTGTTTTGTGTATCTTTTTGTGTACCTTTTTGTCTAGTTAGGAAAGATTACAAACAACTCTATTAGTTCATGGAGCTCTGCTCGAATTATGCCTGGGACAAATTTGATGATGATCAAAATGCTGGACATATAGTTTGTTTTTATGAGACTTTTTTTAGCCTTCAAATTTGATGGCGATCAACTGCTTATACGTCGTTTTTATGAGACTTGCTCTATAATAACAGCAACAAAAGACAACTAACCTAGCAGCATCAGACAACTAACCTAGCAGCAAGAAAGAACTAACCTAGCAGCAAGAAAAAAATAACCTAGCAACTAAAGACAACTAATCTACCAACAAAACTCAACTAACCTAGCAGCTACAAATAACTAACCTAGCAACAACAAACAACTAACTTAGCAACAAAACACAGTTGGAAGGTTAAGCAAATGCTCTCACCTCTCTCTAGCTTTCTCTCTGTAAAATTTTCCTTCCCTCTCTCGGCCTCCTCCACCATCACCTCTCGTTGTTCTCAGCCACCAGCACCGCCTAGCCGTCCCCCCCGGCCACCGCCGCCGGCGGCCGTCCAGGCCCCTTGGCCTCCGGGTTTTTTTCTTCCTCCTTCTTCGACCCTGTTCTAGCATTATCACCTGCGGCCCTCTATTTTTTCCTATGGCTCCGCCTAATCCGTCTCAGCCATTTTCGTCGGCCTCACCCCCTCCTCAACCTCCGACCGCCTCTTTACCGCTAGAGATAAGCTCGGTCATTTCACAACCGGCTTTTCAGGAAGCCCTCTTGCAATTTTTGAAAGCCAACATACCTACCCTTGATACGCCGCTTCCGAATTTGTTCCCGACAATCTCCGGAGTCAACCCCGAGCAGCCAGTTGTAACGGTAGAGGATTGTAACGCCGGCCCTCACATCGATCTAAGCAATAAACCACCGTCGTTCCAGCTTGTGGAGGTTACAGGCCAGCGCCGGTCCTTTCAATTTGGCTCATTCCGATCGGAATTCCATCAAGATTTGTCAGAACCGAAGGGCAACCTCCTCCTTGTCAAATCACGATTGGATGAAGGCGGCGACTTGGTTAAGCAAAACCCTCAGCTGCCAATTCCCATGGATTTCTCAATTCGGGCCAACCCCTCTCTCATGGTCTTCTCTAAGACTAAGGGTGGGCCGAGACTACCTAGGCCCAAATCTACCCCAAACTTACTTCACCAATTTGGGCCTTCCCCCTCACAACCCACACCAAATAATTTAACCCAACTTCCCCTCCTTTTGCCCCCTCAGCCCTCTCAGACAGCCCATATCGCTCAACCCACATACCTGCAGCCCAACACCAATAGTTCCCAGCCCAATACATCTCCCCCACGGGATCCTTCACCCAAGTCCGACACTGCTAACACCAATCCACAGCTCGTCACCTCGCAGCAGGCCCCCGCCTCCTCAGAGGCCACTCTCGCTGTCACCAATACACATCCAGCATATCCCATCCGTCTACCTCTTGTCGGCGCCAGCGCCCGCGACTTCGCCGGAAATTCCAAATCCGCTGGCAACATTTCCGGGAACACCGGTGCGCCATTCGCCGGAATTCTCGATCCCCGTCCAAGCACACCTCCTCAATCCAACCAACTCGCCGGAGCCGCCACTCTTGCAACCGGAAATTCTGAACCGGACGTCATGTATGTGCGAGAAGACGGTGTTGTGGTTGCGGGCCCAAGTCAACCTTCAAACGGACCCCCTCCGAAGGGCACCTCCATGGCCACACCTACTGCACCCGAGCCTCAACCGGGCACCCCTACTGGGCCGCTCTCATTCCGCGAGGCCATTACGGGTAGAAGACACGGCGGACCGAGCCCCCCGCGGCCGACACCAAAGGAGTTCCTCTTTGACGGGGACTATGACCACGCTTGCGGGACCATTATCCGCTCGGAGGGAAACAGAGTGAAGGTCCGATTCTCACAGGCCGAAGCTGACACCCTCGCAGGTAAGTTAGCGAACACACTGGTCTTTAAGTTCACCTATGCTATCCCTTCCCCCCGAGACGTAGCTGCTGGATTAGGAAAATTGGGTTTTAAGGGTAGGTTCTCATTTAAATGGTATAACTTCAATCATCTTCTAGTCTCTTTTAATCTTCCCGAAGATTATAATGAGGCATGGCTTAGGACTTCTATTTCTCTGTGTGGATGCCCAGCTAGGGTATTCAAGTACACTTCTGGGTTCAACCCGAAGACGGAGACGCCGGTCGTTCCCGTGTGGTGCCGCCTCCCCGGCCTTCCACCACATCTGTATGACCGGGATTCCATCACCACACTTGCTAAGTGTGTCGGAAAACTGGTCCACATTGATGCCCCGACTGCTCTCCAGTCCAGGGCTAATATGGCGCGGTTCTGTGTCGAGATTGATCTTAGAGTGGAGCCTATCCACGAGATTGAGATTGAGCAGGGTTCGGAGACCTTTGCTCAACGGGTGATCTACGAAAAGATCCCCGCTTTCTGTTCCGCGTGCAGTCATGTTGGTCATATAGCGGTCGACTGCTATATCAGTGGCAATAAGCCACGACCAGGTCTGCCTCCGCGCCGTCGTACGGCCCAGCCGGGGCCCTCCACCAGCCGGAGGGAACCGAAGGGAGAGGGCAAAGGCCCACTCCAGACACCCGGGTCCCCAAAGGGGGCCACTGATAAGGGCAAGGCGAAGATGGACGCCACTGCCCAAACTGGGAAGGATGCTCAACCTGACCAGTCAGACCGAATGATCATAGTTGGGCCCAAGGCCAAGGCTACGGGCTTTATTCCCAGAGAGACACTTCAGTCGGCCTTCAAGGCCAAACACTCGTTCTTTGCGCCCCTCTCCCCTAAGTCACAGGATGAGGCTGAGCCTTCCTCTAGGGACCCACACAGTCTTTCGAATCTTGCCCTTTTAGAGGACGACGACCTCCTAGTAGATGATCTAGAGCATCCGGCCACTTCGTTCACTGGCACGGCCACCCATTTATCTCATGACAGCATTCGTGATGCTGTCCCTTTGTCTGTCCTCCAACATAGCCAGGATTGCTCTCTGGAGATGAGGACAGCTCCTGCCACCGCTTCCTCGAAAGGGGAATTACCGGCTCACCTCCCCTCTGAGGAGATTGAGATTTAGACTGAGCCTATAGCTCTCCAGCCACACTCTGACGGCGGGCACCCAAGTGCTCTGCCGAATGGAGTCCCTTCCCTTCCCCTCTCTGAGCAGGCATGCGGTCTTAACCGCGCTCAGCACGACGTCTCGTGCGAGAGTTTTGCCTCCAGTGCTTTTGTGCACCATGACAGACAGGAGGCATGCCCTGACATGGGACAGGCACCTAGCGTCAGTCTTGGTCAGACTGCTCAGCCTGACGATTCGCAGGCCACGAGCGATTTCCGAGGGCGTGCCCCCTCGAATACCATATCCACACCGCGCATGACGAGGCGGACTGACTCTCCGGTTCTTCGTCGATCCTCTCGCCACCTACCCCCTCTCTCAGGTGGTCTGACTCAGCCTCGCCACAGGCGGACCCCGTCCGGTGGCTCTTCTGATTGTTGATATGTCTATCACGTCCATTACTTGGAATGGACGGGGACTGGCTAATAGGGCCACTCTCGCTCACCTACGCTCTCTTATTCGTGATCATAGATTGGATTTAGTCGGCTTTATTGAGCCGATGATTTGCACCCCTGACTTTGACTATCTCTCACGTCGTCTTGGTTTCCATTCGGGTGTGGGTAACATTTCTCAGAAGATCTTCTTCTTCCACTCGCGTGACTACACTTGCCGGGTCCTCCGGGACACCGATCAGGTGCTTCATGTTGAGCTTTCTGCTGCCCATCTCCCTGAGCCCATATTTCACACTTTGGTTTACGCCAAGTGTAATAGAGTCGGGAGATACGATCTGTGGGACACCCTGCGTGAGATTGCTGAGAGTATGGAGGGATTGCCATGGATGGTTAGTGGCGATTTCAACATCTTTCTGCACTACGATGAGCGTATGGGTGGCCGCACGGACAGGTTCCGGGAGATGTGGGACTTTGCTCAGACTGTGGCGAACTGTGAGTTGCTAGATGCTGGAGGTGAGGGTGAGCCCTTCACGTGGGTTAGGGATGACCTCAAAGAGAGGCTCGACCGTGCTTTGATCTCTGAAGCGTGGTCGAAGGTGTTTGCGGTCACGACCGTCACGCATCTCACTCGATTTGGGTCTGACCATTCACCACTCCTCATTAGGTGTCGCTTCTTGAGCACTCCCCGCCGCGCTTCCTTTAGGTTCCAGAACATGTGGGTTCGCCACCATTCTTTCCATGACACTGTCAGAGATTCCTGGCTTCAACCGACTGGGCTCTTCGGGATGCGCAATCTCGAAGCTAAGCTTGACAGATTACGGCGTAGGTTGAGACAGTGGAACTGGGATGTTTTTAGAAACCTCCATCAGCGCCTTTCTGCGGCTCAGAGTGCGCACACGGAGGCTGAGCGGGCCTATGACCTGGACCCCACTCCAGAGAATAGGACTGCGATGCACCGCTGCCACGCCGAGTACCAGCTCCGACTCCTTATGGAGGAGGATTTCTGGAAGCAGAAGGCAGCCGTTCGCTGGGTGGCAGAGGGCGAACGGAATACTAGGTTCTTCCAGGGCTTCGTTAGGCAGAAGCGTGCTAAGTCGTACATCCATAGTATTGAGGCAAATGGATCATCCCTGACCCAGGAGTCTCAGATTCGGGAATCGGCTGTTGCTCACTTCCAGACCCTCTTCACCTCTGACAGAGGGTCCCTCGTTGCCCCTACCGCCTCTTTCTTCCCTACCATCCCTCCTTCGGTCGACCTTGTCGACCTCTGCGAGCTTCCGAGCAGGGAGGAGATTAGGGATGCTGTTTTTGGGATTGATCCCAACAGCGTTTCTGGCCCCGATGGATTCTCTTCCCTCTTCTATTAGGTCTGCTGGGATATAGTCGAGCCTGATGTTGAGGAGGCGGTATTGGATTTCTTCACCGGTCACCGGATGCCGGATTCGTTCACGGCCACCTCTGTCGTCTTGATTCCCAAAAGACCAAATCCGAGCTCTTGGTCCGACTACAGGCCCATTAGCCTGTGTAACGTGTCCAATAAGCTTATTTCGAAAATTCTGAACGACCGTCTTTCTCCTATTCTCCCCTCCCTCATCTCTCCGAACCAGAGTGGCTTCGTCAAGGATCGGGTCATTAGTGATAACATACTTTTGGCCCAGGAGATGATACACGATATCTCCCATGCAGACTGGAAGCGGGCACCGAACATTGCGCTGAAGCTAGACATGGCTAAGGCGTATGATAGAATGGAGTGGCCGTTTCTTAGGAAGGCACTGGCTAGGATGGGATTCCCGGAGCGATGGATCAACTTTGTAGAGGCGTGTGTGGAGCATTGCACGTTCTCGGTCTTGGTTAATGGCAGCCCCACAGATTTTTTTCCCGCATCTAGAGGCCTTAGACAGGGAGACCCCCTTTCCCCGTCCCTCTTTGTCCTTGCGGCAGACTACCTCTCTCGCTGCCTAGACGGCTTTATCCGCGACTATCCTCAGATGACATATAGCACCCGGGGCTATGGTCCACCCGTCTCGCACCTATCTTATGCGGATGACATCATCATCTTCACTCGTGCGGATGGTGATGGGCTGATCGAGCTTATGCGCCTCCTGGAGCATTATAGCTTGGTTACTGGCCAGCTGATCAGTGTGCAGAAGAGCACCTTCACCCTTTCCTCCTCCAGTTCGGACAGGTGGGCTCAGCGAGTCCATGAGATCACTGGCTTTGCGCACGGCGACCTTCCCATTACCTACCTTGGTGCCCCTTTATATAAGGGCAACCTCACGAGAGCGCTCTTTGCGGGAATCAGGCAGAGGATGATCGATAGGATTTCTGGTTGGTCGCATAGACATCTTTCTTTCGGTGGTCGGCTTGCTCTGATCAAGAGCACCCTTAGCTCCCTTCTGATTCATTTACTTATGGTCCTCGACCCCCCTAGGTCCACGCTTGACGAGATTGACCAGATCATGGCTCGTTATTTCTGGGGTTACGAGGATGGTTCAGGGAGGGGGAGACGTACCCACTGGGTGAGTTGGGACTCTATCTGCCGCCCTCTCCCTGAGGGTGGCCTTGGCATCCGCCGTCTTAGGGATATTGTTACTGCCTTCTCATACAAGTTGTGGTGGCGCTTCAGGGAAGGAAAGTCTCTTTGGGCTCAGTACCTTCGCGGCAAGTACTGCTCTAGACGCGGCGACCACCCTTGTTGGGTGACGGCGGTTGCGCATGATAGCAGACAGTGGCGGCGCCTTACTAGGGTTGGTAGGCGCGCCCAGGATCACATTTTTTAGGTTTTGGGGGATGGCGAGGTTAGTTTTTGGGATGAGTGGTGGTTAGGTGATAGGCCGTTGTCTAGAGATAGAGAGGTATCGCATTCCCCCTACCTGCTTGTGCGCGACATTTGGTCGGACGGGTCGTGGGATAGGGGGAAGCTCGATAGAGAGTTGGGCTTCGGGGCGGGCTTTAGTGAGCAGTTATTAGATAGGATCCAGCAGATACCCATCTCTGGGGATGGTTCGGATGGTATGAGGTGGAGACTTACATCATCGGCTGTGTTTTCTACTAACTCGGCTTGGGAGCAGATCAGGCTGAGAGATCGGCCGAATCTCCTCTTCGGAGCCATCTAGAGCGACCTTTTCACCCCTACCATATATGTTTTCCTTTGGCGCCTCCTCTTGCGCCGGATATCTGTGGACACTGTGTTACATGCGAGGGGGATCTCCTTCCCCTCCCGATGTGTGTATTGTTCTGAGACCGGACTTCATGAGACCGAGACCTTTACCCATCTTTTTCTAGAGAGTGAGATTATGAGGAGAGTGTGGGAGCATTTTGCTACTTGGACTCATATTTCCCTACCCTACACAGACAGTTTTTTTGAGCTCCTGAGTTTTTTCTCACAGAGCACACACTTTAGACACGTGAGCTTCCTCATTCCTTGTCTGATCCTTTGGTTCACCTGGACGGAAAGGAATAGTGCGAAGCATAGGGATATTACTTTCTTGCTTTCTCACATTGTTTTGCAGGTGGAGAGACACATTTCGCTCCTCACAGCGTTGAGCAGGCTTTCTACACGTGACTGGACAGGCTGCACGCCACCGCACCGATACAGGGTGGCTCCCCCTCAGCCTGTTCGGTCCCCTCGGCCCAGAGCTGTTGTTTGGCTTCGACCCGACCCTCCTTGGGTCAAGCTGAACACCGATGGATCTTTCGATAGACATAGCGGTACTGCCGGAGGAGGAGGCGTGATCCGGGACCACAGTGGAGCTCTTATCACTGCCTTCCACACATCCCTTCAGGCCTCCTCGAGCTACGATGCAGAGATTCAGGCATTACAGATTGGCCTTCAAATTGCTGCCGACCTCTCTAGTCATATTTGGATTGAGCTGGACGCTGCGGCTGTCGTCACCCTCTTGGCATCGGGTCATCAGGGCTCGTGGCAGATTCAGCACCCACTTATGCGCATTAGAGATCTACTTCGGTCTGTCCATTACAGGATCACACACATCTTCCGTGAGGGAAACAGACCTGCTGATTACCTTGCCAGCCTTGGCGCTACCATACCAGACACGCACACATATCAGACCTACACTGCTCCACTCCGCCTTCGCACGCTAGTTCAGATGGATCAGCTGGGATATCCATCGTTTCGATTCCAGTAGATTAGGTTTTGGTTTTGTTTTTCTTAGACCATCCATTTATATATCCCGGGCACCTGTTAGCCCGATGACAGACCTTGTTCTATTTTCATTTTTTGTTTTTGCTTATGTTTAGATTGTGAGACTATGTTGAGTATTTTGGCCCATTTTAGGGCTATGATCTATATACAGGTTGGGGATCCTGTCTAATCCCCCGCCCCTCGGGGCGTTGTTTGATTAGAAAAAAAAAACCTAGCAACAATGTTTAAGTCGGGTAGATATGGGTCAATAATGGCAGCTAACTATGAAACTAAGAACAGACAACCAACTATGCAAGTATATAGAATAAATATACAACAATATTTAAATCATATGAAAAGTAGTGTATTTATGTCGGGTAGTTGTAATGGGTCAATAATAACAGACTTCTACAATTTTATGTTAAATATGCATTCTACGTTTTTTTCTTAGAATTTGTATACTTTATAACACATGCTGAAGTTTATTTCTCTTCATTATAATTTACTTACTAATCTAACTTACCCTTTTGTTTTACATGCAAAACAATAAATAAAATGGAAGTCCATGACATTGAGGTAAACAATTATGAATTACAAGTTATTATATTCATGTTTATAATATAGAACACCATTTCCCCTATGATTTCACCAAGTTCAGAAACATCAACGTCAAACGTGATGGAAATGAAAAAATTGGTATGTATATGTTGTTCAATTTACAAAATTTATATTTCTATACACTCCACTCTATTAGTAAAATTTTATTTATATTTTTTTTAGACATATGTGGGATTGTAATGAAGGTTAAAGCATTAAAGACTGTCACAAAAGCAACCAGAGCAAAAACAAGCAAAAACAACCATAACAGAGATAACTATTATAGACCAAGAGTACATTTTCTTTCCTTACAAACATACAATATTTAGTACTTATAAAATACTAATAATGATAACAAAGTTGTTATTGTATTTGTAGGTATCGATCCATTATAGTATCTTTATAGAGAAATGCTATAGGCACATAATATTGTACATAAAAGTGTAGATAACACTCACATTTAGTGGGACCTACCAAAATTAAAAAATCAAATGGATCCCACTCCATGTGAGTGTTATGTATACCTCTATGTACATTTATTATGTACTTATAGCATTTTTCATCTTTATAGGATGACATGACTCAAAATGGAGGAATCAACATACACAACATGGTCGAAGAGAGACCATTTATTGTCATTAGTAATCTGAGATCACCGAAGATCTATAACGGTAACCACAAAAACTATTACATAAACAATAATTTAATTTTTTAATTTCTTAATAACATTAATTGCGTAAAACTTTTTCTTATATTTCATTATGTTAAATACACAAACATGCATAGCTAAATTAATTACAATTATATGATCTACTTATTCAAATTATTTAGCATTATTATAATAATAGTTAGAAATATGAGTAACGAAATTAATTAATTAAATAAAGATATGGACATTTTCTCTTGTGGCGTATCAAATTAAATCAATTCAATGCTATCCTATTCTTGTTTTAGTGTTAGTAGAGCTTGTGCTTTGACCTGGCGATGAACCATTATTGATGGTGTTGATTTATAGTGATTTATTAACTAAATATCATCTCTTGCTCTTATATTGTTCACATGTTATTGATGAGACTAATTGCAATTGCAAACCAATGCAACATCTGTTCTTCGAATAAATACACCGTGTGAGGAAAACAACCATATGCGCAAATGGTATCTTCTAAATTGAAGATATGATATACAAAATATCACACTTTATTTAAAAATAATATTACAACGTACTTTTCATTATTTTTATTAGGTTGAAAACCCATGACGGGCCAACAAATATGATTGTAACGTCAATGACACGGAGACTGAAGGATGTGAATATCATAACATTGGGGAAAATTTCAAAATTAGTCCCACAGATATAGGGGGGTGACAATTTTGGTCCCGACGGAATGCACAAAATATGAATAGTCCCACAGCTTTTAAAAAATGATCAAAAGTAGGACTTTTTCGCCGGATTTACTATTTTCGACCCGGAGCGCCACGTGGCGCACACGTGGCGCACACGTGGCTTATTTTTTACACGCTGGCATCCAACGTAGATAGAAAAAAAATTCAAAACTAGTCCCACAAGTATAGAGGAGTGACATTTTTGGTCCCGATGGAATGCAGAAAATTCAAAACTAGTCCCACAACTTGTAAAAAAATATGAACACGTCGGATGACACGTGGCGTTCCGGGCCGGAAATAGTAAATCCGGCGAAAAAGTCCTACTTTTGATCATTTTTTAAAAAAATGTGGGACTATTCATATTTTCTGCATTCCGTCGGAACCAAAATTGTCACCCCCCTATACCTGTGGGACTAATTTTGAAATTTTCCCCATAACATTGCATCAAATTTACAACAACCGTGAGACCAATTGAGATAACTTTATCAAATATTATAAAGAACCAACATATCCATGGCAGGGAAAATACTACTGTTTAAGAGGATTCGTCGACAAGGTCGTGAACAAAGCATCTTTATGGTATGAGTCGTGCAAAAATAGTTCATCCGTAGTTGACGAGACAATGTTGTGGAAACAACTCCAAGAAAATAAAAAAACCAAAAAGATCCTATACTATTTTTTATAAACAAAACACAACTAAAAGAAATTTACTAATTACAAATATAGGTTGGTTCTAAATGTCTTTGAAACAAACCATAGTGGCACTATCACACTATTTGAAGATGCCGCAACGGCTTACATGGGGTGCCCTATTTCCGACTACATTATATCCATTAAGCAGGTCAATAAATTTATCTAAGACTCATTTTCTACTTCAAAACTCAATTGTAACTCATTTTCATTATGATATAGGATATTATACTAGACCGGGTTTAATGGATAAAAAATGAATATATTGATGAAATAAGCCTGCACATGGCCAGGGCACGTGGTATGATGCTATTGGACAAGCCCAACTTGGTCCATAAGGTACACTCTCCCTATAAAAGGGGGCTAAAGTATCTCATTCTCTCATTCTCTCTACATTCATTACTATACACTTGAGATTTGGAGTTTTGGAGTGATTCTGACTTGAGTGTAGGAGGCCCGACGCCGGGAGGGGTGTAGGTACGGTGGCCGTTCGAGTTGAAGGAGCCCAAGTGAAATCTTGTTCACTTCATTCAATACTCATTAGGGAGAAGAATCATCTGAATCAACACCTGAATTCCAATTTTTAATCCAAATCAATCATACGGCCTACAACTCAAGGGGAGAGATGAACATGGTTGTCGAGGCTATTGCAAAATTACAATCTACAAATGATGATGAAATGAAACAAAGGCTATCGAACTCTCTCATTTCCCCAAGTGATCTGCAAAATAAGCAAGGGTCATCTCAAAAAAGAAACTTAAGAAAAGAAAGCGTGTTGCCGAGAAGATAGATGAAGACGATGATGATAGTGTCGTCGAAATTGAGGATCATGAAATACTCAACAGTCTGAAAAAGAAATGTGCACTGAAAACTTCAAATTCAAAGGAAAATAAAACATCTCCTGAAATCATCAACATAAAAAAAGAGAAGAGTTGAACACAATAATTTCTTATTTTATTCGTTTAAATTTAGGAACAATTTTTAATTACATTCTT
This sequence comes from Striga asiatica, assembly GCA_008636005.1. Taxonomy (NCBI): domain Eukaryota; kingdom Viridiplantae; phylum Streptophyta; class Magnoliopsida; order Lamiales; family Orobanchaceae; genus Striga; species Striga asiatica. Next base: position 465,293 of record BKCP01010292.1, read on the forward strand.
GGTGTAGTTCATTGGTTTTACATTTTAAACAATTTTTTTTATCTTCCATCTAATTTATCGTGGAACATTATTAAATTATCTCTAGCACTTTATATTAATGCTCTTTATTATTTCTTTTGCTCAGTAGTCAATTACGTTACGGCTTGGAATTTTACAAGCAACTTGTCACTTGAAAAGGCTAAAACGCCAAGTATTTTTAAAGGAAAAATAAAAACAATGAAGCAAGTCATCTCCTACCACTCGTATTCGGGAAGCACAAATTCAAATGTATGATATGGAAGACTACAATAAAGTTCTCTGATTTGATTCCCATACAACTCCTTAATAAGACTAACCTGGAAAGAAACAATAAAAGACTGAGCAAGATAATCTTCGGTCACAGATCTTCGTGACGAAAGCTTTAATGGAACAGATTGTTGGGATCTGTGAGGATCTCGTTATGTACAAGTCACGAATTCAATAGCAAACGTAAACCTATGCGCAACGGATCTAAAGGTTTACATAGAAAACTTACGACTTAAAATTTATGTAGATCTGGTTGACCACGAACGGTTGACCGCAAATGATTGATTGCAAATCACGTCTTGGGTTACACGAACAAGATCAGATCAAAATCGGATCAAACTGTTGCAAACAGATGAAGACAAACTTTGCAGCCTGGGAGATTCCGACGGCGTGTGCGGGCACGTGCGGCATCGGATGGCATCGATATCGGCAGCGATAGAAAGCTCTCGTCGAGACGGTCGTCTGGTTATGCTGTTCGTCGCAATCGGACCTCCAGTTAGTTCTGTAGGACAAAATATATTTCGTCTTGGTTTACTTACAGATATTTTGTTGTATTACTCAATACACCCTTCTTCAACTTGTACCAATGGAGCAACAAGAAGAAGATAAAGCTCGAGTGAGATCTAGAGAGAGAGAGGCGTGTGACATCTCACATTAGAATAGATATTCTGTTCTCTTCTCATGAGCTTAATGATGTATATATAGAGCTACAGTAGGGACCCTTAGAAGATTAAGAAAAGGGCTCATTAATTAATTAGACTAACTGTGGGCCAAGCCCACTCCTCTAATTAATTAAAATATATTAATGGGCCACACACATTATATTATTGCACTCCCTTTTCCTAGCCCAAATTACATTTGAGACTCCAATAATAATTACTCGATTTACCTCCCCACGTTTAAGATATAATGTCCATTAATTAATTCGATTACTGACAATTAAAAATTAATTAAATTATTATTATTTCACCGAAGCTAGCGCTCGTTCATCACATTCTTATTATGCCGGAACTTAATCCACCTGCAGGGTTTAGCATAACAATCCTTCATGAACTCACTCCAGGGACATCATCAAACTAACGCAAATGGTGACCGTAAATATCCTAACAGCACATTCTATATATAAAAATATTACCCAAAACAGTAGGAATATTGATCCAGTGAACTAAACCTCACCCAAGTGAATCAAAGTAATATATACTACATATATCTGTCTGTTTAATATCTTACGGGTTAAGAGAACGCAGTAATTAACCGAGACCTAGTTCATTTACGACGATCAGTATAAAATGAACTTCTCTTCTCTGGGATCCTGTTCAATACATAAATGTACTAGTGCAACTAATCAGTCAAGACAAACTTTATAGTTGACACTACAACCGTTCGGATGGGGTGTTCATGTCCATCTAGGTTGTGAACAACTATTCTTGTTCGCAAGTAACTGACAGAGGATCTTCGGTTCATCCGATGACGACCCACTCCATCTAAGTGCAGAACAACAGAATGTAGAACTTGTTTAATCTAACATGATTCTCATTCATAAAGGGTAAATGTGTAATGACATGCAAAGTCAAGCTTTCAGTATATAACACTAACAATCTCCCACTTATACTTAAAGCTTTCACTTTTACAGTATAGTCCTAGCAATCCGTTATTCTAAAAGACTTATGTCGATCCTATTGCCATGCTCATGACTCTTATTCCTTCCACGTGTTTGACGAAGACCTTCCCCGGCAAACTCTTCGTGAAAGGATCAGCTTGGTTGTCCTCTGACGCAATCTTGGCAACATCAACGACTCCTCTACCAACGATATCTCGAATCATATGGTATTTGCGCTATATGTGTTTGCTTGCCCTGTGGGCTCGAGGTTCTTTTGAGTTTGTTACTGCTCCACTGTTATCACAGTACACGGTGATACCACGTGGCAAACTCGGTATAACCTCTAAGTCCACTAAGAAGTTCTTGAGCCAAACTGCCTCTTTCGCTACCTCCGAGGCTGCTATGTACTCGGCTTCCATGGTGGAGTCTGCCACGCATTTCTGCTTTGCACTCCTCCATGAAATGGATCCACTTCCCAAGGTAATTACATAACCTAAGGTTGACTTACTTTCATCCCTATGTGACTGGAAATCGGAATTACTATAACCCAGAGGTAACAAGTTGCCTGCACGGTAAACTAACATATACTCCTTAGTCCTTCTCAGGTACTTGAGTATATGCTTCACCGCAGACCAATGTTCCCGTCCCGGATTACTTTGATATCTAGCTACCATGCCAACGGCGTAGCTAATATCCGGCCTAGTGCACAACATTGCATACATGAGACTTCCTACTGCCGAAGCATAAGGAACTGTCTTCATCTCCTCTATCTCCTTAGACGTCTTATGAGACATCTCCTTAGATAGAGGTATTCCATGTCTGAAAGGTAACATACCTTTCTTGGAATCCTGCATGCTGAATCTGGCCAAGACAATATCTATGTATGAAGACTGGGATAAGCACAACATTCTCTTCTTACGGTCTCTAATGAGCCTAATACCAAGAATGTGTCCTGCTTCACCTAAGTCCTTCATATCAAACTGCTTAGACAACCACACCTTTACGTCTGACAACTCCTTCTTATTGTTTTCAATAAGCAGTGTGTCATCTACGTAAAGCACAAGAAACACCACCACGCTCCCACTGATTTTCTTGTAAACACAGTGCTCATCCGGACATTGAGTGAACCCGTACGACTGGATCACCTCATCAAAATGGATGTTCAAAGATCTCGAAGCTTGCTTCAGTCCATAAATAGACCGATTAAGCTTACACACTAGATGCTCACGACCTTCAGCAATGAATCCCTCTGTTGCTGCATATAGATGTATTCCTGCAGGTTCCCATTAAAAAAGCTGTCTTGGCATCCATCTGCCAGACCTCATAGTCCATATGAACGGCTACAGCCAAGAGAATCCGAATGGACTTAAGCATAGCTACTGGAAAAAGGTCTCATCATAATCAATACCCTCGATCTGGGTATAACCTTTCGCAACAAGCCTAGCTTTAAAGGTTTGCACTTGTTGTAGCAAATTATTTTTATTTTACCGAGCACCGAATCGAATGATTCGTTTCCCGGGTCGATCTCTCGAGGAAGGCGGTTCAGAATTTAGTATTGATATCGATAACACATAAAAGAAAAATAAATCCTATACATTCTAATCATGATAGGGTTGGAATATTATCAACTAAGAAATAATAAAAGACGATAATCTCCTAAAAATGCAAACGATAAAAAGATAGACGAGCTAGGGTATCGGGAATAATCGCTTCTGGTTCTACACACATTTAACGGCAATCAATAACTTGGTTAAAAGGCTCGACTAATTAACTCATTTAGCGGTTTAACTTCAATACGTCTGCGAACATGCTGATAAACATAAATAAGTGAATTAACGAAACATTGAACACATAGACAATACGTCTCCGAACATGTCTACTCTAAATGAGCCAAATTCCACCAATTTCTCCCCTCTTGGTTTTGAAATCGATTATCTCTACGACTCCTCCCCTTTCGGTTCTAAAAGTCGCAATTCGTAGAATTAACAAACTTTAACTCAACAAATAAATATTCAATCACGAATCAAAGTGTCACTCTTTGATTATATCAACAAATTAACCTAAGTGTCACTCTTAGGTTATAACAATTTATCGAGTATGATTTTATCAATTCATAATTAAAACAACTCGTCAAGATTGAGCTATCGTCATGCACATAAACGAGAACAAACCTGAATGATTATCCCTTAACCCTAGCTAGAGGATTAACTACTCATAATTGATTCAACACAAGCATTCACATTAAATAGTCATTCTCAACATAAACAAAATAAAAGAGATAACTTACTATTAATGTGAAATCCACAAGTCAAGAGCAAATTACAAGCCAAATCCACAATGCCAAAGCTTCAAAGTGTTGCTACTCCAAAACAAGAAAAACTAAAGAAAAACTTAAGAAATGGTGAAGAAGATGATAGATGGTGAAGAGAGGGGAAACCCCCCTTGGCCCCCCATCCCTTAGTTCAAAGATGGTAGGATCATCAATGGTGGTGATAGATTATCCCTTTTGTAGAAGAAATGGAAGAGCATGAGTAGCGGACTCTTTTCTAACACCACAACCAGGTATTTAGGTGAAAAATTCGGTCCCAAGCCCCCCATAATCGAGCACCATCCAAACAGGCCAAAATTTAAGGAAAAGAAGGAGTTTTTGTCTGCCAACAGGAGCTAGCGCCGCTAGGGCAGCTCCGCGGCCGCAACTTTCGCGCGCAGAAAAATCCTCACGGACTGCAGTGCGCGGCTTCACATTTTGGGCTCGTTTGAGTTCGTCCGAACTCGGAATTGAGTTCCGTTTTTTTCGTACATGTAGCCAACGAACCCTTCTATTCAATGATGCTTGCATAGCCAAATTAATCTTAAAATCCTATTCTCCAAAAGCTTATGACCAGCACACCAAAGACGTGTTTCGCACGACTTCGCATTTTTGGCCCGTTCGGATTCTTTCGAACTCAAAATTGGATTCCGCTGTTTCCTATGTGTAGCTAAGGAACTCATCTATCCAACCTTGATTTCCAGACCCGTTTTCGAGCTAAATCGATTCCTCACGGGGCTTTCGACCTGCACACTAAAAACAAGAAGAAAAACGTAGAAAAACGACAAAATACACGAAAAACATATAAAAAGCTAAAATAGAACAAAACACACAATAAACTATAAAATGAACTAACAAATAGACCTAAAACGGGGGAAAATGAACGACAAAATAGTATAGAAAAACGTAACAAAAATGGTCACAACAGCACCTTCCCATTCGATCCTCTCTTTCTCTTATAGATCCAATCCAATGGGTCGTACCCCATCGGGTAGTTCTACAAGATCTCAGACCTGATTGGAGTCCATTGACCCGATTTCAGCTTTCACTGCAACATTCTATGAATCTGCATCTTCATCTTGGAGTGCCTCATCGTAAGTTCTTGGGTCCGATTCTAGGCCTCCTGGAACTGAGTCTGATGACTCTCCAAGACCTATCCATTGGTCGGGTAAATGAAAAACCCTCCCACTGCGATGAGGCACTGTCTGCACTGGTACACTCTCAGTGTGCCGTGTTGCAGTATTATGTGATGTATCTACTTGCACACTCGGTGGGGAACCATCAATTTCAACCCTTAACTCCTCTAAGACTAATTTACTCGCGGGCTTATGATTCATAATATAGTCTTCTTCCAAGAATCTAGCGTTCGTCGAAACGATCACCTTTTGATCCCGAGACTATAAAATAATCCACCTTCCGTTTCCTTGGGATAGCTTACAAAAACTCATGCTTCCGAACGTTTTTCCAATTTGCCAGGTTCCTGCACTAAAACGTGTGCAGGACTACCCCATACCCAAATATGTGAAAAGCCTGGCTTGCGCCCTTTCACAATTTGTGAGGAGTAGTATCAACTGACTTCGATGAACTAAGTTCAGAATGTACGATGCTGTTTCCAGCGCCATTCCCCAAAACGAATCTGGTAACCTCAAATAACTCATCATAGACCTAACCATCTCCATAAGAGTCCTATTTCTTTGCTCTGCAACCCCGTTCTGCTGGGGCGTGCCGGGTGCAGTCAGTTGGGATTCAATCCTAGCTTCCGATAAGTATGTCCTGAACTCTCCAAAGAGGTATTCGCCACCTCGATCAGAACGAAGTGACTTGAGACATTTACCATGAAGCTTCTCCACAACTGCCCGATACTCATGAATTTCTCAAAGCATTCGGACTTGCGGTGCAACAGATAAACGTACCCAAATCTCGAGTAATCATCTATGAAAGTCACATAGTACTCGAAACCTCCTCTAGCCTGGATCGACATGAGACCAGACAAATGAGAGTGAATCAATCCTAGCACTTCTTGGCTCCTATACCCCTTTGCCATAAACGGCCTCTTGGCCATCTTACCTTCCAGACAGGATTCACAAGTTAGATAGTGCTCTTTCAATGGACCGAGATGTCCATTGGCCACTAACTTTTGAATCCTCCTAAGGTTGATGTGCCCAAGTCTAAGGTGCCACAGATATGCTTGATTCATCTGCGAAGACTCCTTCCTCTTATTAGATGTTGTTATGACATTATTCACTTCATTTTGTTGCATCGTGGGAGAGTTTGGTTTGAGAACATATAAATTGCCAACTAATGAACCACAACATATAAAACAATTTTCAAAACGAATAATAACCATGTCATCAAACGAAACTAAAAAAACCATCCATAACGAGTTTAGAAACTGAAACAAGATTCTTTCTAAAACTAGGAACATAAAGGAAATTTCTCAAAACCAAATTACTACTATCAAACGAAAAAGTAATGTGTCCCACTGCAACAGCCGCCACTTTCGTAGCATTGCCCATGTAGACGGTGATCTCTCCCTCCTTAAGTCGCTTGCTTTCCTGGAACCCCTGCAATGAATTGCAGACATGATCAGTGGCTCCAGTATCTATACACCAGGTTCTGGTAGATACAACCGCTAAAAATGTTTCTACGACATTAACAAGAGATTTACCTTTCTTGAGGAGAGGGAAGTCGACCTTCTAGTGTCCTGACTTGTCACACTTGTGGCATCTTCCATTCGGTTTCTTTGCCAGAGCATGAGGGGCCAGTCTCTGAGCAACTAGAGCATCATGTGCCCTCGCCTTTCCTGCAGACTTCTTTCTTTTCCTGCCCTTGTGAGGCCTAGAAGGTCCAGCCTGCTCGGCGACTAGCACCTCTTCTGCCGCATAAAGCTCAGTCAACAACTCCGGAAGAACCTTACATAACACATGCATGTCATAGTTCAACTAGAATTGGTCAAAACTTTTCGGCAGAAGCTTGAGCACTTTATCGACCTGGGTTACCCCGTCAATACTAGCTCATAATGCTTCTAGTTCATTCAACTGCGCGATAGCATTCAGGGCATGCTCCCTTCGAGGTGTGCCCTTGTACTCCTCAGAAGTCAACACTATGTCTAATTTTCTCTTCCAGTCAATGTAATTAGGACCAGTAAGTTGATTTTCTTTTAGAATGACAGACAACGGATTGAACGACATGATGAATATTCTGAGAATCATGCAAATATTTTTACAGATTAAACACTTTTGAATTTAACTGCCAATATCGATATCCTCAAAACAATATTAATTTAAATTCACCGACATCTATTACACCTCGTGAGAATGCATGTTACGTGGGTCGCCCTACAAACTCGCATTTTGTAAGAGAAGGACTTTCAAGGGCCCATTAATTTCCATAAGTCAAAACCAAATTCATGACGAACGAAATTAATAGTCGGCCTTCATTTGACCATGCAATAAATCCAGGGACCCCATGGAGTGCTTATAGATAAATCGCATTCTAAGTGAATCCCATTTCTCGATTCTGAGGTTGTCAAAATTGATTACACGTCCCCCGTGGGGAGGCCCGTGCGCTCTTTTAAGATTCCATCTAACCGTCTAATTTTAGAAATTTGTCCTGGTAATTTTCTACAACTAATTTTAGCAATGTCACCCATGGGGGAGCCAATTACCGCAATTAATGCAATAATTAATTAACATGCATATTAATTCATGCAATTCTAAATTAATCTATGTCAATGCAATAATTAATTACATGCATAATTTTATTGACACAATTCCAAATTAATCATATGCATTACATAATTAATTAACATGCATAATTAATCTAGCAATACTATATTAATCCCATGCAAGAACATAATTAATTAACATGCATAAATAATAATTTAATGGCATAATAAATTTAATTGAATAAATAAATAAAGCCACTATTATGGCCATTAAATATTGAGTCTCCTTAAACAAGGAAACTGTGACAGTTTTTTCCCTGTTCAACTGGAACTCCTTTAAGCAGTAGAATCCTGGTTGATCTTGTACTTCTTAGTCATCAAGGCAAAAACTGGCACACCACCAGCTGCCGCCATCCGGTCCGCCACCGCAAGCCCTCCGACCGCCGCTGCCGGTTCGCCGGAAAAACGCGCCGCACTTTTTTTTTTATTCTTCGAGGCTCGTTGATCTCTTGTAATATCCCATTCATCAACACACGATCACAACACGAAAAATATAGTTTACAAAATTACATAATTTGATCCTAGATCCAACGAATGGATGTACATGTTTTCTAAACAAATAATTAAATCTATCCAGTCCCTTCGGGGGAATAATTATTACAAACATTCATCCATAAATTCTTCGACATGTTTGAGGCTTTAAAAACAAATTTAAAATCATACATCACATTCAACAACATTCATCAAACACATAATCGGCCATAATAGTGGATTAACTATTTTCCTGCAAAACCATGCAAATATAATCCAATATATGGTTGCGTTTGAACACACCTTGTCAAATAAAGCCGTAAAAATTCAAACTCTATACAAAACGAATAACCAAGTGCTCTGATACCACTTGTTGGGATCTGTGAGGATCTCGTTATGTACAAGTCACGAATTCAAGAGAAAACGTAAACATATGCGCAACGGATCTAAAGGTTTGACGTAGAGAACTTACGGCTTAAAATTTATGTAGATCTGGTTGACCATGAACGGTTGACCGCAAATGATTGACCGCAAATCACGTCTTAGGTTGCACAAATAAGATTAGATCAAAACCGGATCAAACAGGTGCAAACAGATGAAGACGAACTTTGCAGTCTGAGAGCTTCCGACGACGCATGAGGGCGTGTGAGACGTTGGACGACGGCGATCTCATCGGCGATTGAAAGCTCTCGTCGAGCTGGTCATCTGGGTATGCTGTGCGTTGCAATCGGACCTCCTGTTAGTTCTGTAGGACAAAATATATTTCGTCTCGGTTTACCTACAGATCTTCTATTGTATTACTCAATATACCATTCTTCAACTTGTACAAGTGGAGCAACAAGAAAAAGATAAAGCTCGAATGAGATCTAGAGAGAGAGAGGCGTGTGACATCTCACGTTAAAATAAGAATTCTGTTCTCTTCTCATGAGCTTAATGATGTATATATAGAGCTACAGTAGGGACCCTTAGGAAATTAGGAAAAGGGCTCCTTAGTTAATTAGACTAACTGTGGGCCAAACCCACTCCTCTAATTAATTAAATAATATTAATTGGCCACCAACATTATAATATTGCACTCCCTTTTCCTAGCCCAAATTACATTTGAGACTCCAATAATAATTAATTGATTTACCTCCCTACGTTTAAGATATAATGTCCATTAATTAGTTCGATTACTGACAATCAAGAGTTAATTAATTTATTATTATTTCACCGAAGCTAGTGCTCGTTCATCTCATTCTTATTATGCCGGAACTTAATCCACCTGCAGGGTTTAGCATAACAATCATTCATGAACTCACTCTGGGGACATCATCAAACTAACGCACATGGTGACCGTAAATATCCTAACAGCACATCCTATATATAATAATATTACCTAAAACAGTAGGAATATTGATCCAGTGAACGGAATCTCACCCAAGTGAATCAAAGTAATATATACTACATATATCTGCCTGTTTAATATCTTACGAGTTAAGAGAACGCAGTAATTAACTGAGGCCTAGTTCATTTACGACGATCAGTATAAAATGAACTTCTCTTCTCTGGGATCCTGTTCAATACATAAATGTACTAGTGCAACTAATCAGTCAAGACAAATTGTACAGTTGACACTACAACCGTTCGAATGGTGTGTTCATGTCCATCTAGGTTGTGAACAACTATTCTTGTTCGCAAGTAACTGACAGAGTGATCTTTGGTTCGTCCGATGACGACCCACTCCATCTAAGTGCAGAACAATAGAACGTAGAACTTGTTTAATCTAACATGATTCTCATTCATAAAGTGTAAATGTGTAATAACATGCAAAGCCAAGCTTTCAGTATATAACACTAACACAGATGACTAAGATTCTTACTGAAAAATGCATATTTAGAAGCAAACCATTTAAGGCACTTCATCATATACAGGCTTCATCCTGCAGTTCAAAATTAATTAGTAATTTAATTAACAATTACTTTATCTTCTAGTTCAACATCAATCATTAATTTTATTAACAATTTGTACTATCAAAACAAATGAATTGGTATGAATTATGAGTTTCTGTTGGGAGGTCCATGCACAAGTAGTCAAGTATGATACTTCTTGTGGTCGAGATTTAGGTAGAGCACAAGTTTTCCTTCAATTAATAATTTGTAGTAGTTCAAAATCAATCATTAATTTTATTAAGAATTTGTACTATAAAAACGAATGAATTAGTATGAATTATGAGCTTCTATTGGGAGGTCCATGTACAAGTATGATCCTTCTTGTTGTCGACATTAGGTAGAGCACAAGTCTTTCTTAATTAATAATTTTTAGTATGACGTTGCTTTACAATATACCTTTTCATTTCTAAAATTAAATTATTTTAAGTTCACTACCACAATGTTAATTAGCAAACCAAAAAATAATAATAATAATAATAATAATAATTCACCACATGCAATGCACGTGCACTTTACTAGTGCAAAAAAAATATATAAAATTTCAATGTATATTCCAGTGTTATATTCTCGCGTTGGAATTTTCCGATGATTTCTAACAAAAATTTCATTGAATACTCTACAAAAAAATGTCATATTCCAACAGAAAATCCTACGGTAATATATTCCAATGGATATTCTTGTCGTAGAAAATTATGTTACTTTACCGAGTAGCGAATCAAAGGATTTGTTTCCCGGCTCGATCTCTCGAGGAAGGTTAGCCGGATTATTATGCACGTTTATTCAACCACACAAAAATAAATAAAATTCCTAAATATTCTAATTCAATTGATATGGTTTGGTTACCAACTACGCAAAATTAAATAAGGAAAATAGTAAACTCAAAGCAAAGCGATGAACAAGCAAGAATAGAGAAGCTAGGGAGTCGGAGATATCCGTTTTGGTTCGAATTGCTATTATTAGGCATGTGATCGTTCGGTTAAATGATTCGAATAACCTACTCATTCAGAGATTCATCCTCTATAACGCTTCGTAACAAGAGGACATACGTGAACAGCAAATTACAGAGTCATTTAACACCTAGGCAATACAATTACAAACAAACTTAGTTTATATGAGCCTATTTCGACCGATCTCCCCTATCGGATGTAAGAGTGGATTAAGATAAACTAGAGGGTGGTTAACAGACTAATCAATCAGAGAAACCAACATCATGCACGAATAAATCTAATTCAATTGAAAACAATTGGAAGTTGAAGTGTCACCCTTCAACAATTCTCAATACTCAAGAACGATAATTAAAAAACCCTTTTAAAAGATCAACTCGCATAAATTGAACAATCACGAGCATGACAATCACAAACGAAATCAAAACCTCATCCGCTATTCCCTAGCACAAGGATTTAGCTACTAATAATCGAATTATCAAACATCAATCATGATAATCAAAGTGAACATATCCATGGATTGAATGTATAGAAAAACTTACAATTAATAGAAATTGAATGTTGAATCCGATAAACAAGATTAATCCGAAAGCGATAACGAAATTCGAGTTCAAATCTGTGTTATACGTCGAAAACGATAAAGGAAATATGTAACGATGAAGGAAATATGTTTAAGAGAGAATGAGGGGCTAGGTTTTTTTGTTTCTGGGAAAAGAAGATCTGTTCTGTCGAAGTCCCGATGCATATTTATAGGACAGCTTGGTCACGACGTGGAGAAATGTGGCAGGGCGCGAGCAGGGCATATGCCACGGCGTGGCGCGCTGGCGCGGGCGCGGAGGGACTGGTCGTCGTGGCGTGGTGTGTTGATGCGATGCGGAGCGTTGTCCTGAGCATGTTCTACTTGGGCGTGACGGGCGCCGCACGCTAGGCCGCGGCGCGAGGTAGGCCTGGGAAGCTCGGTCAGAGCGTGGCACTGGACGCGGTACCGATACGGCGCGGGGCCTAGGCAAGTTGGTTGACAGCTTGCATGACTTTACGTCTCGGGCTCGTTTGGACTCGTCCGAACTCAGAATCGAGTTCCGTTTTTTCCTGCTTGTCAGCAACGAACTCCTCTAATTAATTGTGCTCACACGGCCAATTCATTCTTGAAAATAAATCCTCCCAAAACTCTGGACCTGCACACCAGAAAGGAAGAAAAACAAGAAAACGACCGAAAAACACAAGAAAAACCAAAATAGAGCAAACCACGAAATAAACTACAAAACGAACTAAAAACTAACTAAAAGATCTAATATAGTGGAAAAAGAAATGAAAAATAATAAGAAAAAATGCAACAAAAATGAGACAAACAACTCCCCCACACTTAAACCCTTGTTCGTCCTGAACAAAAAGAAAAGAAAAGAAACGAAAATAAGCAAACGAGAATGGACAACAGTTTCAAATAAGACAATTTCAAATTAGTCAACTTAGCCGAGGAGACTTCCAATGACCAATAACGCATACCTTAACTACAATGACCAATAACGCATACCTTAACTACAACTCGAATGCTACGCTTTGAAAACACAAACTCTCAAGCACGGAAGTATAAGACATATATGCCTCACTCAGTGTCTTGCATGAATATGAAATGGGTTAGCTCAAATTGGTCGATCATCCTGCTTCCACATAAGCTTGCCTATTGTCTATTCATACTCTAAAACAATCAAAGATCGAGAATTTACGAATCAAGAGAACTTCACGGGTTGTAATGTAGACATCAAAGGAAGAACAAATATAAAGATAAAGTGGCTCAAATAAACAATCACACTCTCGAGCACATAAATACTCGAATATCTCACCACCTATCCGTAATCAACATGAAACTAATCATTCCCACTAAAACTCCATACAACGCTCGCATATGCTCAAGGTGAATTGCAATTTAAGTATTCGACTGTTTTTTCTTCTTATTTAGGGAGTTTTCTTTTTTCTAACAAGACTGAACGTAACGACGACATTCTCCCCATTTTAAGTGGACTAGAATCCTTTTTGTTCGTCTTGCGAGTTCCCATTTTTTTTCTCTTTCTCTTTTTTTTTTCAAGCACTATAATGCAACTCAAACATGTTCTAAACCTCCTCCAAACACATATTCAAAAGCTCCGTCATCATCACAAGGTACACTGTCAAATCTCAAATAATTCAATCAAATCGGTTGACAAGAAACACGGTTCAAGGCTCAACGGATTACTAATGAAAATATAAGTTCAAGGGTCAATGAAAAATGCTAAAACGAGCAATGTCAAAGAAATGCCTCAATCATTTTCACAAATCACTACTTCAATCAATTCATTACAAAGCAGACTCAAAGCAAGTTCTCATCACCAAAGATTCCGACCAATATCTCTCAAGAAACAACATAAGACTCAAACCTCACATAAGGTAAATAAATGTCCTACAAAACGACACATCAAGTTCATCAAAATATAATGGTCATGATCATCATTACATCTCCTCAACATCATCAACAATCATCAACCAATCTTAAAATTCACCATAATCCATACTCGCAAAATACAAAAACTGACTCAAGATAAGACACTCAAACAAAAACAAAAGATGAAAACACCCTAAAAGAGCTAGACCTGGTCAACCATATAGGCACATAATCATGTAAAAACTCCCCCACACTTAAAATCGAACAATGTCCCCGTTGTCGATCATCAGTCCAAGGAAAGTTTACCCATATAATCAATCAACATAAATGTAACGCCCCACTTTTATTTGCCGAAAATCAGAATAAAATTTTTCAAATTTATTTTGAAGCACCTGATGCGTTACTCCTTTTTAAATCGAACTTCAATACTAACCAATTTTTCAATACTCGATCATTCATCAAACTCAATCATCAATCATCATCAATAATACTAACTCCCAAAAACGGGTTTCCAAAATTTCATAAATCATCACCCAAACCGGGTTCCAACAATATTCATAAATTCTAAGGAGCATCTCCTTAACATTATTCAGTCATAAAATCCAAAATTCATAAAAACAATAATACCCCAAGTTCACAATCATAAAATCAGTTCATAAATGAGGAAGCATAACAAATAATAAGGCCAGTCTTATAGACCGACCACCACTCGCTCTACTCCGTCGTCGTACCTGTCTCGCTTAACCTGAAACGTGAATTTCAGGTGGGGATGAGCACAGTTGGAAAAAGTAGTGTTCACCTCTATGCAGTAAACATTATTTGTAATAATGAAACAGTAATCAATAATCAAGAAGGTATGGTCTCAGCATGTATACGAATCAATTACTTATCCCAATCTCCTATCAATCATATCAATAATAGACTCATGTGCACACCTATAGCAATAGACTACTGCCGAACTATATACCGAACGCCTTATACTAAGGCCTTACAACGAGTGTCCGGCCAGTAGGAGTATCCTGCCGGCCAAGGCCTCACCTTGGTCTTACCAACGGGGTTGTCCAGCACAGGGACCTTTAACCCAGGTCTTACGACTTAGAATAATAAGGAGACTACCCAACGGGTACGTTCTACAGATACGGGGATAACCGTTCGACGGCCGGTACAGCTCACATCGAAGGCTACATGTTCCACATGCATACTTGATCATACCAAAAATTTAAAATAGTAATAACATTTACAGCATAGACAATTTTACATTAAACCCACCTGGTCAGTCGAGATAGACAGATACACAATGATCAGCAGAAGGTAGACAGAGGGCTCGACTCCTCATTAATCTACAGTTAATAATTTTTATTTTATTATTATTGGTAGCGACAAACAAGCAAATAAGACGGGCAAACATTCAGGCAAACAAGAACACGCAAGGAAAATTAAACAAATAAGACCGCAACTCAAACTTATAAAATACACATATTAGCGACACAATGACACCTAGAAATTTCAGCATGGAAGTAATCAAATAAGACACCCAAAATACATAGCAATATAGCCTTCCATCTCTCTTTTTTTTCTTTCTTTTTTCTTTTATTTATTAAAGAACCAAAGCATGAAATCCATTTATTCCATAACTGAAACATAAGCATGATCCTCTTTATTAAATAGAGACTTTGAACTTAAAGGCAGCACATAAAATATGTGAACACGAGGCTCAACCAGCGTACTCAAAATAAAGCAAAGAGGCAGACAAATCACAATTCTTTTCCTTAAATTTAAAAGCAATCCAACTTAACTAAACTAAACTGAAAATATGATCCAGTATCCACACATACTCAGTTACAGAATGTACATCAAGGCACGAATATATATTAAGACAACAGAAGTTTCAAAACAACACACAAACATATCGACAACACCATAAAACCACAAATCAACATGCTTTATTATCTCTACATAGCTCAGCAAACACCTGCTCAATCCAATATAAAGAACAAGGCCATATCACAATTCGAAGATGCACCTGGTTCTTTCAAATTTCACATACTCAATCACACATGCTTCCAACACATAAGTACATGCCAAATGCTACGAATTAACACCAACAACCAAGGCACAGAACACAATAACTCGACCATAAACAAAACTACAAGGGTTCAACCACTTGAACATAACAGGCCTCAACATATTCAAACAAACTCAATGATCACAACAAGCATTTTAACTTCTCACTAAGACTGAACTTTAACACAACAGAGCACAATAATCTCAACCAAGAATGAGATAAAAAGGTACAGCCAATATACCTCTCTCAATGAGTTCACGGACCGACAACCGCTCGAGCAAAAGACGAATGGAGGACGACGACTCAACCCCACCAAAGTGCTCGTCCCTGCTGTTCGTGAGTCGTCGACTGCCCGTTGCCGGACGACGGGCTGCTGCTGCTCGGAAAAGAAGCCGACGGGGAGACAGCTGCTCGAAGTCGACGGCGAAACCCGTCGGAACGGGCCGTCTGTTTGCTGAAAGGAGCTGCTTTGCCGCTGATTCGAGGTCTCGGGTTGCTCGATAAAGCCTCAAACGACTGCCGCTATTCTCACACGGGACCCGAAAGGGCTTCCGCTGCTGTTCGGGCCCTAGACAAAGGCCGACGGGGTGTCGCTGCTATGCTCGAAGGTCGCCTGGCTGAGAACGGCTGCTCAACGAGAACTTAGCTGCCACCGACGACGGCGGAACTCACCAGTCAAAGACTGCTGCTCGTAGGTAAAGGGCCGACAAGGTTCTGCTGCTATTTCTCTTCTCCAGCAGACGTACGAACTGCCGACGTGAGGGAGGAAGGACCGTTGCTTCTCAGCGTGAAACGGCTTCTCGTGGTCTCCTCTCGACTTGAACCGACGACGACAAACGAAGGGCCACCTGTTGTTCGCGAGAAAGAGATGCGCGGCTGAGGAGATCGCCGGCGAGGAGAGAAGCTAGTGACGAATTTATTCGCAGCTGTGGAACAGAATTTCTCGGCGAACAGGGGTTCCTCGCGGACGGCTCGTGTGACAAAGATGAGGACGCGGTGGTTGACGGGTGCTGCGATTTATGCCGGCAAAGTGAGGGACAAACGAGATTTTCCAATCAAGCGAAGAGGAAGAAGATGTGGTGGCGTCTGAAAAAAGGGGGAAAAATTTAGGGTTGATGAAGGGATTAACTGGTTGAACAAAATGGGCTGAAAACTTGACTTAAAGGGTCCTTAATAATGGGTCAATTGGACCGACATTTTATGAGCTTGAAAGGGCCAAACAAGAATATTACACAAAATGGCTGAATTATTCAAGGCTTAAAGTATTCGAAGTTCGGGTTGATATGGCTCGAAAACGAATCGAAACGGATTTAAATTCGGTTTACGCGATTAAACCGAAAATCGCAGAAACAATTTAAAATCCTAATCAAATAAATCCTAATAATTCTAACACATATAAATAATAACTATAACACGTAACAATGATATATATAAGTCACATAGCAAATAAATAATAGGCAGATAAATTAGACGAGCAATTAATAAACGATAATCGAGCAAATAATATAAAACAAAAGAATAAATCAAATAAAATGCCAATGAACAATAATATAATATTCAGAAAATTCTAATAAACGAACGGGACATTACAATAAAAACAAAGACGCTATACCAAATACAAAAATAAAGAGAAAGGAAAAATACAGACGTACATGGCACAGTGACTAGACGAGTCACTGTGAATCCGGTGGTGCGGGTGGAGGGTGAAGGTAGTCAGGCCTCGAACAGCGGCAGGCGTCTAACAAGTCAATTCTCTCGCCCCATTGGGATCGGGGCAGCTCTCTGGAAATTGGCTGGAGAGGGGCAGTGTGGCGGTCGGTATGAAATCCTTTCTCGACGTGGGCACGGTCCTGCAATGACCTCTTCTTGTACTCTCGCATACACGCTTCTTCAGTTAGCTGCTCAATCGCCCTAAGGGACATGCATTCTTCCACAGAATTTGCCTGCGACTCAGGCTGGGTCTCTCGAACGGAAATGGCAATGGACTCACACAACACCGCCATGGTCAGCGTGCCACTCTTGACATCGATCATCATGCTCGTGGTCGCCATGAACGGTTGCCCAAGGAGGATGGTGTGCTCTTTCCCGTTCACCCGAACATTTCCTACATCGAGGACAACAAAGTCTACGGGGACGATCAACTTCCCCACTCGAACGAGCACATCCTCCACAATTCCTTCAGGTTGACGGAGTGAGCGATCGGAAAGCTGTAAGAGCATCTTGGTGGGCTTCAAACCGTTGAGCCCAAGTTGGCGATAGATAGAGAGAGGCATGAGATTTATTCCCGCCCCAAGGTCAAGCATCCCCGAAGCATCTTTTCCACTCCCGAAAGCTATATCGATCACGTAGCCACCGGGGTCTCTTTCTTTCTTCAGCAAGTCGTGCTGGAAGACACTCGCTGCCTCACAGATTATCACCTCCTCACCATTCCTGAGCTGCTTCTTGTTCGTTGCCACTTCCTTGAAGAATCATGCATAGGCCTGTATTTTCTTCAACACATCGAGAGAAGATAGGTCAACATTGGCCTTCACCATCATCGCATGGAGGTCACGAATCATCGTGCAGTCCTTCTCCTCCAAGAGCCGGCCAGGAAAAAGGATACTCGGTCTGTAAGGATTCGGGGACTTGTGCAAGGTTGGCTCGGAAGGGCGGTATCACTGGGATTTTTTCTTTTGGTTTTAACTCTCGTTGTAACGGCCCCTTTTTTCTTCCTTCGCTTCTCTATTACTGTCTCGTCGAGATCAGGTAAAATCACTGTGACCGTATTCGCATGTTCCGGCTGGCTCGACAACTTCTCCTTGTTCATCTCAGCCTCGATGCTCCCGACTTGTATGGCTAGCTGGCCTACTTGTGTCTCAAAACGCTTAATGGAGGCATCCTTATTCGTGATGAAATTGAGAATTTTGTTCAGCTTGTTGTCCATGCTCGGTGGGGTCGGTCCGATTTTAGATGCTGGCCTCCCCATCATTTGTCCCCTTTTGTTGCGGCTAATGGGGGACAAAATTGGAGGTGGTTGATAGTGTTATATACTGAAAGCTTGGCTTTGTATGTTATTACACTTTTGCCCTTTATGAATGAGAATCATGTTAAATTAAACAAGTTCTATGTTTTGTTGTTTTGCACTTAGAAAGAATGGGTCGTCATCGACGAACCGAAGATCATTCTATTAGTCACTTGCGAAACAAGAATAGTGGTTCACAACCTAGATGGACATGAACACCCCATCCGAACG
The DNA here is from genome assembly GCA_008636005.1 of Striga asiatica. NCBI lineage: Eukaryota > Viridiplantae > Streptophyta > Magnoliopsida > Lamiales > Orobanchaceae > Striga > Striga asiatica. The sequence continues at coordinate 484,272 of BKCP01010292.1, forward strand.
GTTGTAGTGTCAACTGTACAGTTTGTCTGGATTGATTAGTTGCACTAATACATTTATGTATTGAATAGGATCTCAGAGAGGATAAGTTCTTTTTATACTTATCGTCGTATATGTACTAGGCCTCGGTTAATTATTGTGTTCTCTTAACCCGTAAGATATTAAACTAGAATTTATATGTAATACATATTTACTTTGATACATTTGGGCGAAGTTCAGTTCGCTGGACTAGGGATGCTAGACAAGAGGCTTTGAGTGCTCTGATGGGTACACGCATGGCCGAGGGTACACCCGTAAGAGAGCACGCCCTTAGGGTTATGGCCCAGCTCAATGAGCTTGAGGTCATGAGAGGTTTTATTGATGGGAAAACCTAGGTTGATGTTATGCTCCAGTCTCTGCCGAAGAGCTTTGATCAGTTCCGGTTGAACTACAACATGCACAAGATGCATATGGTTCTTCCAGAACTATTTGCAGAGCTTCAGTCGACATAAGTCTTATTTACTCAGGCCCCTCAGGTTCTAGTCGCCGAGCAGACTGGACCTTCCAGGCCTCACAAGGGACGGAAGAGAAAGAAGTCTCCAGGAAAGGCGAGGGCACATGATGCTTCGGTTGCCGCATGACCAGCCCCTCATGCTGTGGCAAAGAAACCGAAAGGGAGATGAAGGTGGACTACCCTCTCCTCAAGAAAGGTAACTCTTTCATTAATGTCATAGAAACATGTTTAGCGGTCGTATCTACCAGAACCTGGTGTATAGATACTGGAGCCACTAATCATGCCAGCAATTTTTGCAGGGGTTCCAGGAAACCAGACGACTACATGGAAAATGCTATAAAAGTGGCGGCTGTTGTAGTGGGAGACGTTACTTTATCGTTTGATAGTAGTAATTTGGTTTTGAGAAATTGCCTTTACGTTTTGTTTTAGAAAGAATCTTATTTCAGTTTCTAAATTTTTTATGAATGGTTTTTCAGTTTCGTTTGATGACATGGTTATTATTCGTTTTGAAAATCGTTTCATATGTTCTGGTTCATTAGTTGGCAACTTATATGTTCTCAAACCAAACTATCCCACAGTGCAACAAAATGAATTGAATAATGTCATGACTAAGTCTAATAAGAGGAAGGAATCTTCGCAGATGAATCAAGCATATCAGTGGCACCTTAGACTTGGGCACATCAACCATAGGAGGATTCAAAAGTTAGTGGCCAGTGGACATCTTGGTCCGCTGGAAGAGCACTATTCAACTTGTGAATCGTGCCTTGAAGGTAAGATGGCCAAGAGGCCATTTACAGCAAAGGGGTATAAGAGCCAAGAAGTGCTAGGATTGATTCATTCTGATTTGTGTGGTCCTATGTCGATCCAGGCTAGAGGAGGTTTTGAGTATTATGTGTTTTTTTATATTTGATTACTCGATATTTGGGTACGTTTACCTGTTGCACCGCAAGTCCGAATGCTTTGAGAAATTCAAGGAGTATCGGGCAGTTGTGGAGAAGCTTCATGGTAAGAGTATCAAGTCACTTCGTTCTGATCGAGGTGGCGAATACCTCTTTGGAGAGTTCAGGACATACTTATTGAAAGCTGGGATTAAATCACAACTGACTGCTTTATGTATATGGTACAGTGTCGTTGTCTCTGATAGAGACACACGGCCGTGATGAAATCGTGAGCAAGTCATCAGTGTGACTCGGATACGAGACTGAAACTTGGCGTCACGTGTCCACCTTGATGGTGAGGTAGTCGGAGTACGCTGACAATACACCGAACGACCTGTTGAGGTCTTGTGTACTGTTGCAAGTCGTTGATACTCATGAGTATAGGCTAAACCGAACTGGGTCCCTTGCAAGAAGATGTACACTTGAGCTCGGGCAGGACTGATCACCCTCCCAAGCAAGAAGGTAAACATATGAGCATAGGGCGAGTCGGATTGGTTCCTGTATGTGAGTACATGCCTTTCGAGTATTAGGCGATAGAACTCATGGGAACGAAATCGAGTTCTGGAGGGTGATGTCCGGACCTCGTGATTGGAAATTTCCCGTTCGAGTCTGTCATTTCCTTTTTGATGTGTGTTCTTTCGCATTTCCGAGGACGGAAATGTTTTAAGGAGGATAGATTGTAACCCCCTATTCGATTTATAAAATTTCTCAGAATATTCTATTTACCGAATATTATTTATACCGTTATATTTATTTTATTGGTCGCGATGTTGACTTAAATAAAAGGTTGGAATACTCGATTGTTTTATTGAAAAACATTCGTCGCTCGGCGATTTCGGTTTAATCGCGTGAACCGATTGTAAACCAGTTTGACTATGGAATTTTTGAGGATTATTTTTTATTATTATTATTATTATTATTATTATTATTATTATTATTATTATTATTATTATTATTATTTATATTATGCTATAAATTATTAATTGTCGAATATGATTTATTTGTCAAATTGCTTAGTTGTCTAAATATTAATTAATTGTCTATTTGTCTAAGTGTTACTTTTTAATTAAAAATGTGTATTTGTATTTTTACTAATATTATTATTATTATTTTAAAATTTAATTTGTGTGTATTATAAAAATATATTATATTCGGTTATGTATTTATTGTGCGATTTGATTTTCGAGCCGATCCGATTTAATCTATCGAGTCTGAGTAAAAACCATATTATCGCTACGTAGTCGGGCCTGAATAATTGAAACCGTGTTTTTTTTTAAACCAGCCGAATCAGCCCCTACCCGCGAACCCGGTTCGCCCGACCCGCATGTGTGGGTTAAGTATGTCTTGTGGGTCAAGACAATAACCCTAAGATAATTACATCTCACTCGTTCGTCTTTCTCTTGCGATCTCAGAGAAAAGAATATTTTTCTCTCATAAATCTTGATCAACCCTCATCATCGCATCATCGTCATCCATCATCTTCCCCTTCTCTGAATTTCCGTCACCATCACCTCCTTGAGTGAATCAGAGTACGGCGAGTTGCAGGCCGCGATTCTTTCTCGCCGGCGTCCATCTCCTCTCACCTTCACCCACCCTCGTTGACCATCATCGTTGCCATCGGCTTCACCATCTCCGGTCGCCATCGCCGCCATCGTCTCAAGAACTCCGGCGACCCCCCTCTTTCGCGGGTCCCCTCCGCGAAGCTTTTCCCGGCGAGCCACCTCCACAGCGACGACCCCGACGATCTCTCCTGTCGCGACTGCAATCCGGCGAGCAGCAACTCGCGCCATCATCAACCCCTCTCATCAATGCTGTGTAGCAGCCTCCCTTCTGGCGACATTCCTCTCGTCTAGCACCAATCGCCGCCGCGACCTTCGCTGCTCTCTCCCGCCGTGAGCCGCCGCGCGCGAACCAGTACACCCGCGAAGTACGCCGGCGAGTCCTGACTGTGCTCCTCCTCTGCGAGCAACCACCACCGTCGCTTCTCCTCCCGCTCGCTGTGAGTTCTTTCTGGCGAAGTTCAACGACCAGCTTTCGGCGATCTCCGAACGCAGCAGCCACTCCCTTCGGTCGAGCCTCCGTCCTCTCGTGAGACTCGTGTTGCTGTCGAGCCTCGAGCCATCTTCGCGTGCCGTTCGTTCACCTTCATTTCGTTCGAACGTTTAATCCCGAGAACAGTACAAGGCTTGACCTGTCTCGTTAAATTTTATGTGATATTTTGTGTGTTCGATTATGTGAGTTGTTGAACGTGTTTGGTTGATGTGTTATTCGAACCATATGTGCTAATATATGTTGTTTGGATTATTGTCGAGCTGAATGTAACGTGGTATTTTTCATGGAAATCCTGAAGTTATAGGTACTTGGAGTTGTCCTTAATTGTTTAGTTTTGGTTTGAAGTCGTTTCGAGTTGTATTTTGAGAGTTATGATTTTTCTAAACCGAGCATGCTACTAAACCGTAATAAATTCACCAAAACTCGAGTTGTTATCCGTTTGGGCTGAATTTTTGAAATGTTGTGCCTCTTAGTATGTAGAATATGTGTGCCAAGCCCCTTATTTTAGTTTTGAGTTTTTGGAGTTCAAATGGTTAAAACGGTTTCTGGACAGAAACTTGTAAAATTCATTAAAAATCGTACACTTGGAGTTTTGAGTTGAACCATTCGGGAACATCTTATTTTGTGATTTTTTAGATTATGTAAAAATGTCAGATTATAATTCGAAGTGTAGCTATGCGAACTATTAAATGCTAATTTTGGCGCTGTTTTTGCCTAAATTATTTAAAAATGCTTCCGGATGAATTTAGGGCTGAAACTTGGTGAGTTTATGTATTTTTTTATGCTTTATAATTTGGTAAAGTTTCAGGTTAATTGGCTGAGCCTAAATCCTGATTCTAAATTTAGTTTAATTTGAGGTCTTAGTACTCGGTTACCGGTTGTTTAGGTTAGGATTGCATTTTATTAATGTTGGCATGATTTATGTGTATTATATGAAGTATTTGAGTTGTGTCCAGTTCTGGTAGTCACTCCATAGTACCTAACTCAGTCAAGGAATCCACGAGTCACTTAGTCAATATGATTTCGGCTAAGTATATGTGCCTTATGTGTTGTTTTGAATTGGACAGTCAGTGATAGGTCATTATAAATTGTTGTAGGTCCTTCGAGCTGAACTTTTGCCATAATTCCTTCAACTCTGCGTTTGGCTATACCTCTTGCTACATCCAGGTGGGTTTTATTTGAAATTGCTATTCCTTAATTAATTTTATTGTTGTGGTATGATCAAAGTATTCGTGTGAACCATGTAGCCTTCAATGTGAGCTATATTGGCCGCCGAACGGTTATCCCCGTAGCTATAAAACGTACCCGATGGGTAATCTCCTTTATTTATGTATGGCAGTCAGGGCGTGAGCCTTGGCTGGTGATCCTCGATGTAAGTCCAAAGGCTAGGTTCCGGGCATTCGGGGTGGATTTACTCCTACTATCTGGGCATCGATTGTAAGACCCGCGGGGCATTTCGATATGTGTATCAGCAGTGGTCTATTGATATAGGTGTGCACATGAGAATTGACTCTGGGATAGGAGATGGGATATTAATTGATTTGTGTTCATACTGCGAGCATACCTGCTTTACTTTATGAAACTGAATATTAATTATTGCATAGTGGTGAGCACCTCGATTTTCCTATTGTGCTCATCCCCACCTTCTCTTCATGGATGCAGGTTAGTATTTGCGGGCACGACAGAGGGAAGTGAGTGGTGGTCATGTTATTGATTTATGCATTCCTGACTTATGTTGAGTACTGGATTATCGATAGGGGGTGTACTCCCTAGTATTTACGGATTTGATGAACCCAGTTTTGGGAGTTGATGTCATTTATGAACCCGGTTTGGGTATTGACTATTATGATTATTGAACCCGGTTTGGGTGTTGAGTATTTATGATTATTGAACTCGTTGGGAATTGCATATGTGATATTGTTGGAATTGTTTTTGGAAAATGAGTAGCGCCTCAAGTGTTTGAAATAAATTTTGAAAAATTTATTCTAAATTTCGGCAACTAAAAGTGGGGCGTGACAGTTTGGTATCAGAGCCAGTCTGCGTTTCTGTAGACTGGTTAATGTGAATTATGTGATTACATGCTTTGACCTCATATTTTGACCACTCGCTCTCGTAGTGCCGCGCTAGCTCAGGTACGAGTACCTGAATGATTTAAGATTATTGTGCATTATTGGTTATTGATTTCTGAAATGAAACCGGGGCTTAGAAATTTATCCTCCTACTTTTAAACATTCTGGAACTCTAGATGAATGGCGAACCTTAGTTGTATGAATTTGAACTCTAGCGATATAGAGTTAAGTTCTAACTTGAGGTTTTTTTTGTTTAGAAATTTGATATGGTGTTATCGATCTGAGTTCTGTGTATAACAGTCCTCTCGATGTATTTTGGTGTCTTCGGAAGAGGACCGTTCGCGAGCTATCTCGGAAGGAGAAGGCTTAAACGAAGGCAGATAACCGAAGAAGTCTCAAGTGTGGGATATTCGGATGTCTGTAACCATGGTTATTAAGACCATCAGATGTGAATATGCCTATGTTAATTTTGTATTCATTAGTTTGAAATTGGTTTAAATATATGTTGTTCATATGTAGACGATCTCTTTGATTTTGAGAAATCAAATGAGACCTCGTCGATTCGTGATATAGTCATTGTGGATTGGAACGTTGTATCGTCCTTAGTCTTATGGCGAAGACTTCGGACGAATTCGTCGTAAAACGAGTCGTAGATAAATTGTTGAACTTTATTAACCGCTATTTTAGTGTTGGAATTATTAAAAATTATGTACTGCTCCGTTTTCCTTGACATTTTGAGGGTCTTGTCTTCTGTTGAACATCTGACTTGTGATAAAATTTCATAATTTTCCAAGGCCTGTGGCTATTTTAAATTAGAATGATTTCTGGTCAGTTTCATGTTAATTGCATAATAAATTGTGTAGTGATTGAAATTGGCTGAAAATTTAGTATGTTATGCCACTATTATAATTGTATTATGTGTAACATTTTTAGAATTTTCGTACTAAGTTTGTAGGATAAATAATTTATCTTCTGATTCTACAAAAATCGGTTTTATTTATCATAAATCGGTTAGTTGTTGAAAAATTCTGAAACTTGGCTGGAATACTTGTTTTATATGTGTTTTGATGCTGTTAAAAGATCGGAATTTTTATAGTTCAATTTAGTTTAGTTTCTACTGAAATTCGATAACTGCTGAAATTTGTAGAAATTTTTTAAATTCGTATAGTTAATGTCCAGGGCTAAAATTTTGACATATTGCCTCTCTCATGCTGTAGTCTGTGGTATAAAAATTTCATAGGTTAATGCATTCATTTAATTTGGTTGCTAATTTATGCTCGTTTTTGCCATAATCTTGCTCGAATTTTATAAAATATCACAGTTTGAGTTTGAGGCTGAAAATTTGTGGTATTGCTTAATTCTGGGAGGTGAAATTTTGGTGAAACTTTCGGAGTGAAATTCGTATGATAACCTGACCAACCTAATTTTGTGATTAAAATCTAGTATTTTTTTTTAAAATATATGGCTTTTGCAAATAAAAACTGTGAATCGGCTCGTTTTCCGGTTCTTTAAGTGTTTGACTTGGTCAATGTTTGTTTTGGATTATGTGAACTCCCATGTGTATTTGGTTGAGTCTTAGTGTTCCAACGTCCACAGGACCTCACGAACAACTTAGTCGAATCAAGTTCGGTTGAGTATAATTGTGAATTCCGTTTAAGTCAGAATAGATGTTGATTATAGCATCTGAACTTAACGTAGGTATTTGACGAGTCGAGCTTGCCGCCTATAAGTGCTTTTGGGTTATCGAGATGGAGTGTTTTTCTACCTTTAAAGATTATGCAGAAGCATTTTAAGGAGGATAGACGAGTCAGAAACAAGCACATCGTGTAGTGCGGACCCGTCCTTATTCTAAATCTTGTTCATCGTAAAAATTTTGTTCTTCTACTTCTTTCGGAATCCCAAGAGGGACTTCGCGTTCAAATTCCAAAGTGTGAAGATTGGGAAGTGAGTTGCGCTCGTTTAGGACTGCTGACGCGATTAGCTACCCGATGAAGAGCTGACGTGTCGGCCGACGCTGTTAGTCGGAAGAGTCGAGGCGAGCTAGTTATTGTATCTCTCGGTAGGAGCTGCTGATTGGAGATTATTCCCGACTGAATAATTGTATTAGAATTTCATTGAGGATTCTCGTATATCTCAATCAGAGCAACCGACATCATGCACGAATAAATCAAATTCAATTGAAAACAATTGGAAGTTGAAGTGTCACCCTTTAACAATTCTCAATACTCAAGAACGATAATTGAAAAACTCTTTTAAAAGATCAACTCGCATAAATTTAACAATCACAAGCACGAAAATCACAAACGAAATCAAAACATCATCCCTTATTCCCTAGCATAAGGATTTAGCTACTCATAATCGAATTATCAACATCAATCACGATAATCAGAGTGAACATATCCATGGATTAAATGTATAGAAAAACATACGATTAATAGAAATTAAATGTTGAATCCTATAAACAAGATTAATCCGAAAGCGATAAGGAAATCCAAGTTAAAATCCGTGTTCTACGTCGAAAACGATGAAGGAAATATGTTTAAGAGAGAACGAGGGGCTAGGTTTTTTTTGTTTCTGGGAAAAGAAGATATGTTCTGTCGAAGTCTCGATGCATATTTATAAAACAGCTCGGTAACGGCATGGAGAAAATGTGGCGCGGCGCGAGCAGGGCGTGTGCCGCGGCGTGGCGCTCTGGCGCGAGCGCGGAGGGACAGGTCACCGCAGCGTGGTGTGGTGATGCAGCGCGGAGCTATGTTCTGAGCGTGTTCTGCTCGGNGTGGCACTGGGCGTGGCGCGACACGCGCGTTGAGGCCTGACCGCACGGCACGGGGCTCGGCACGGCGCAGAGCCTGGGCAGGCTGGTTGGCAGCTCGCATGACTTTACGTCTCGGGCTCGTTTGGACTCGTCCTAACTCGGAATCGAGTTCCGTTTTTTCTTACTTGTCGCCAACGAACTCCTCTGATTAATTGTGCTCACACGGCCAATTCATTATTGAATATAAATCCTCCCGAAACTCTAGACTTGCACACTAGAAATGAAGAAAAACTAGAAAATGACCGAAAAACACAAAAAAAACCGAAATAGAGCAAACCACGAAATAAACTACAAAACGAACTAAAAACCAACTAAAAGACCTAATATAGGGGAAAAATAAATGAAAAATAATAAGAAAATATGCAATAAAAATGGGACAAACAATTCCAATGGTATAGCTTCCGTTAGGATGATTCCAACAAAAATTCTAACAGAATTATTCCGTAGGAATGATTTTTCCTTGGAATTCAAATGGAATTTTATCTTTCCAACGATCATTATTCCAAAGGTCTTTTACCATAGAAATTTCCGTTGCAATATACAATTTCCATTGAAATTTTTATTTTCACCCATATTTCAACCGTTGAAAAATGCACCGTTGAAATCGTTAACATACAACGTAAATTCCAATCGAAAACTCATTCCAATGGAATATTTTTGTTGGAATTTCCATTGGAATCTATTGAAAATTTCAACCGAAATAATAGCATTGGAATATCCGTTGAAATTTTTCATTAGAATTTCATCACATTTTTGAAGTGGCATATTTTGTTAGAACTAATTTTCCACTGAAATTTTGGTAATTCAAAAAACAAAATTTTCAATGATAAAAAATGACGTGAAGAAATTTCCTAAGAAACTTTTTTATTCCTGTGGAAATTTCTACAATAATAAACCATTAGAAAAATGGGTACTAGAATCATCATATTCAAACTAAAATTTTAAAGAAAAAATAAATCCGACAGAATACGTTATTGTTGATCTCAGTTGGAGTTTTCCCATGGACACATAATTGGAATATCCATTAAAACTTTTATTGAAATATAAACTTTCGAATGTTCCTTTATGATATTTTCTTAGTAGTAATATTAATGTTCGAATTCATTACAAATAGTAGAAGAAAAAAAAACATTGGATTAGTTCTTTTGGAGCTAGGTTTCTTCATAATCCAACAATCACGGAATTGGATTTAATTCCATAAAGATAACTGTCACATGTCTTAACCATCAAATTTGGTCTATATTTGAGAACCCTTTTTGCCTCGAGGCAATTTTCCTTTCAAGAAGGATGTAAACAAAATAAGTGCGCGTTCGGGTTGGTAACTCGGCACGAAGTGCCCCGCCCCTCTTACGGTTACAAACGTCACATTTTCGTATCCAACTGCATATCCTCCCACCTGCGAGACAATTAGCGTCCGAACATTTTTTACGATGCACAAACGAACTTTAATTTTTAGCGCGTAATATTGTAGTTTCCTAACGTGTTTCTTACCTCTTCATTGACGTACCATGGATACCATCGAGTTTCAATGAGTGACGCAATTTTAGCCAAAGAGTATAATGTTGCCGTAAATGGAACATTCGTATCCAAATCTCCACTGAAAGACGGAAAAAAATTTAGATCAATGTTAATAAGTATGTATACGGGGTAGCAAAAAAATAAAATAAAAAACAATTTTGGTCCATTAAATTGGCATATTTCCAAAAATGATACACTAGTTCGGCTCTAATCATTATAAATATCGATTTGGCTAGTTAGTATACCAAAAAAATCATCAAAACCCTTTTTCTTTTTTATAATTTCGGTAATTTAGTGTATTAATTGTGATGAGTGTTAGATTGGTATATCATTTTTGAAAAAGGGTGGACCATAATGAAATTAAGCCCATAATAATGGAATCTTAGAAGGCAATTTTATGCCATTATACTAGCATTATGTGGTCACCTATAGAACCAAATTCTAATGCCACTAGTCATCAGGCTCTTGATGAGTGGTAACACTGAGTCGGGGCCGTCCTTCCAGTTATATAAAATGTCGTCACTGTAAAGAAACTCGTTGCAGTAATGATTACAGATTTATTGGGAAAAATAAAAGAAAGAATCATAATGAATAAAAATAATCGTTAGTTTCACATAATGAATAAATAATCGTTACTTGCAACCATCCCAGTGCCTAGATATATGAGTGGTGTTAGCGTGAAGAGCCTTCTGCACTTGGGGATTATTTAAATATTCCAAGACGTAATGATCGGTGCATGGATCGAAATTCGATATCTGCTTCAAATAGAACATAACAAATTGAGAATAATTAGATGATGAATTGCAAAAATATATCGAGTAGATGTTCAAAAGATGAAATATTACCGATGAAAATTGTTTAGACGAGCCGCATAATGATGCATAAATGTTATAAGGGTAGATGTTACCAATCTCCTCATTCAATTGTTTTTTATAGTATCTACAAAGATTTGATTCCCGTTTATGTGAAGAGAAATCGCAATTTTTTTGCACGCCTTGGTAAGTTTCATTAGATATAAGTGCATGACTCCATAAGTAAACCATGATTCCATTGTCCGTATCTGCAGAGTCGATATATGCATTCCCCATCTAAAAACAAACGTAACAAATATTAACAAAGACATAAGTGTTTACCAAATTAACAAAGGTCCTTAGTGTACAGTAAATGAAACTCACGGCAATTCCTTTAAGGTTAATATAAAAGGCTTTCTTCGAAATTATTTTATTATTTCTGAGTATTAGGTTGGCAAGCTGAGGCACATAATGACCCGCATAACTTTCGCCCGTTATGTAGAAGACTCGGGTTTTATATTCTGGAAACCTCTGGAGCCAGTTTACTAAGAATGTGTAAGAATCTTCAGCTGTCTTTTTGTCGCCCGTCACATAATCTGATGATCTATTTGAGTACGAAAATCCAACACCTGCTGGGGATTCCAAAAACAGGACATTTGCCCCTGTACACAAAGAACACGTTATTTAAATCCTAAAATTTTTATGTATTATTCATACTTGACCAAATTACCGTTATTCCATGAATTCTTGTTAGGCCATAATGTTTCTCCATTCGAGTTTACCCGAAAAGGTCCAAGCTCGGACATTGCTCCATACCCCATTGACGAGCACCCGGGCCCTGCAACTTCGAATATATATGTCAATACACGAGATTTAGAAGTTCCTCTTAAGGAAAAAAACAATTGAGTAATTAAATCTTGGTTTGCTTGATTGTATGATGACGATATCCTTGAGGTTGGCTTCATATAGAAGAATAATAAAGGAAAAATAATTCAGCTATCTTTTTAGGTAGCCGTATGCGGATTGCAGATTAACAAATATATATGTATACTTTCCCACCATTAAAATTTTTAAAATAATTCGTACAAAAGCATATGTTGTTTCATTGTGAAGTATCCTAATTAGGATTATCACCATAACTTTTACCTCCTTGGAGCCACAAGACTAGAGGTTTGTTGGTCGGGTTCTCAGCGGCCTCGACAAAATAATAGAACAATGCTCGTCCGGCTTTTTGGTCAACGGTAACGTAACCTGAATATTGAGAAAAACTTACTTTCGGTTGTCCAGGCAATGCTTTGATTTTGTCGGCTTCTTTCATGCCCGTCTGTGATGCTACATAAACTGATGAAGATTTAAAATCATTTGAATCGTCCATTGTAAGGAAAGGATGGTTGGATTGCTTTCTTAAATTCCTCATGTTCATAAATTCACGAAGAGGATTATTGTTTCCTCTTCTACAGAGACATTCTGTAACGTAGGCCATGAGGCACAAAATAGAGAAAATGGTCAATGTATTCTTCATGTTTCCCATGAAATTGAGGAATTTTAGAATTCAATGTTTTTTTCTTGACCTCGTACAATTTAGTATTGTTGTTGTCTTGCTTTTATAGGCATCCCCAATAGGATACAATGATTTCACAACAAGACTTTGTAGTAATAAAAGACTAATAAAGTGGAATTAATACTAGTGTATTAAAATAATATTAATAAAAAAAATATGTCTAAAGAAGAAAATCATAATGTATCTAAATTTTAAAAATAAAATAGAAATTTTTTAAAATTTTCCATTCCCAAAACTTATGTCGCTGCATGCATAATAAGATAGGGGGAAAGAACCTGTCGCTATCTTGGTTGTGCTACCGGAAGCCAAGGCCGTCTCCAATATTTTTTGGGCCCAGAGCGAAAAATAAAATTAGGCCCCCCTAATTACAATATTGAATAATATATTTTTAATATTTTATTAATAACAACTTCCACTACTCAAGTAGGAAAGAACCTCCCCCAGATAGACAAAACACAAAAGGCTCTTTCTATATATTATTATATTTTTTTATTTATATTATTATATATATAATATTTTAATATTTATATAATGGGCCCCAATTAATTGGGGGCCCTGTGCAGTTGCTCACCCTGCTCCTCCCAAAAGCCGGCTCTGCCGGAAGCTATGGGGAAGTCGGAATAGGAGAGCACTCATATTATGGGCTTACTACTTAGCAGTTACCCACCGCACTTGGCTACTCAGCGTTTATCGTGGGCACGATAACTTGTACACCAGAGGGTCATGTAAAATTTAAATTATTATTGTAGTTGTTGTTGTTGTTGTCATAATTTATATTTAAATGGTACTCAATCATTTGTGTAACATAACCATTATATATTATAAAATCTTTTTTGTTCACATTATATTGCACTTTGAAAAAAATTATTCAATTGATAACTAATTCTATAACTTTCAATTAACATTGATAAAAAAGTTTAAAATTTATGATGGATGTCAAAACGAAGTTCGCCAAAATACAATTAATCTGATATATCATATGTAAAAAGTTGATAATAAATACGAAAGTTATTGACTTTTAAAGTATATTTATAATTTAAATTATTTAGCTATTTTATAATTTAAGTCCTAATAAGACATGTATATAACTCCAAATCGATATGAATTACACTGAACCACCAGAATTTAACAAAAATGATTATGAAGTAGAATAAGTTTATCCATAGGTTTGGAAACCTCTGCATTGGTGTATAGGGGATTATACTAGCGTAATGTTGATATCCGGGTCGGGCTCATATGAAGGTAACGATCCATGGGATTGGGAACCGGGCGAAGTTGGCCCGACCGACGGGGGGCCGGTTACCGAATTGATTGGGGGGGTGCCGAGCTGAGCATAGGACAAAGTCAACAAGAGTGGCGGACGGCGTCGTTTTCAAGGTCGGCACCTTACTTTCCTCGTTACGGAGCCGGCCTGGTTAAGTGCCGTGTAGAGGTGGGATCCGGAAGACCGGGGGATGGACTGAGTGCTGGAGCCTGGCCAAGGATCCTACCAAGTCAACCCTCATAAGAGTTAAGGATCTGGGAAACAGTAAAATGAGGCCACTTGTTAATCAATGATTATCGATGGGACATCCCAGACTAGCCTGCAGGTCTAGGATGTCTAGTCCGGCCAGAGAGCACGTCCGCATATAATGCAACCCATACCAACATTAAATGCCCTATAGGTAATGATTGGAAGATCCACAAATCACTCCCAATCAGTCAGAGAAACGCCGGCTTGTCTTGCCGAGTTACTGTGTGACAAGACCCACGAACAGTATCTGAATAGTGTCGCATTTAAGGACCCTATAATTAGAAGCTTCGAGCATTATTTATTTTGGGTTGTTGAATCCCTAGCTGCACTCATTCTACTTTCTCCCTCTAAGCTAGTAAGTAACCCGTGTAAGAATTTGTAAGGATATCGCAAGTGACAACCTCGTACGAGAGGCCGACCACGTGATCAATTAGTAATATTGTAATTAAACTGCATTTTCTCGTTTCTCTCCCATTTCATATTCCTTTTTCTTATTTCTTTAATCGTTGATCGGAAATATTGGTATCTAATATTGCTTACCTTTCAAAACTCACTGTTGTTAGCTGCATAACCGGACAACTAAATTTATTATTGAATTTTAATGTATAACATTTGAGTGTTAAATTAAATTACTTCTACATTATGTTAGTTTTTGTAGTCGCCAAATACCAAACACTCGCATGCACCTTTATATCCTATTTAGATTCAATTTTTATCATTAATTTAGAAATACGAAGGTAGAAAGAGTAAAATGCATTTGTACTCTTTTTGTATTTAGTTTGTACTATTTAACATGTTTTCTAAAACGTATTTCTACAAAATATAATATAAAAAAAGAATAAAGTTCAAAAGACACCAATACATAAACGAGTAAAATCGACTAAATAGATTTGGGAAAATTTAAAATAAACTAAAACAAGCATAAATTAATCACTCAAATACACATTAGATAAGTATAAAAACATACAAAGCATGCTACAACTTCAGAGACGTAGACGTTGTATCTTTGGAGACGAGACACCTTAATCCGTCAGCACATTACAGGACTTATTAGTCTAGCAGAAAGAGAAACTCTCGTCTCGGGTTTATCTTTGATTTAAGTCTATTGTAATATTCAATTTTTAGTTTTCCTTGTAAGAACTGTAAATATCATTTTTCAGTTTAGTAGATTTTTCGTTGCAATTGGATACACACATGTAACAATATAGATGTCTAATCATTAGAAAGTTGAACAAAAAAATCTACCATAAAAAGTACTAATATGTAATTAATATCTAAAGTTATTATCTCTGAAAGTATAACAAAGAACCCTACTATAAAAGGTGTTGATATTTAATTCATTTCTAAAGCTATTATCTCTTTTTTTTTTTCCCAACACGACAGGTATAACTATAGTAAAAAAGTGGCGAACACCGTTCGAATACACAATACAGAAAAATTGGAAATAAAAACTGAGAGACACACCGGAAGTGGTCTAGAACCTCAACTAACACAAACAACCTTCAAAGAGGTCAAATGAACCAACTAGTAAACCAACAGAAACTAAGAAGACCAACCCAACCACTGCTATAAAGCCTAGCCGGGAAAGATCCCTCAATCAACAATAAAAAACTAAGGAAATAGAAAAAAAAAAAGAGAGAACAAATCCTAAGAACTAGCAGCTGCATAGCAAAATTCAAGCCAGTCTTAGAGAGCTAGCTTCACAATCACATGTTCTGGAATCCAAGAGTTTTGGAAGATCCAGAGATTTCTGGACTTCCAAAGCCACCAAAGCAGGTATGTAGTGAGTTGAATGCGAGCTTTGGCTACTTCAGACTTCTTCAAAGAACAAACATGGAACCACCAGTCAGAAAAGTTTTTGTCCTGTTGCAAAGTCCATCCCACTGGACAAGGCTAACTTCCCAGCACCTCTTTACTCTTGGACAGTCAAAAAAGATATGCTCAATAGTTTCTTGATTCCCTCCACAAACAGCACACACAGTATCCAGATCCACTCCCCTTTTGATCAATTGCACAGCCACAGGAAGAGTATTAGTTAAGCATTTCCACAGAAAGAACTTAATCTTGCCAGCAATTTTGAGTGTCCAGTATCTAAATTTAACTTCCTGCTTGACAGAAGAACCATTACTGCTCTCTGGAATATCAGCTTGCAAGAGTTTGAGATTGGACAAATATTTATAAGTACTTGACACAGAGAAGTTCCCCTTTTTCTCCAACCCCCAGTACATCCTTTCATTTATGTCCACATGAAGAGAAGATATATCAAGAATGGCTTTGCTATCTGTTGCATCAAAAACCTGTTTAACAAGCCACTCATTCCACAAATTACTACCATCCACCAACAAATCCTTTACCCAAATCAAATGATCTCTAGCAATGGGAATTAAAGTTGGAGCAAGTTTACTGAGCTTAGGTACCCAATTAAAGTTTTCAATTTTTGTATTAAGCCCATTTCTCACCTCAATCCTCATACACTTAGAGAAAATAGGAAGAACATCAACCCAACTGTTCCACATCCAAGATCCCCCTTGAGTTTTTTTAGCATGAACAATAGAGGAGTTGTGGAAGTACCTGTCCTTTAGAAGTCTTCTAACCAAAAGATCAGGATTAGAAGCCACCCTCCATAGCTGCTTGCAAATTAATGCCTTGTTGAACAGTTGCAAATCCAGAGAGCCAAGCCCCCCTTGCAGCTTTGGTAGAGACAAACTGCTCCATTTTTTCCAATGAATACCTTGAGTTTGGTCAGTGCCTGTTTTCCACCAAAACTGAGCAAAAAGCTTTGAGATTTCAGAGCACAGAGAAATTGGCAATTTAAAGCAAGACATTGTAAAAATAGGAAGAGCTTGAATAACAGACTTCAACAACACATCTTTCCCAGCATTGCTAAGAAATTTTGATTTCCAACTGGTGAGCTTAATCCTGACTGAATATAGAAGATAATCAAACACTTCCCTTTCTGATCTACCAATTTCCAAAGGCAACCCAAGGTACCTTGTGGATCTGTGTGAAGATATTCCATTCATCAGAGAGCAGATAGAAGTTTGAGTGTGCTGTGGAGTGTTCTTGCTGAAGAAGATGGCTGATTTTTGTAAGTTAACTGCTTGTCCAGTAAATAATTTGTATTGCTCAAGCAGGTTCATGAGTATGGTAGCCTGATCTGTCCCAGCCTTGAAAAAAACAGAGAATCATCTGCAAACAAAAGGTGAGATAGCAAAGGGCCATTTCTGGAAACCTTCAACCCTTTGAGCAACCCATTATTGACAGAGTGCACAACCAAAGCAGACAAAAGCTCAGCCACAATTATGAAAAGGTAAGGGGATAGAGGATCCCCTTGCCTAATGCCTCTTGAAGGAGTCATATATCCACTGAGAGAACCATTAATTTTAAAAGAGAAGGAGGCTGATGAGACACAGATCATAATTAACTTAACAAAGTCCATGTGAAATCCCATTTGCAACATGATTTTTTTAGATCCATTCAACCCGATCAAAAGCCTTAATAAGATCCAATTTTAGTGCCATGAAGTAATTTGGACCAGATACATGTCTGTTTAAGAAGTGAAAGCTTCTTGGGCTATGATCACATTATCAACCAATTGCCTACCTTCCACAAAAGCTGCTTGAAAATCACTTATGCAATGTGTGAGACAAACTTTAAGTCTTTGAGCCAAAATTTTAGAAATTAGTTTGTAAACAACATTGCACAAGCTTATGGGCCTGAAATGCCCCAAAGTTTCTGGATTTTGAAGTTTAGGGATTAAGGAGATCACAGAATGGTTCCAATACTTGAGCAGCATACCTGTCTGAAAGAAGCTTAGAACTGGAGCCAAAAGATCTTCTTTAATTATGCTCCATAAGTGCTGATAAAAAGCAGCTGTCATTTCATCCTCCCCAGGTGACTTATCAGAATGGAAGCTGAATAAAGAAAGCTTAACCTCTTCTTCTTCCACTGGCTTTAGCAAAGCTTGATTCATTTCAGCAGTAATTGTAGAAGGAATAAGTGTCAGAATAGTATCCCCACCCCAACAACCTTCAGTGGTAAATAGATTGTTATAGAAATCTACAATGTGCTTCTCAATGTCCTTCTGATGGGATAAAATAGTGCCTTGAAGAGATATCAGTCTGGTTATGGCATTATTCCTCCTTCTTTGTAGAGTTAGAGCATGAAAAAAACGTGTATTAGCATCTCCATCCTTAAGCCACTTGGACTTTGCTTTCTGCTTCAAAAAAAGCTCCTCTTGTTTATGAGCTGCATTTAAGCTTCTTCTAGTAGTCTCCCATTCTTCCCAATCTATGTCAGCTTTGTTCACATTCAGAGTTTCAAGTTTAAGATTAAGAGCTGCTATAGGTTTCTGTCTTTGAGATTGAAAACCGGAACTCCACTTTAGAAGGGCAATCCTGGTGAGTTTGACTTTTTCTTTTAGCTTGAAGAAAGGAGTGCCATGAACTTCTATCAACCAAGCATGTTTAACTACCTCCTCACAGCCCTCCATACTTAACCACCGCTTGTCAAAATGGAACATTGTTTTCCTCCTCTCCCTAGGCAGACCTTGGTCTAATAAAAGAGCCGAGTGATCATAGGCACTTCTTATATGATTTAGAACAAAGGCATTTGGATGATTCTGATTCCACTCCAGGGAGCTAAAGGCTCTGTCTATTTTTTCTTCCACCAGAGATGGGAAGGCCCTATTGTTACACCATGTGAAAGGAGGCCCTTCCATCCTTATCTCCTCCATAGCCATACTGTTAACAAAGTTGATAAAACCAGAGAAAAAGATCTGAGGCCTGTGATTGCCACCTTCTTTGTCTGAGGAGAAGAGGATATCATTTCAATCCCTTACTGAGAACCAGTTGTTTCCCCAAGATGATTTGTCCACAATCAGTGTGTCCCATTGAACTGTTCTAATTGCTCTGACAGGACTGATATAAACAAAAATTCCCCATTGAGTCACTGCTTGAGGAAGATGAAATTGTACTGCAATATAGAACTCTTTCACCACCACCTACTGAATAGCAACATTGTCTTTCCAATATAAAGCTAATCCGCCACTAAGACCAGAAGGATCCACTGTAACACATCTGTCTTCAAAACCTAATTTCTTACTAACTGTACAAACAAAAGCTTTAGTTTTTTGGTTTCTGAAAGAAAGAGAAAATTGGGGTGATGAGTCTTTAATAACTCTCTGATTTGGGAAATTGTAGAGGGCCCACCCAGCCCTCTACAATTCCACACCATGGCTAACATTGACCACTTGGGTGCCACTCCAGGCTGGCAACCCCCACCTTTTCAGAATTATTTGTTTGGTTAGAAATGTCACTTTGTATCAGAAGCTTTGGTTCTTTGGATGATTCTGGAAGATCACTCACTGAGGAAGTCCTCTTTGAACCAGAAATGTTATCAATAACTATGGGAATAACTGGTTCCCTTTGGAGCCTGCCAGTCTTGTTCCCAATTCTTTTCCAAGTTTTTGAAGGTCCTGGTACAAAGCTAATCTCCTTCCCTTGCTGCACTGTAACTAATGTAGTTTCATTTTGTTTAAACAATTCAACCTCCATCCCAGTAGCAGACCTATGAGCATTTGACTTGGTTTAAACTAAGGGAGCTTCAGGACTTTTTGCGTTTGAGGAGGATGAGATGGAAGCAGCGGAGTTCAACAAATTTGGTGAAATGCAAGTACCTGAGTTCTCTAAAGGCTGCTCCAATAGCACTTGAGAAGGATTTTGGATGGGAATTATTTGATTGTTGTTCTCCGCCTAACTAGTTGAGGCTTTATATGAACTCCTTGGTTCTGAATTCAATGGTGAATTTGGGGAAGAGTTTCTGTTCCCAGAATGAGCTCCTACCCATTGAGGACCTTCTGTAGCTTTTAACCAGTCGCCGTATTGACCATCCTTTAGAGTTTTATTCTTGATGTCTTGAATTCTTCTGGAACAGGTACGATCTAGGTGGCCAATTTTTCCACAATAATGGCAGAGGTTCATTAGCTTCTCGTACTTAAATCCAACACTTACAATCTGCTCTCCTAATCTGATATGAGCTATTCTAGGAATAGGTTCATCCAGTTTAAGAGTGACGAAAAGGCGCAGCAGTTTTCCTCCATGATTGCATGTGGTGACTATAACCACGTTATTGACAACTTTGAAAGTCCTGCCAATCCTCAACCCCACTTCTCCACTTAACCAGTTCAACGGGAGATTTGTAACTTTGGCCCAGAGGTTGATTTCCTGAAAACATGGATGATTGTTGTTTAGATTGATAGTCCATTCTCGCAAGATTATATACTGGTTCTCAAAGCTCCAGTTCGACCCACTAGCTACTCGGGCTTTGTCTTCTTTACTTTAAAAGATGAATTGAAAGTAATTAGGGCTGAGCTCTTTGACCTCCATCGACTGATTGAGTCTCTAAATTTGTGTCATCGTCTTTTTTACTCCCAGCTATCCTGTCCCCTATAATTTTTCCAAATAAGCTACTTTGACATTCATCGTCACTCAGTCGAATATCATCCTGAGCGATATCAATAACATTAACCTCCCTGTCTGATAGCGAAAAATCCCCCAAACGTGAGGATAGATCGTCGTCTGAGTTATACTTGGATTGCCCCACCATATAAAAACCCTACCCTGATAAAACAGTTACTCCGAGAATACAGTGCCGGAAAGGAAGAATAATCACTCAAAGGAACACGGATTGAAGGAAAGGATATGTAAATTCATGGAAGGAATCAAAACTAGAAAGCTCTCAATGAGAGAATCGTAGGCTCTCAACGAGAGAATCAATATATTATCTCTTTTTATTTGTATGAAATTTATTTTTTGATATATATATTGGTGTTAGAATTTTTAAAAATCTATTATAATCTTTCTCGTACATCTATATGTCTAATCATTAGAAAGTTGAACAAAAAAATCTACCATAAAAGGTACTAATATTTAATTAATATCTAAAGTTATTGTCTCAGAAAGTTTAACAAAAAAAACCTACTATAAAGGGTGCTAATATTTAATTCATATCTAAAGTTATTATCTCTTTAATTTGTATGAAATTTATTTTTTAATATATATATATTGGTGTTAGAATTTTTAAAAATCTATTACAATCTCATCGAACAAGTTATGCACTATCTAGCTTGAATAAGACATTGGGACTCAATGTCAAAACCATTATATATATATTGGTGTTAGAATTTTTAAAAATCTATTACAATCTCTCTCGTACATCGAACAAGTCATGCGCTATCTAGCTTGAATAAGACATTTGGACTCAATGTCAAAACCATTATTTCAGTAATCAATATAATTTTCGTGCTATATAATCATTAATTTGACTTATTATTCATTCATACTTATTTATTATTTTGACTTACTCTACATTCACACTTTTTTTTTTTTTTATTTATATTTATATACTCATTTTGCTTTAATTGTAACGTCAAATAGTAATTTTTCTATTAGTATTAAACACATTCTGCAATTCAAAAGAATGCTACCAGTCTATCGCCCGACATGGTCGCACAGGCGTTGTGCACATTGCCCGTCTACGAGGAATTCGGGGATGTCGATTGTTGGTCATGCAATTCGCGTACGTAGCATCGTGCCAACAAAAAATACGCACATCACCAATTGTGCCTCGCAGCCCGCACGTCGTTGCCATGCACCTCTACCATACATCGCTGAGCATCACTAGGCTACCGTCTGCGCGTACGCCGAGCTGTGTGCAACCAGACGCACGACTTTCCTAGCTAGCCCAGGCCGCCTGTTGTTTGTAGTGTTTTAGCCGAGTACGTGATAAATTATGACCTGGGCCATAACTCTCAAGGAATGTTGTTTGGAATCAGATTCGAACAATGATTGTTTCACAAAGAAAGAAAATAAAAATTTCTAAACATTATACTCGCAAACTAGTGGTTAATTGAAGCTAAGTGAACAAAATTAAAAACTTGAATGAAAGCAAGAAGAAAAATTTAACAAGCAAGACGCAAAAGTTAATGCACGTAAGAGAAATATTGCAAATGAAAAATTTGTAACGATTTCCAAAATTCGAAGTTAAATTTTTCAAAAATATTTTCAAATTAAAATTCACTCAAACATTACTAAAATTAATCAAAATTGTTTCTTCACGGAGTATTGTACACATAGTTTAAAAGATTCTCTTTACAAAGTGAAAGGTTTTGTATTTTAACCTTAAGAAATATACAAAGTTGAATAACTTACAACGGAAGCAAAAAATTTACTAAAATACAACTACGACCACCATCGTCTCCTCGTAACCATCGTCAGCTACTTAACCTGAAAAATGTTAATGTATGGGGGTGAGCAAACACAAGCTCATCATGGAAACTATGCAATATATTCATCATAATAACCGGTGACATAATTTTCAATATGATATAATTTCACATAGAACAACCATATAGATCAACTACACATATTTATCACAACTGTTTCGACTTCTCTACTCATCAACTCGTCTCATGTGTACACATTTTTAACGTCGGCCCGTAATCACATAGTCCCTAGACACTCAACGTCGGGAGATCACACTGGAGGTGCCACATAGTCAATGCTTCACATAGCCATAGCATTGCACCTCTTAGTGATTTTATACCGGAGGTGCCACACAGTCAATGTCTTACATAGCCAAGGCATTGCATATCTAAAGTTAATATATATTTAATTCATATCTAAAGTTATTATCTCTTTTGATTTGTATGAAAGTTTTGTTTTAATATATATATATATTGGTGTTAGAATTTTTAAAAATCTATTACAATTTCTCTCGTACATCGAACAAGTCATGCACTATCTAGCTTGAATAAAACATTAGGACTCAATGTCAAAACTATTATATATATTGGTGTTAGAATTTTTTAAAATCTATTACAATCTCGCTCGTACATCGAACAAGTCATGCATTATCTAGCTTGAATAAGTTGGACTAAATGTCAAACCCATTATTTCAGTAATCAATATAATTTTCGTGCTATATAATCATTAATTTGACTTATTATTCATTCATACTTATTTATTATTTTAACTTATTCTTCATTCACACTTATTTTTTTTTATTTCTATTTATATTCTCATTTTGCTTTAATTGTAACATCAAATAGTAATTTTTCTACTAGTATTGAACACATTCTGAAATTCAAAAGAATGCTACCAGTCTATTGGCCGACATGGTCGCACAGGCGTGTGCACATTGCCCATCTACGAGCAATTTGAAGATGTTGATCGCTGGCATGCAATTCGTGTACATAGCACCATGCCAGCAAAAAATACGCACGTCACCAATTGTGCCTTGCAGCCCGCACGTCGTTGCCATGCACCTCTACCATACATCGCTGAGCATCACTAGGCTACCGTCTGCGAGTACGCCGAGCTGTGTGCAACCAGGTCGCACAGATGAACGACTTTCCTAGCTAGCCAAAGCCACCTGTTGTTTGTAGTGTTTTAGCCGAGTACGTGATAAATTATGATATGGGCCATAACTCTAAAGGAATGTTGTTTGGAATCAGATTCGAACAATGATTGTTTCACAAAGGAAGAAAATAAAAAAGTCCTAAACATTATACTCGCAAACTAGTGGTTAATTGAAGCTAAGTGAACAAAATTAAAAGCTTCAATGAATGCAAGAAGCAAAATTTAACAAGCAAGATGCAAAAGTTAATGCACGTAAGAGAAATTTTGCAAATGAAAAATTTGTAACGATTTCCAAAATTCGAGTTAAAATTTTCAAAAATATTTTTAAATAAAAATTCACTCGGAAATTACTAAAATAAATCAAAATTGTTTCTTCACGGAGTATTGTACACATAGTTTAAAAGATTCTCTTTACAAAGTCAAAGGTTTTGTATTTTAACCTTAAGAAATATACAAAGTTGAATAACTTACAGCGGAAGCAAAAAATTTACTAAAATACAACTACGACCACCCTAGTCTCCTCGTGACCATCGTCAGCTACTTAACCTGAAAAATGTTAATGTATGGGGGTGAGGAAACACAAGCTCATCATGGGAACTATGCAATATATTCATCATAATAACCGGTGACATAATTCCAATATGATCTAATTTCACATAGAACAACCATATAGATCAACTACACATATTTATCAGAACTGTTTCGACTTCTCTACTCATCAACTCGTCTCATGTGTACACATTTTTAACGTCGGCCCGTCATCACAGTTCCTAGGCACTCAACGGCGGGAGATCACACTGGAGGTGCCACAGAGTCAATGCTTCACATAGTCATAGCATTGCACCTCTTAGTGTTTTTGTATCGGAGGTGCCACACAGTCAATGTCTTACATAGCCATGGCATTGCATATCTAAAGTTAATATATATTTAATTCATATCTAATGTTACTATCTCTTTTGATTTGTATGTAATTTTTATTTTAATATATATATATTGGTGTTAGAATTTATAAAAATCTATTACAATCTCTCTCCTACATCGAACAAGTCATGCACTATCTAGCTTGTATGACAATGGGACTCAATGTCAAAACTATTATATATATTGGTGTTAAAATTTTTAAAAATCTATTAAAATCTCGCTCGTACATCGAACAAGTCATGCATTATCTAGCTTGAATAAGATATTTGGACTCAATGTCAAACCGATTATTTCAGTAATCAATATAATTTTCGAGCTATATAATCATTAATTTGACTTATTATTCATTCATACTTATTTATTATTTTGACTTACTCTCCATTCACACTTATTTTTTATATACTCATTTTGCTTTAATTGTAACGTCAAATAGTAATTTTTCTATTAGTATTAAACACATTCTGAAATTCAAAAGAATGCTACCAGTCTATCGCCCGACATGGTCGCACAGGCGTTGTGCACATTGCCCATCTACGAGCAATTCGGGGATGTCGATCGCTGGACATGCAATTCGCGTACGTTGCACCATGCCAGCAAAAAATACGCACGTCACCAATTGTGCCTTGCAGCCCGCATGTCGTTGCCATGCACCACTACCATACATCGCTGAGCATCACTAGGCTACCGTCTGCGATTACGCCGAGCTGTGTGCAACCAGGTCGCACAGATGCACGACTTTCCTAGCTAGCCCAGGCTGCCTTTTATTTGTAGTGTTTTAGCCGAGTACGTGATAAATTATGACCTGAGCCATAACTCTCAAGGAATTTTGTTTGGAATCAGATTCGAACAATGATTGTTTCACAAAGAAAGAAAATAAAAAGTCCTAAACATTATACTCGCAAACTAGTGGTTAATTGAAGCTAAGTGAACAAAATTAAAAGCTTCAATGAATGCAAGAAGAAAAATTTAACAAGCAAGACGCAAAAGTTAATGCACGTAAGAGAAATTTTGCAAATGAAAAATTTATAACGATTTCCAAAATTCGAGTTAAATTTTTCCAAAATATTTTCTAATAAAAATTCACTTGGACATTACTAAAATTAATCAAAAATGTTTATTCATGGAGTATTGTACACATAGTTTAA
Source organism: Striga asiatica (assembly GCA_008636005.1). Classification (NCBI taxonomy): domain Eukaryota; kingdom Viridiplantae; phylum Streptophyta; class Magnoliopsida; order Lamiales; family Orobanchaceae; genus Striga; species Striga asiatica. The sequence continues at coordinate 509,504 of BKCP01010292.1, forward strand.
AAGATTCTCTTTACAAAGTCAAAGGTTTTGTATTTTTACCTTAAGAAATATACAACGTTGAATAACTTACAGCCGAAGCAAAAAATTTACAAAAATACAACTACGACCACCCTCATCTCTTCGTGACCATCGTCAGCTACTTAACCTGAAAAATGTTAATGTATTGGGGTGAGCAAACACAAGCTCATCGTAGGAACTATGCAATAAATTCATCATAATAACCGGTGACATAATTTTTAATATGATATAATTTCACATAGAACAACCATATAGATCAACTACACATATTTATCACGACTGTTTCGACTTCTCTACTCATCAACTCGTCTCATGTGTACACATTTTTACCGTCGGCCCGTCATCACATAGTCCCTAGGCACTCAACGACGGGAGATCACACTGGAGGTGCCACATAGTCAATGCTTCACATAGCCATAGCATTGCACCTCTTAGTGTTTTTATACCATAGGTGTCACACAGTCAATGTCTTATATAGCCATGGCATTGCATATCTAAAGTTAATATATATTTAATTCATATCTAAAGTTATTATCTCTTTTGATTTGTATGAAATTTATTTTTTAATATATATATATATATATATATATATATATATATATTGGTGTTAGAATTTTTAAAAATCTATTACAATCTCTCTCGTACATCGAACAAGTCATGCACTATCTAGCTTGAATAGGACATTGGGACTCAATGTCCAAACCATTATATATATATTGGTGTTAGAATTTTTAAAAATCTATTACAATCTCTCTCGTACATCAAACGAGTCATGCATTATATAGCTTGAATAAGACATTTGGACCCAATGTCAAAACCATTATTTCAGTAATCAATGTAATTTTCCTGCTATATAATCATTAATTGGACTTATTATTCATTCATACTTATTTATTATTTTGACTTATTCTCTATTCGCACTTATTATTTTTATTTCTATTTATATACTCATTTCGCTTTAATTGTAATGTCAAATAGTAATTTTTTTATTAGTATTAAACACATTCTGAAATTCAAAAGAATGCTACCAGTCTATCGCCCGACATGGTCGCATAGGCGTTGTGCACATTGCCCATCTACGAGCAATTCGGCGATGTCGATCGCTGGGCATGCAATTCGTGTACGTAGCACCATGCCAGCAAAAAATACGCACGTCACCAATTGTGCCTTGCAGCCCGCACATCGTTGCCATGCACCTCTACCATACATCGCTGAGCATCACTAGGCTACCATCTGCGAGTACGCCGAGCTATGTGCAACCAGGTCGCACAGATGCACGACTCTCTTGGCTAGCCCAGGCCGCCTGTTGTTTGTAGTGTTCCTAAACATTATACTCGCAAACTAGTGGTTAATTGAAGCTAAGTGAACAAAATTAAAAGCTTCAATGAATGCAAGAAGCAAAATTTAACAAGCAAGACGCAAAAGTTAATGCACGTAAGAGAAATTTTGCAAATGAAAAATTTGTAACGATTTCCAAAATTCGAGTTAAATTTTTCAAAAATATTTTCAAATAAAAATTCACTCGGACATTACTAAAATTAATCAAAATTGTTTCTTCACGGAGTATTGTACAGATAGTTTAAAAGATTCTCTTTACAAAGTAAAAAGTTTTGTATTTTAACCTTAAGAAATATACAAAGTTGAATAACTTACAGCGGAAGCAAAAAATTTACAAAAATACAACTACGACCACCCTCGTCTCCTCGTGACCACCGTCAGCTACTTAACCTGAAAAATGTTAATGTATGGGGGTGAGCAAACACAAGCTCATCGTGGGAACTATGCAATATATTCATCATAATGACCGGTGACATAATTTTCAATATGATATAATTTCACATAGCACAACCATATAGATCAACTAGACATATTTATCACAACTGTTTCGACTTCTGTACTCATCAACTCGTCTCATGTGTACACATTTTTACAGTCGGCCCGTCATCACATAGTCTCTAGGCACTCAACGACGGGAGATTACACTGGAGGTGCCACATAGTCAATGCCTCACATAGCCATAGCATTGCACCTCTTAGTGTTTTTATACTGGAGGTGCCACACAGTCAATGTCTTACATAGCCATGGCATTGCATATCTAAAGTTAATATATATTTAATTCATATCTAAAGTTATTATCTCTTTTGATTTGTATGAAATATATTTTTCAATATATATATATTGGTGTTAGAATTTTTAAAAATCTATTACAATCTCTCTCGTTCATCGAACAAGTCATGCACTATCTAGCTTGAATAAGACATTTGGACTCAATGTCAAAACCATTATTTCAGTAATCAATATAATTTTCGTGCTATATAATCATTAATTTGACTTATTATTCATTCATACTTATTTATTATTTTGACTTATTTTCCATTCACAATTATTTTTTTTATTTCTATTTATATACTCATTTTGCTTTAATTGTAACGTCAAATAGTAATTTTTCTATTAGTATTAAACACATTCTGAAATTCAAAAGAATACTACTAGTCTATCCCCCGACATGGTCGCACAGGCATTGTGCACATTGCCCATCTACGAGCGATTCGTGGATGTCGATCGTTGGGCATGCAATTCGCGTACGTAGCACCATGCAAGCAAAAAATACGCACGTCACCAACTGTGCCTTGCAGACAGCACGTTGTTGCCATGCACCTCTACCATACATCGCTGAGCATCACTAGGCTACCGTATGCGAGTACGCCGAGCTGTGTGCAACCAGGTCGCACAGATGCACGACTTTCCTAGCTAGCCCAGGCCGCCTGTTGTTTGTAGTGTTTTAGCCGAGTACGTGATAAATTATGACCTGGGTTATAACTCTCAAGGAATTTTTTTTGGAATCAGATACGAACAATGATTGTTTCACAAAGAGAGAAAATAAAAAGTCCTCAACATTATACTCGCAAACTAGTGGTTAATTGAAGCTAAGTGAACAAAATTAAAAGCTTGAATGAATGCAATAAGCAAAATTTAACAAGCAAGACGCAAAAGTTAATGCACGTAAGAGAAATTTTGCAAATGAAAAATTTGTAACGATTACCAAAACTCTTGTTAAATTTTTCAAAAATAGTTTCAAATTAAAATTCACTCGGACATTAGTAAAATTATTAAAAATTGTTTCTTCACGGAGTATTGTACACATAGTTTAAAAGATTCTCTTTACAAAGTGAAAGGTTTTGTATTTTAACCTTAAGAAATATACAAAGTTGAATAACTTACAGCGGAAGCAAAACATTTACTATAATACAACTATGACCACCCTCGTCTCCTCGTCACCATCGTCAGCTACTTAACCTGAAAAATGTTAATGTATGGGGGTGAGCAAACACAAGCTTATCGTGGGAACTATGCAATATATTCATCATAATAACCGGTGACATAATTTTCAATATGATATAATTTCACATAGAACAACCATATAGATCAACTACACATATTTATCACAACTGTTTCGCCTTCTCTACTCATCAACTCGTCTCATGTGTACACATTTTTACCGTCGGCCCGTCATCACATGGTCCCTAGGCACTCAACGACGAGAGATCACACTGGAGGTGCACATAGTCAATGCTTCACATAGCCATAGCATTGCACCTCTTAGTGTTTTTATACCGGAAATGCCACACAGTCAATGTCTTACATAGCCATGGCATTGCATATTTAAAGTTAATATATATTTAATTCATATCTAAAGTTATTATCTCTTTTGATTTGTATGAAATTTATTTTTTAATATATATATATATATATATATATATTGATGCTAGAAGTTTTAAAAATCTATTACCATATCTCTCGTACATCGAACAAGTCATGCCCGATCTAGCTTGAATAAGACATTGGGACTCAATGTCAAAACCAATATATATATAATGGTGTTAGAATTTTTAAAAATCTATTACAATCTCTCTCGTACATCGAACAAGTCATGCACTATCTAGCTTGAATAAGACATTTGGACTCAATGTCAAAACCAGATTTTCAGTAATCAATATAATTTTCGTGCTATATAATCATTAATTTGACTTATTATTCATTCATACTTATTTATTATTTTGACTAATTCTCCATTCACACTTATTTTTTTTATTTCTATTTATATACTCAATTTGCTTTAATTGTAACGTCAAATAGTAATTTTTCTATTAGTATTAAACACATTCTGAAATTCAAAAGAATGCTACCAGTCTATCGCCTGACATGGTCGCACAGGCGTTGTGCACATTGCCCATCTACGAGCAATTTGAGATGTCGATCGTTGGGCATGCAATTCGCGTACGTAGCACCATGCCAGCAAAAAATACGCACATCACCTATTGTGCCTTGCAGCCCGCACGTCGTTGCCATGCACCTCTACCATACATCGCTGAGCATCAATAGGCTACCGTCTGCGAGTATGCCGAGCTGTGTGCAACCAGGTCGCACAGATGCACGACTTTCCTAGCTAGCCCAGGCCGCCTATTGTTTGTAGTGTTTTAGCCGAGTACGTGATAAATTATGACATGGGCCATAACTCTCAAGGAATGTTGTTTGGAATCAGATTCGAACAATGATTGTTTCACAAAGAAAGAAAATAAAAAGTCCTAAACATTATACCCGCAAACTAGTGGTTAATTGAAGCTAAGTGAACAAAATTAAAAGCTTGAATGGATGCAATAAGCAAAATTTAACAAGAAAGGCGCAAAAGTTAATGCACGTAAGAGAAATTTTGCAAATGAAAAATTTGTAACGATTTCCAAAATTCGAGTTAAATTTTTCAAAAATATTTTCAAATTAAAATTCACTCGGACATTACTAAAACTAATCGAAATTGTTTCTTCACAGAGTATTGTATACAAAAATATTTTCAAATTAAAATTCACTCGGACATTACTAAAACTAATCGAAATTGTTTCTTCACAGAGTATTGTATACATAGTTTAAAAGATTCTCTTTACAAAGTTAAAGGTTTTGTATTTTAACCTTAAGAAATATATAAAGTTGAATAACTTACAGCGGAATTAAAATATTTATTAAAATACAACTACGACCACCCTCGTCTCCTCGTGACCATCGTCAGCTACTTAACCTGAAAAATGTTAATGTATGGGGGTGAGCAAACACAAGCTCATCGTGGGAACTATGCAATATATTCATCATAATAACCGGTGACATAATTTTCAATATGATATAATTTCACATATAACAACCATATAGATCAACTAGACATATTTATCATAACTGTTTCGACTTCTCTACTCATCAACTCGTCTCATGTGTACACATTTTTACCGTCGGCCCGTCATCACATAGTATCTAGGCACTCAACGACGGGAGATCACACTGGAGGTGCCACATAGTCAATGCTTCACAGAGCCATAGCATTGCACCTCTTAGTGTTTTTATACCGGAGGTGCCACACAGTCAATGTCTTACATAGCCATGGCATTGCACCCCTCAGAACTTTCGTCACGTAGTCCTTGTGCCACATAGTCATGCGCCACACAGCCATATTTATGTCAAACGGTCCATTTCACATTTCACACAGTCAAATTCATTACGTAGCACACAGTCATATACATATCTCATATGGACCATGCAATTATAAAGAATACAAGCATAGTAGTTTAGCAACACCCACTTGGTCTGGATGATGTTGGGATTGTAGATAGTGCACACAGTCACTCGAGGCTCGACTCCTCGAAATCTCACTTCGGGAATCTACAAGCGATGAGGCATGGATCGGATTTTCGCTCACAACTTCAGCCACAACTCGGCTATTTGTTCCCAGAAAAAGGCTCGGGTAAATGTTCGGTTGTCAGGTTGAAGCTCCTTTTTTGATATCTTTCCCTCAGCCCAAACTAATTTATTGAATGTCCCACACACACCCAAAGTCCCAAATAGTTCTGGTTAGCCCAACACCTAACTAATTAAATTAACCAAAAGCCCAAATCCTTTTTCCCATTTTATTTTCTTTTTCCTTTTTCTTTTTTCTACTCTTTTTTTTTCCAAATTCTTTTCTTTTTCCTTTCTTTTCCTCATCCTTTTTCCCTTTTTCTTTTCTTTTTCATTTTTCTTTTTTCTTCTTCGTTTCCCCCTCTTTCATTTTCTTCTCCCCGTCACTTTTCTTTCTTCTTCTTTCACAGATCCCCAATTCATTTTTTCTATAAAAATTAACCTTCAATACCAAAAATTCCAATTCAGGGTACCGGGCATCTGAACGTCGGTTCCGACGAGCGACGGCGATATAGATGGCTCAACCCAATGGCGGTCGAACCTTGCCATGGTTGGACCGTGGCCCTGCTTGCTCAACGACAGTCGGATTTCAAAATCTGGTGGTGGCTCGACGACTGACGGGTTCGTGAAGGGCAAACTCCCGACGTGAATGCACGACGATTGACACGCGAGGCTCGAACCTTGAAATTGATGGTTGACCGGAGAATTCATGACGGAGCTGTTATAAACTAGGAGTAAAATTACACGAGAATCCGACGAACTGATATATATTTTTCAGTTCTTACCGATGGTCTAAAAATAGAAAATACAATAGACCAAAAAATAAATTACAACTTGAAAAAACAGAAAGATTTTAGCCGAGGCGAGTAAACTCTTTACGCAAGAAGAATACGCCCCGTATGTTGCTAATGGTTCAGGCGTAACTTCTCCAAAGATACAACGGCAAACATCCTAAATCTGTAGCATACCAGATTTACGATCTCCGGTGAACTGGAACGGAGTCGAGAATTGAGCACTTAAAAATAGGAATAAATTATCTTTCTGATATTTTTTGTCTATTTTTCTCACTAATATTTTTATCACTCAAATATTATCTTGGACTAATTTTTCTTTTCTTTTCTTCTTCTCTCTCTATTTTCTTCTTTTCTCCGAGTTCTCTGTGTCCTCCATCGAATGAGCTTCTTCTGAATTTATAAAAGTACAAGGAAGCATTAATAATTTGGTGGTTGAAGAATTTGGCAAGTTGGCCACCAAATTGCATTTCTTCACGCATGCAATTGGTTGGTAAATTGTTGGCAATTGGTTGGAAGTTTGCTCAATAATAATTACATTCAATAAAATATTCTAACAATCCCCCACATGAGTGTAAATTAAATATATATATATAACTATTGTGCTCAATCCTCATAAAACTTTATTGCATCAGAGAATGCAGCTTTGGCTTTGAACCTTTCTTAGTAAACATCATCGAATGCACTGGCGGACTAGTGGACACAATGCCTTGAACTATTCCTCCATAATGTACACCTAGACAATGACAGTTACACAATAGAGTCTTAACTCTATTTCGTTCTATTGTTGTGTCCGTTTTCACCATGGACAAACTTTGGATTCATAATTGTTTACATTTGAAGCGGCCAACACTTCACACTTATATAGGTGACCTCTCAATCAAGAGTATCCTGTAATACTCCACCCTTACAAGGTTATGGATTCATTAAAAGTCCATACAACTTACCCTCACCACAATCAACAGGTCATCTTGCACTTGGAGTACTCTAGGGAATAGCTTTGGACATTCATATGTTCCAAGTACTCAACTGAATTTTCATAGCTTAGTTTTCCCTTTGAACCAAGTTCATGGGATCTCCATTCAACATGGTAGGGTTACCACTATGATCATTCTTTGAATTATGGATTTTTAAGCCCATTCCCTCTACCAAACTTTCCTATTGATGTCTATTCAATCCTTTCGTCAAGGGATCAGCCAAATTTTCTTTAGACTTCACATAGTCAATGGAAATAATATCATTTGTGATCAATTGGCGTATGGTATTATGTCTACGACGAATATGTCTAGACTTACTGTTGTACAAGTTGCTTTGCGCCCTACCTATAGCAGCTTGGCTATCACAATGAATCATCACTGGCGGCAAATTCTTATTCCAACATGGAATATCGGATAAAAAAATTCTAAGCCACTCGGCTTCTTCACCAGCTTTATCTAAAGCGATGAACTCCGGTTCCATCGTTGACCGAGCTATACACGTTTGTTTTGTGGATTTCCACGAAATTGCACCTCCTTCAATACGAAATTGCACCTCCTTCAATACAAAAAACATATCCACTAGTGGAGTGAGAATCTTTCGAATCTGATATCCAGCTTGCATCACACTACCATTCAAGTACGGCTGGATGTCTCAAGTATTTTAGCCCGTATTCAAGTGTATAATTCAAGTATTTAAGTACCCTTTTCAAAGCATTCCAGTGCTCATGACTGGGATTACTCGTAAATCTGCTTAACTTATTCACCGGATAGGCCAAAGTCTGGTCGTGTACAATTCGTCAAGTACATCAGACTCTATTATTCGTGAATATTCCACTTGAGCCACTGGTTGAACTTTATTGGCTACCAGATTTATACTAAGATCAAGGGGTGTCTTACACCTAGACTGTGCACCAACATAGGCATCAAATTTCTTGAGTATTTTCTCGACATAATGAGATTGTGACAAGACAATTCCATCTTAGGTTCTGATAATCTTTATTCCAAGAATAACATCAGTTACACCCATATCTTTCATGTCAAAATTTCTCTTCAACATTCTTTTCGTATCCATGATCACTTCATGGCTACTCCCCATTATCAACATATCATCTACATATAGACTTACAATCACAAATGTATTTGATGTACTCTTGACAAAAACACATTTGTCACATTCGTTGGTTTCGAAATCATTTGACAACATCACATCATCAAATTTCAAATGCCATTGTTTCGGAGCTTGTTTCAGTCAGTACAAGGATTTGATCAATCTACACAACTTTCTCTCTTGTCCAGGTGCAACAAACCCTTCAGGTTGTTCCATGTATATTTCTTCTTCCAATTCACCATTCAAAAATGTCGTCTTGACATCCATTTGGTGAATATCAAGTTTGTGCAAAGCAGCAATCAGGAGAAGCACTCTTATCGACGCTAAACGCGTAACTGGTGAATAAGTATGTAATGCTCCGTTTATTTATGAATAATTTTGGGTTTATTTATTATTTATTATTATTATTATTGATATTATTTATTGTTATTATTATTATTATTAATATTATGGAATGTCTAATTGCCATTAAATGTTTAAATGCTTGTTATTATTAATTTAATTATGTGTGTATTATATATAAATATTGATTATCAGATTTTATTTTTAACTGTCGAGCAAACGAACCGAGCCATTTTTATTGGCTAAGTCGAGCCCGTATGAACTGGCCTGAGCTTCTTAAACCGCACGCAATCCCAGCAAATAGGCCCACCGAACCGGTCAAGCCCGACCCGGTCCGCCCGTTCGATTTGTACCGCGCCCAAGCCGACCCGTACCGGTGCATTGAACCCGCCCGTTGTCTTCCCTTTGTGCGTGTGTGTGAGTTTCTTGTGAAGCAAGATTATTAAACCTAGACAATATAAATTATTCCCTCCCGTTTGATCATTACTCATGCCGCATATATCAAAAATCTGCCCACACCCCTTGTCTCTTTCTCTCGCTCAGAAAAGAGAAAATCACATCAACCAATCTCTCATTTGTTTCTCTCATCTCGTTAACCTGATCACTACCCTCGCTCTCTACCTCTCGCTAGCAAATCTGATCGCCGCCATCATCATCTTCATCTCGCCCTCCTCCCTCGCGATTTGCTCCGCCGCGAACCTTCCCTGCTCCGCTGCGAACCAGCAGCAACGCCGCGAGCCCTCCGCAACGACCAACAGCAACCCGACGAGCCTCTTCCTCCGGCGACTTCATCCTCTGCAAGTTCTCCCTCCGTACAATAGCTCATCGCGACGACATGCTCCTCCACGTGAAGGCCGACGATCATCATCCTGTCACCACGAGCATCCCGCCGCTGCTCCTCCTCACACACATCGGCGAGCCGAGCAAGCTGTCAAGTCTTCGATGCGCCTCAGCCCCGTTTCGACCCTCCTTCTACCGTCCCGTGATCCATTCATGAGAATGGTAACGAGGCTCGACCCCCTTTCTTTTTATTTATGTGATATGTGAACGCGCTCTATGATTATTCTTCGTTAGGGTTTATTATTCGTTTGATTATGTTGAGTCTTTTCGGTTTGTATGGAATCGATAATATCATGTTAATATAGTGAAGATGATGTGGATTATGGAACCATTTCGAGTCCTTGGCCTTACGGTGAAGGCCTCGAATGAGAATCGTGTGTTATGTGTCGTATGTGAATTATGAACTCGTATAAGTCGCTGGTTGTGTATTAAATTCATGATAAATTGTATGCTGCTCTAATTAATGTGAAATTTTGTGAGTGAGGTCCTCTGATGAATATGCATGTCGTGTAAAAATTTCATGACTTAATTCCAGCTGTAGCTATTTTAAGTAATTTATGTGATTTCTGGGCAGAATCGTGTTAATTGCATAATAAATTGAGTTGTGCTCCAAATTTGTTGAAATTTGAGTAGTTGTCCCTCTGGCATATTTACATGTTGTGTAATTTTCAGAATTTTCGGACTTCGTTTGCTAGGATTAAAAATTGTTTGAAGTATTCTGCAGAAACTTGATTTAATTATGATAAATCGACATGTTCTTGTAAATTGCTGAAATTTGGTGTCTGCTCTCATGTTATGATGTGTTTCATGATGTAAAAAGATTGGATTTATTTGAGTTCATTTTCGTTCAGTTTTGATGAAAATTCAAATTCTCAAGAATCTTGTTTTAATTTTTAAAATTCGTATGTTTAATGTTAATGGCTGGAACTTTTATATGTTGTTATTCACATGCTATAGCTGCTCTTATATAAATTTCAAGACATGATTCGTTCATTAGGTTTGGTTGTGAATTTATGCTCATTTTTGCTGTAAATTTGTGTGAATTTTATAAAATCATGTGTTTTGAGTTAAGGGCTGAAATTTGGTGATTTTCCTAAGTCCAGCGAGGTGGATTTTATGTTAAAATTTCAATGCCTAACTCATTCGGCAACCTGACCAACCTGATTATTTGATTTAACGGCTAGTATTTCAAAAATATAGTTTTTGTGTTAAAAACTATAAACTAGCTCGCATGATGTTCCTTGTTTGTTTGACTTGATCAACCCTTAGTTGGATTTATGTAAACTCTCATATGAGTTTGGGTTGAGTATAAGTGTCGAGTCTAAGTGTTCCAATGTCCACAGAACTTCACGAACAACTTAGTCGAATCAAGTTCGACTAAGTCTGATGCGTGTTTTCCGTTTAAGTCAAGGTAGATGTTGGTTATAGCATCTTGACTTAATGTAGGTGCTTGACGAGCCGAGCTCGCAGCCTATACGTGCTTTGGTGTTATCTCCTACTCTCGACCAGGTGGGTTTTATTTAAAAATGTCTATGCCATAAATTATTTACATTTGTTGAATGGCGTGATCAATGTATGCGTGTGAACCATGTAACCCTCGTTGTGAGCTGTATGTCCTTTGAGCGGTTGTCCCCGTCGTTGTGAGTTGTATGTCCTTCGACGGTGCCTATTGATAGGCAGTCTCCTTAGCCTAATGATAGGCAAGGCCGATGTGAGCTATCCTTTGGTATTTTACACCCATTGTTGTGAGTTGTATGTTCTTCAATGGCTAATGTTAGATGTGCAATGAGTAAAAATGTATGATTAGGAGATGTGATAATTGATTGATTCGTGTTCATGCTGCAACCATGTCTAACTGTTATTGTACATGATTTATTGCATAGTGGTGAGCACTAAGATTTTCAACTGTGCTCATCCCCACCTGAAATTAACGTTTCAGGTTAAGTAAGGCAGGCACAACGGCAGGATGACGAGTGGATAGTCTTATTCATGTTTAATTTGCTTCCGCTTTATTTTGAATAAACTGAACTGGTTATGAACATGTTTATTTGGGGTCTTGTGAACCTTATGTCATGGTCTTTTGGACATGTTGAATATTTTCGAACTATGTCGTTTGAAGTTTGGATTTGTGTTTCAGTTAATGTTATTGAACTATGTTTGGATATTCATGAATATTCATTATTTGAATATCATGTGGAGGTTATGTTTTGGGACAATGAAGTCCTTGTGAAAAACTGGGTAAGGAATTCCCGTGAGGTTTCAAATATGACTTGAAACAAGATAACGCCCAGTTAATGTTAATTTCGAAAAATGAATTTCGAAAATGTTAACCTGATTTTTGAATAAGCCATGGATTATTTCTTAAATCAAATTGGAGTGTTACAGTTTGGTATCAGAGCCAGTCTGCGTTTCTGTAGACTAGTATACGTGAATTATGTGAACTCTCTGAAATACTTGCATAATATGATGTAGTATATGACCACTCGCTTCCGTCGTGCCGCGCCAGCTCAGGTATGAGTTTCATAAGTGAATTTGAAATTACTTATGTGTTGTCTGATAATTGAGATAATATGAAATGATGTAAATTTGGGGCTTAGGAGTTTATCCACCTGCTTTGGAATTTGTTGAACTCTAGAGACCTTAGTCTCGTACTAAATGCCTTAATCGTATGATGTAGAATTATGGCTCGTCAACCTCGTAATCAGCAAGCTCAGCAGCAACCCCAGGCTGATGACCACCGTGAAACTGTCATCAAGTTCCAGCACCTGACCTCATCGGCTTTCACCGGAGTTGAGGGGCCCACAGTCGTGGCTAACTGGATTCACAAGTTAGAGCGGATCTTCAACCTCCTGATCTACACTGATGCACAAAAAATTGTCTGTGCCGAGAGGGGAATGCTGACACTAGGTGATCCGACCACTAGAGACTCAGACCGGGTGAGTATGCCAATCTCACCTGGGACAGAATGAAGGAGGTGATACTCGAGAAGTACTACCACCTAAGCTACCAGAAGCAGATGCAGCGTGAGTTCTGGGATATCCGCCAGGGGACCCAGACTGTTGAAGAGTACGAGCGAGATTTTACCCCGCATGTGCGCCTTTGCTCCACAACTAGTGGACACCGAGGCTAAGAAGGCTACTCTGTTCCGTGACGGACTCCTCCCCGATCTATGCATGCACCTTGCTAGCCAGAGAGACCTTCCCTATGGAGAAACCATGATACGTGCTCAGCAGTTGGAGAACTATCAGAAGCTTTTTGCCTCTACACCCTCTTACCCTCATGCACAGCCAGTGCAGCCTATCACCTCAGTTCAGCCAGGCTCTAGCTCTAACAAAAGAAAGGCTGATTCCCACCGGAACAACCGGAAGGGAAAACATGGAGGTCCCAACAAGCGTAACAACTGAACCTACAACAACTGCGGCAGATACCATAATAGGGAGTGTCGAGCTGCCCAAGAGACTTGTTACAATTTCCAGCGAACTGGCCACTTCGCCAACATGTGTCCCGAGCCGAAGAGGCAACAGCAAGGACCCTTCTCGCAGCAGCACCCACACCAGCAGCCATTCCGACAGCCATCTCCGAACCAGCAGAGGACGGGAAGCAAGGCTCGCGTCTACACCATCACTCACGACGAAGCCGCCAACAACGCAGGTACCACGTCTGGAATGCTTTCGATATCCAACGTGCCTGTTTTTGCATTACGTGATATTGGAGCGACCCTTTCTTTTATCTCTTCTCGTTGTCTTGGGGCCTTATCTATTACCAATGTGTACAAAGTCGATCCTCTCGAGGTTAGACTAGCCTCGGGAAAAATTATTATCTCTGATTCCTTGGTCCGTGATCTTCATGTCAATATCGGTGGACGAGTTTTGGAGGCTGACACTTATGTCATTGAAATGCGCGACTTCGACGTGATCTTCGGTATGGAGTGGCTCACTCGTTATCGAGCTGACATCCGGTGCCAGGAGCGTGAGGTCACTCTCTTTCCCGATCCTGATCAACCCGTTGTATTCTTTGGGGTGAGGTCGAGGACTGTGCCTCGAGTCATCTAATTTATTCAAGCTAGGAAGTTTGTTATATACTGAAAGCTTGGCTTTGCATGTTATTACACATTTACCCTTTATGAATGAGAATCATGTTAGATTAAACAAGTTCTACGTTCTGTTGTTCTGCACTTAGATAGGGTGGGTCGTCATCGGGCGAACCGAAGATCACTCTGTCAGTTACTTGCGAACAAGAATAGTTGTTCACAACCTAGATGGACATGAACACCCCATCCGAACGGTTGTAGTGTCAACTGTACAGTTTGTCTTGACTGATTAGTTGCACTAGTACATTTATGTATTGAACAGGATCCCAGAGAGGAGAAGTTCATTTTATACTGATCGTCGTAAATGAACTAGGCCTCGGTTAATTACTGCGTTCTCTTAACCCGTAAGATATTAAACAGGCAGATATATATAATATATATTACTTTGATTCACATGGGTGAGGTTCAGTTCGCTGGATTAATATTCCTACTGTTTTGGGTAATATTATTATATATAGGATGTGCTGTTAGGATATTTACGGTCACCATGTGCGTTAGTTTGATGATGTCCCCGGAGTGAGTTCATGAAGGATTGTTATGCTAAACCCTGCAGGTGGATTAAATTCCGGCATAATAAGAATGTGATGAACGAGCGCTAGCTTCGGTGAAATAATAATAAATTAATTAATTCTTGATTGTCAGTAATCGAATTAATTAATGGACATTATATCTTAAACGTGGGGAGGTAAATCGAGTAATTATTATTGGAGTCTCAAATGTAATTTGGGCTAGGGAAAGGGAGTGCAATAATATAATGTTGGTGGCCCATTAATATTATTTAATTAATTAGAGGAGTGGGTTTGGCCCACAGTTAGTCTAATTAATTAAGGAGCCCTTTTCCTAATCTCCTTAGGGTCCCTACTGTAGCTCTATATATACATCATTAAGCTCATGAGAAGAGAATAGAAGTCTCATTCTCACGTGAAACCATCTCTCTCTCTAGATCTCATTCGAGCTTTATCTTCTTCTTGTTGCTCCACTGGTACAAGTTGAAGAAGGGTGTATTGAGTAATACAGTAGAAGATCTGTAGGTAAACCGAGACGAAATTGATTTTGACCTACAGAACTAACCGGAAGTCCGATTGAGACGTACAGTATACCCAGACGACCGTCTCGACGAGAGCTTTCCATCGCCGCCGACGTCGCCGGAATCCGACGCCGCACGCGCCCTCACGCGCCGCCGGAAGGTGTCTGGCAGCAAAATTTCGTTTTGATCTGTTTGCATCCGTTTGATCCAGTTTTGATCTGATCTTGTTCGTGCAACCCAAGACGCGTGTTGCGGTCAATCAATTGCGGTCAACCGTTCGTGGTCAACCAGATCTACATAAATTTTAAGCCGTAAGTTCTCTACGTCAAACCTTTAGATCCGCTGCGCATAGGTTTACGTTTGCTATTGAATTCGTGATTTGTACATAACGAGATCCTCACAGATCCCAACAAGTGGTATCAGAGCACTTGGTTAATTCGTTTTGTACAAAGTTCGAATTTTTACGGCTTTATTTGACAAGATGTGTTCAAACGCAGCCATATATTGGATTATATTTGCATAACTCGGTTTTGCAGGAAAATAGTTAATCCACTATTATGGCCGATTATGTGTTTGATGAATGTTGTTGAATGTGATGTATGGTTTTAAATTTGTTTTTAAAGCCTCGGGCATGTCGAGGAATTTATGGATGAATGTTTGTAATAATTATTCGCCCGGGGGTTGACCGGATAGATTTAATTATTTGTTTAGAAAACATGTACATCCATTCGTTGGATCTAGGATCGAATTATGTAATTTTGTAAATTATATTTTTCGTGTTGTGATCGTGTGTTGATAACCGGGAGATCACAAGAGATCAACGAGCCTCGAAGAATTAAAAAAAAAAAAAAAAGGCGTTTTTCCGGCGAACTGGTGGCGGCGGCCGGCGAACCGGCGGTGGCTGGTGGCGGCGGCAGGTGGCGGCTGGTAGCTGGTGTTTTTGCCTTGTTGTCCAAGCAGTACAAGATCAACCAGGATTCTACTGCTTAAAGGAGTTCCAGTTGAACAGGGAAAAGAACTGTCACAGTTTCCTTGTTTAAGGAGACTCAATATTTAATGGCCATAATAGTGGATTTATTTATTTATTTAATTAAATTTATTATGCCATTAAATTATTATTTATGCATGTTAATTAATTATGTTCTTGCATGGGATTAATTTAGTATTGCAAGATTAATTATGCATGTTAATTAATTATGTGATGCATAGGATTAATTTAGAATTGTGTCAATAAATTATGCATGTAATTAATTATGTTCTGGCATGGATTAATTTAGAATTGCATAAATTATTGAACATGTTAATTAATTATTGCATTGACATAGATTAATTTAGAATTGCATGAATTAATATGCATGTTAATTAATTATTGCATTAACATAGATTAATTTGGAATTGTATAAATAGTTAAAAATCCTCATTAAATTATACTAAGTTTGAGAAGGGATTTTAAATTAAAGTTAATTGTAAAATTCCTAAGGCCTCCATTTCTAATTTGTCGGTAAATCAATTAATTGCGGCAATGGGCTCCCCCACGGGTGACATTGCTAAAATTGGTTGTAGGAAATTACCAGGACAAATTTCTAAAATTAGACGGTTAGAGGGAATCTTAAGAGAACGCACGGGCCTCCCCACGGGGGACGTGTAATCAATTTTGACAACCTCAGAATCGAGAAATGGGATTCACTTAGAATGCGACTTATCTATAAACTCCCCACGGGGTCCCTGGATTTATTGCATGGCCAAATGGAGACCGACTATTAATTTCGTTAGTCATGAATGTGGTTTTGACTTATGGAAATTAATGGGCCCTTGAAAAGTCCTTCTCTTACAAAATGCGAGTTTGTAGGGCGACCCACGTAGCATACATTCTCACGAGGTGTAATAGATGTCGGTGAATTTAAGTTAATATTGTTTTGAGGATCTCAATATTGACAGTTAAATTCAAAAGTGTTTAATCTGTAAAATTTATTTGCATGATTCTCAGGATATTCATCATGTCGTTCAATCCGTTGTCTGTCATTCTAAAAGAAAATCAGCTTACTGGTCCTAATTACATTGATTGGAAGAGGAACTTAGACATAGTGTTGACTGCTGAGGGTTATAAGTTTGCTATCACTGATGCTTGCCCGGCGGTGCCGGCGGCTGATGCTCCTGAGCAGGAGAAAGAGGAGTATGCTCGGTGGAAGAAGGCTGATGAGATGGCGAAGTGTTACATTCTGGCTTCTATGTCGAATGTTCTTCAACATCAGCATCAGTCTAAGGACACTGCAGCAGATATACTTCTCAATCTCAGGGATCTGTTCGGACATCAGTCTAGGGCTGCTAGGCAAGAGGCTTTGAGTGCTCTGATGAGTACGCGCATGGCCGAGGGCACACCCGTAAGGGAGCACGCTCTCAGGGTTATGGCGCAGCTCAATGAGCTTGAGGTTATGGGAGGTTATATTGACGGGGAAACCCAGGTTGATATTATGCTCCAATCTCTGCCGAAGAGCTTTGATCAGTTCCGGTTGAACTACAACATGCACAAGATGCATATGGCTCTTCCAGAACTGCTTGCAGAGCTTCAGTCGGCGGAGGCCTTATTCACTCAAGCACCTCAGGTGCTAGTCGCCGAGCAGGCTGGACCTTCCAGGCCTCACAAGGGCAGGAAGAGAAAGAAGTCTGCAGGAAAGGCGAAGGCACAGGATGCTCCGGTTTACCCACGACCGACCCCTCAGGCTGTGGCAAAGAAACCGAAAGGAAGATGCCACAAGTGCAATAAGTCAGGACACTGGAAGGTCGATTGCCCTCTCCTCAAGAAAGGTAACTCTCTCGTTAATGTCGTAGAAACATGTTTAGCGGTTGTATCTACCAGAACCTGGTGTGTAGATACTGGAGCCACTGATCATGTCTGCAATTCTTTGCAGGGGTTCCAGGAAACCAAGCGACTTAGGGAGGGAGAGATCACCGTCTACATGGGCAATGCTACGAAAGTGGCGGCTGTTGCAGTGGGAGACGTTACTTTATCGTTCGATAGTAGTAGTTTGGTTTTGAGAAATTGCCTTTATGTTCCTAGTTTTAGAAAGAACCTTGTTTCAGTTTCTAAACTCGTTATGGATGGTTTTTCAGTTTCGTTTGATGACATGGTTATTATTCGTTTTGAAAATCGTTTCATATGTTGTGGTTCATTAGTTGGCAATTTATATGTTCTCAAACCGAACTCTCCCACAGTGCAACATAATGAATTGAATAATGTCATAACTACATCTAATAAGAGGAAGGAGTCTTCGCAGATGAATCAAGCATATCTGTGGCACCTTAGACTTGGACACATCAACCTTAGGAGGATTCAAAAGTTAGTGGCCAGTGGACATCTCGGTCCATTGGAAGAGCACTATCCAACTTGCGAATCATGCCTAGAAGGTAAGATGGCCAAGAGGCCGTTTACGGCAAAGGGGTATAGGAGCCAAGAAGTGCTAGGATTGATTCATTCTGATTTGTGTGGTCCTATGTCGATCCAGGCTAGAGGAGGTTTCGAGTACTATGTGTCTTTCATAGATGATTACTCGAGATTTGGGTACGTTTATCTGTTGCACCGCAAGTCCGAATGCTTTGAGAAATTCAAGGAGTATCGGGCAGTTGTGGAGAAGCTTCATGGTAAATGTATCAAGTCACTTCGTTCTGATCGAGGTGGCGAATACCTTTTTGGAGAGTTCAGGACATACTTATCGGAAGCTGGGATTGAATCCCAACTGACTGCACCCGGCACGCCCCAGCAGAATGGGGTTGCAGAGCGAAGAAATAGGACTCTTATGGAGATGGTTAGGTCTATGATGAGTTATTCGAGGTTACCAGATTCGTTCTGGGGTTTGGCATTGGAAACGGCATCGTATATTCTGAACATGGTTCCGTCGAAGTCAGTTGACACTACCCCTTATGAGATGTGGAAAGGGCGCAAGCCCAGTTTCTCACAGTTTCGAGTTTGGGGTAGTCCTGCACACGTGTTAGTGCAGGAACCTGGCAAGTTGGAGAAACGTTCGGAAGCACGAGTTTTCGTAGGCTATCCCAAGGGAACGAAAGGTGGATTATTTTATAGTCCCGAGGATCAGAAGGTGATCGTTTCGACGAACGCTAGATTCTTGGAAGAAGACTATATTATGAATCATAAGCCCGCGAGTAGACTAGTCTTAGAGGAGTTAAGGGGTGAAATCGATGGTTCCCCACCGAGTGCGCAAGTAGATACATCACATAATACTGCAACACGACACACTGAGAGTGTACCAGTGCAGACAGTGCCTCGTCGCAGTGGGAGGGTTTCTCATTTACCCGACCGATGGATAGGTCTTGGAGAGTCGTCAGACTCAGTTCCAGGAGGCCTAGAATCGGACCCAAGAACTTACGATGAGGCACTCCAAGATAAAGATGCAGATTCATGGAATGTTGCAATGAAAGCTGAAATGGGGTCAATGGACTCCAATCAGGTCTGGGATCTTGTAGAACTACCCGATGGGGTACGACCCATTGGATGTAAGTGGATCTATAAGAGAAAGAGAGGATTGGATGGGAAGGTGCAAACCTTTAAAGCTAGGCTTGTTGCGAAAGGTTATACCCAGATCGAGGGTATTGATTATGATGAGACCTTTTCGCCAGTAGCTATGCTTAAGTCCATTCGGATTCTCTTGGCTGTAGCCGCTCATATGGACTATGAGGTCTGGCAGATGGATGTCAAGACAGCTTTCCTTAATGGGAACCTGCAAGAAGACATCTATATGCAGCAACCAGAGGGATTCATTGCTGAAGGTCGTGAGCATCTAGTGTGTAAGCTTAATCGGTCTATTTATGGACTGAAGCAAGCTTCGAGATCTTGGAACATCCGTTTTGATGAGGTGATCCAGTCGTACGGGTTCACTCAATGTCCGGATGAGCACTGTGTTTACAAGAAAATCAGTGGGAGCGTGGTGGTGTTTCTTGTGCTTTACGTAGATGACATACTGCTTATTGAAAACAGTAAGAAGGAGTTATCAGACGTAAAGGTGTGGTTGTCTAAGCAGTTTGATATGAAGGACTTAGGTGAAGCAGGACACATTCTTGGTATTAGGCTTATTAGAGACCGTAAGAAGAGAATGTTGTGCTTATCCCAGTCTTCATACATAGATACTGTCTTGGCCAGATTTAGCATGCAGGATTCCAAGAAAGGTATGTTACCTTTCAGACATGGAATACCTCTATCTAAGGAGATGTCTCCTAAGACGTCTAAGGAGATAGAGGAGATGAAGACAGTTCCTTATGCTTCGGCAGTAGGAAGTCTCATGTATGCAATGCTATCATAAGGCCGGATATTAGCTACGTCGTTGGCATGGTAGCTAGATATCAAAGTAATCCAGGACGGGAACATTGGTCTGCGGTGAAGCATATACTCAAGTACCTGAAAAGGACTAAGGAGTACATGTTAGTTTACCGTGCAGACAGCTTGTTACCTCTGGGTTATAGTGATTCCGATTTTCAGTCAGATAAGGATGAAAGTAAGTCAACCTCAGGTTATGTGTTTACCTTGGGAAGTGGAGCCATTTCATGGAGGAGTGCTAAGCAGAAATGCGTGGCAGACTCCACCATGGAAGCCGAGTACATAGCAGCCTCAGAGGCAGCGAAAGAGGCAGTTTGGCTCAGGAACTTCTTAGTGGACTTAGAGGTTATACCGAGTTTGCCACGTGGGATCACCGTGTACTGTGAAAACAGTGGAGTAGTAGCGAACTCAAAAGAACCTCGAGCCCACAGGGCAAGCAAACACATAGAGCGCAAATACCATCTGATTCGGGATATCGTTGGTAGAGGAGACGTTGATGTTGCCAAGATTGCGTCAGATGACAACCTAGCTGATCCTTTCACGAAGAGTTTGCTGGGGAAGGTCTTCGTCAAACACGTGGAAGGAATGGGAGTCATGAGCATGGCAATAGGATCGACATAGGTCTTTTAGAATAACGGATTGATAGGACTATACTGTAAAAGCGAAAGCTTTAAGTATAAGTGGGAGATTGTTAGTGTTATATACTGAAAGCTTGGCTTTGAATATTATTACACATTTACCCTTTATGAATGAGAATCATGTTAGATTAAACAAGTTCTACGTTCTGTTGTTCTGCACTTAGATAGGGTGGGTCGTCATCGGGCGAACCGAAGATCACTCTGTCAGTTACTTGCGAACAAGAATAGTTGTTCACAACCTAGATGGACATGAACACCTCATCCGAACGGTTGTAGTGTCAACTGTACAGTTTGTCTTGACTGATTAGTTGCACTAGTACATTTATGTATTGAACAGGATCCCAGAGAGGAGAAGTTTATTTTATACTGATCGTCGTAAATGAACTAGGCGTCGGTTAATTACTGCGTTCTCTTAACCCGTAAGATATTAAACAGGCATATATATATAATATATATTACTTTGATTCACATGGGTGAGGTTCAGTTCGCTCGATTAATATTCCTACTATTTTGGTAATATTATTATATATAGGATGTGCTGTTAGGATATTTACGGTCACCATGTGCGTTAGTTTGATGATGTCCCCGGAGTGAGTTCATGAAGGATTGTTATGCTAAACCCTGCAGGTGGATTAGATTCCGGCATAATAAGAATGTGATGAACGAGCGCTAGCTTCGGTGAAATAATAATAAATTAATTAATTCTTGATTGTCAGTAATCGAATTAATTAATGGACATTATATCTTAAACGTGGGGATGTAAATCGAGTAATTATTATTGGAGTCTCAAATGTAATTTGGGCTAGGGAAAGGGAGTAAAATAATATAATGTTGGTGGCCCATTAATATTATTTAATTAATTAGAGGAGTGGGAATTTGGCCCACAGTTAGTCTAATTAATTAAGGAGCCCTTTTCCTAATCTCCTTAGGATCCCTACTGTAGCTCTATATATACATCATTAAGCTCATGAGAAGAGAATAGAAGTTCACATCTCACGTGAAACACGCCTCTCTCTCTCTCTAGATCTGCTTTGTCTTCTTCTTGTTGCTCCACTGGCACAAGTTGAAGAAGGGTGTATTGAGTAATACAGTAGAAGATCTGTAGGTAAACCGAGACAAAATATATTTTGACCTACAGAACTAACCGGAAGTCCGATTGAGACGTACAGTATAGCCAGACGACCGTCTCGACGAGAGCTTTCCATCGCCGCCGACATTGCCGGAATCCGACGCCGTACGCGCCCTCACGCGCCGCCGGAAGGTGCCTGGCAGCAATTCTCGTTTTGATCTGTTTGCATCCGTTTGATCCAGTTTTGATCTGATCTTGTTCGCGCAACCCAAGAAGTGATTTGCGGTCAATCAATTGCGGTCAACCGTTCGTGGTCAACCAGATCTACATAAATTTTAAGCCGTAAGTTCTCTACGTCAAACCTTTAGATCCGCTGCGCATAGGTTTACGTTTGCTATTGAATTCGTGATTTGTACATAACGAGATCCTCACAGATCCCAACAGGAAGAGCCTTTCTAAGGGTAGCTATCAAGGCTATCTCGTATCTCTGGTGTCCTATGATGTTGATAAGCTGACCCCGGAGAGAGTCTCTATTGTTTGCGAATACCTCGACGTTTTTCCCGATGAACTGCCCGGGGGACCGTCTGATCGTCAAGTCAAGTTAACCATTGACCTAGTGCCAGGAGCTGGTCCCATTTCTAAAGCTCCCTACCGTATGGCGCCGAAGGAGCTTCAAGAGCTCGAGGCCCAAATCCAGGAATTGCTCAAGCTCGGTTTTATTCGACTGAGTGTTTTTAATTGGGGTGCGCCCATTCTATTCGTGAAGAATAAGGACGGAACCATGCTGTAACGCCCCACTTTATTTTAAGGATTTACCGTATTTATTTAATAAAAATCAATATAAATTTTTCGCAAATCTCAATTTAATAAAAACTTAGTAGGCACTACTTATTTCAGAACGAACATCAATACTCAATCAATCTTCAATACTTAGTCAATTATCAATACTCAATACTCAATAATACACCTCAATACTCATTTCTGCAATCCAATAATCATGAAAGCTAGGGAATACATTCTCTATAAATAATCCAGTACTCATTATTCGAATAACATAAATAACAATAAACAATTCAGATAAGCGGAAGCAATATCAATAATGTGACCACCACCCGTATCCATCCGCCGTGCCCGCAATACTAACCTGCATCCATGAAGAGCAGGTGGGGATGAGCACAATTGGAACCCGTAGTGCTCACCACTATGCCATAATAATCAATCATAATATAGAGCTGATAATATCACAACATGGTCACAAATCAAAAACATATTCCATCTCCCATCACTAATATCTACTCATGTGCACATCTCCATAAAGCTACTGAGTGTCTTCGTATCGAACGCCTCCGTACAGGACTTACATCGGCGCCCACTCAGTAGGAGTATCTATCGATTGCCTCCGTACAGGTCTTACAACGACATACATATCGAAAGCCTTCGGCCAATGCCCCGGTCTTAGATACGATATGGCCTCCGTACAGAACTTACATCGGCGCCCACTCAGTAGGAGTATCTGTCGATTGCCTCTGTATAGGTCTTACAACGACATACATACTGAAAGCCTTCGGCCACTGCCCCGGTCTTACATACGATATGGCCTCCGTACAGGACTTAAGGAGACTGCCTATCATCAGGCACCGTCGAAGGGCATAAAGCTCACATCGACGGGGACTACCGTACCGACGACCCTATTAGCTCACGTCGATAGGTCACCGGGTTCACATATATATACAATAATTACACCAATCTCAATATATAAACACATATGGCATAGAAATTTAAATAAAACCCATCTGGTAACTCGGTAGAGAAGTCACACAAACAGGTCGGTAGGTCGAGGGCTCGAAACCTCAAACACCAACATTAAGTCTAGATGCTACAATTAACATCTACACCGACTTAAGCGGAATTCACAATTATTCTTAGCCGAACTTGATTCGACTAAGTTGCTCGTGAAGTCCTGTTGACGTTGGAACACTTATACTCGACACTAAGACTCGACCAAATACACATGGAAATTCACATAATCCAAAAAAAAATATTTACCATGTCAAACACTTAAAGAAACGGAAAACGAGTCGATTTACCGTTTTTATTGAAAAAGTCGTATATTCGAAAATAATAGTTTTAAACCACAAAATAAGTTGGTCTAGTTATGATTCGAATTTAACCCTGAAATTTTAACCAAAATTTCACCTTCCAGAGTTAAGCAAAATCACAAATTTTCAGCTTCAAATCCCAAGTACACTATTTTATAAAATTCACACAAGATATAAGCAAAACCGAGTCATGAATTTATACTTAAACCTAATGAAGGAATCAGGACTTGAACATTTAACACCTCGACATAAAGCATGATAGAATCAACATGTAAAAATCTCAGCCCTTAACATTAACTGATGCTATTTTTAAAAATTCATACGAGATTCAGTAGTTTATCGAATTTAAATCAAAATCGAATAAAAATGGACTCCACAAATTCCCATCTTTTAACAGAATGATTCTACACATTAAATAGGCATCTTAGCAAAATTTTAGAATTTTCATCCAACAACCTATTTATAAAAATTCAAACAAAGTTCAGCAGATTCAATAAATAAATTATTAACCATATCAAATTAAGTCCAAATATTGTAAGAATTTTATCAAATTAAGTCCAAATATTCTAAGAATTTTACACAGCATATAAATATCATAGATACATGACATACTCAAATTTCAGCTCATTTGAATCACAAACCAATTTATTAAGCATTAAACAATATTCTGATCAGAATTCATTTTAACTATTAAAAATAGCTACAGGCCTCTAAAAATTACGAAATATTTACACAAGGCTGAAAATGAACAGATATCATATCCCTCAAAATTTCAAGTCATTCCGAGTAGTGTGCGATTTCTAAAAATTCAAAAACCAAAACAGCGACATATGCTCGACAATTTAACAATTAACTCATAACACGGAATTTCTCATCCAAGACCATCTCGAAAGACCAAGGACTCGACATCGTTCCAATTTCCACTAACTTACATGACTTTTGAGGTCTCGCTCGATTCTTTAAGAATCGAAAAGATTCCGAACACAAGAACGACACATAAAAACATATCCTTCACCAAATATCATATCGCACACAATCGCACAATATACACATCTCGTATATCAAATCGCAAGTCACACATGTTCATAAATAATATAATCGATTTAAACGAGACGGGATCGAGCCTTTGTACCGTTCTGGAGAATCGAACAAAAACGGACGAATGTAAGGTTGACGGGCTCGATTTGCGGTGGCTAGCGGCGACGAACGAGCTCGACGGCTCGAGGAGGATCAGCGACTTCAAGGGTGGGTACTCGTGGTGGTCTGAACGCGCGATGGGTGGAGCAGCGGCTGTCGGGAGTCGCTGGAAGCAGGTTCACGCGAGAACGATGACGGGAGAAAGATCGTGACTGGTCGCCGGAAGTCGCAGGGCTAGTGCAAAGGGAAGGTCGCTAGAAATCGCGGGCCTGTTGTGCGTCGTCACTGCGGGGCAGGGCTTCGCGAACAAAGGAACTCGCCGGCGAGGGGATTGGCCGCTGAACTTCGCCAAAAAGGACGGTCCTGCGGGTCTGATTTTTGCGTGGAGGAGATGGCGACGAAAATTTGCAGAGGAAAGGGGAATGACGAGGGAAGATGATGGTGGTGACAATGACCAATCAGATTATTGGCGAGAGAAAGGAAAAGGGTTGATGACGATGACGAGAGAATTTAACGACGAGGGTTTGGGATTGGCTTGCAAGAGAAAACGATGGTTGTGGTCTCTCTTCTGATGTGTGCGAGAAAGTGGGGGGGATAAATACATATATATACCTATACACATTGGTTTAATGTCTTGTTCAATAAGACACATAAACGCGGGCCGGTTCGGTTTGGGCTCGCGGTTTTCAGTTCAATGAAACGAAT
Organism: Striga asiatica; assembly: GCA_008636005.1. Lineage (NCBI taxonomy): Eukaryota > Viridiplantae > Streptophyta > Magnoliopsida > Lamiales > Orobanchaceae > Striga > Striga asiatica. Next base: position 535,389 of record BKCP01010292.1, read on the forward strand.
CGGCCCTCGGGCACGACTACGTAACTTAAATACAGTTCACTCGGGCTCAACCAAATCGCACAAATAAAATAATTAAGCCGGGCATTATTTATATTTATAATACACATAATTAAAATTTTAAAATAATAATAATATTAGTAAAAATACAAATACACAATTTAATTAATTAATACCACTTAGACAATTAGGCAATTAATTCAATATTTAGACAATTAAGCAATTTGACAATTAAATCATATACAACAATTAATAATTTATAACATTCAATAAATAATAATAATACCACATAAATACAAATAATAATAATAATAATAATAATAATAATAATAATAATAATAATAATAATAATAATAATAATAATAATAAATCCTCAAAAATTCCATAGTCAAACGGAGCATTACAATCTATCCACCTTAAAAGAATTCCGTCCTCGAAATTCGAAAACTAGAACAACTAGAATACAAGGGGAAAATTAACACAAGGTGCTCAGTACTCCCTCCCAATTTCGGTCACTTTCTTCCAAGTTGCTTCGCCCTCGACTTGACTTCTCCCACTGAACTTTGACGAACACCCTTTCCGGCATTTTCCTAATGGACACTCTGGTCTAATAGGTCACTGGTACCTCCATACAGGTAGCGTTCTGCCTATTACGCAGCTCGTCACACAACATACATACCTCGAGGTCAAGCAACGTTCCCTCCATCATGAGGCATAGAACGTGTCATGCATCCTCGAAAGCTCCAGTGGTGCAGTCAATCATCAGGCTACGTCATCGACTTGGTCGAGACTCATAATAAACCTAGCCGCTGCCTCTTCTCTTACCACGAAGCTCCTCACTTCGCGTAGTATTGACCATGCAACTGAGTACAACGACTCCTTAAGGATAAAACCTCCAAATTTGTTTCACCTCAATAGTCCTTCCACAAGACTTAGGTCATTGCATTACACGTGAAAAATTTCCAGAATCGATACGCAATTACACGCTAGAGACTTGGCAGCTGTGGTATGAATGGCTGGCCTAGCATGCGGCAACGCGGCACACTACGCACGGCACTCCCTACGACTCGAGATGCATCATCGAGCGTAGCACGCCTGTGCGCGGCATCAGCACGCAATACACCTACACCACCCGCATTCAGTAGCTACGGTTCATTCCTCGTCGGCTGTTACATCTCCCCATGTTGATACGTACTCAAAGATCGAAAATCCCCTAGTGTTTTGCGACCCCAGTTCAAACTACAAAATCCAAGCACTCGGACTTCTCTGTCAGGGTACTCGTACTTCATCAGGAGTCAAGCGGCTGATTACTCACGATGTTTCTCACAACTCCTTGGCTACCGCCCTAAAGACTCCTTCTATTTCATAATAACCACAGAACTTACCCGAACCTCCTCCTAGATCCCCCGGCATGACACCCAATTCGTTTGCAAAAGGATGACTGATCTACGCCTATCTCTAGGCCCAGGTGTTCTCAAGAGTTGCAACATTATTCGCTCTCTTGAACCCTTCACATCGACTTAAAGATGTCATGAAATAGAAGTCCTAATTTTATGAGAACACATCATGATCAACAGAAAATTAAGACTTTTAACCCCATCAGAAATCTCATCCTACGCAAGGAAAGAAAAGACAAGAGAAATTTTCAAATAACGATAATTGAATAACCAATAAAAGTCTTAGAGCGAAAACTCAAACGAAATTCGAACTTGTCTGGTAAGCGAAAGGAATAAACAAGGTCTACCAAAAGTAAAGAGGAGCGAAGTTCTAATAAAAGAAGGAACAAATAATCCTCGCTTGGGCCTGCTGATGCTGCTACTGAAGTGGTGGGGGCTGCTGGGCATTCTGCTGCAGGGGCGGCTGAAGCTGGTGCTGCTACTGATAAGGTCCTTGCTGCGGCCTCGGAGGTTCGGGGCATCTATTGGCGAAGTGTCCAGGACGTTGGCAGTTGTAGCAGAGTTTCTGGGCATAACGACACTCTCCGTAATGGGGCTTTCCACAAGTAGCACACTTCGGATACTGATTTTGTTCGGTGTCACGTTTGTCTGATCCTCCGCGTTTTTCCTTCCGGTTATCTCAGTGGGACTCAGACTTCCTCTTGAGAGAGCCAGAGCTGGGATGAACATAAGTGATGGGCTGCACATGCTGTGCAAGAGGCTCAGAAGGAGCTGAGGCATGAATTTTCTGATAGCTCTCCAGCTGCTGGGCACGGATGGCAGTCTCTCCATAGAAAAGGTTGCCCTGGCTAGTGAGGTGCATGCAGAGATCAGGACAGAGCCCATCACGGAACTGGGTGGCCTTCTTCTCCTCGGTGTCCACCAGCGTTGGAGCAAAGGCGCTCATGCGAGCAAAATCCCGCTCGTATTCATCAACAGTACGGGTCCCCTGGGGGAGATCCCAGAATTCGCGCTGCATCTGCTTCTTGTAGCTGAGGGGGTAGTACTTGTCAAGTATCACCTCTTTCATTCTATCCCAGGTGAGATTAGCGCGCTCAGCCAGCCTAAGCCTCCAGTGGTCATGCCACCAGATGTCAGCATCACCCTCCATCTGATACAGGGCACAAACAATCTTCTGCTCATCGGTGCACATCAGAAGATCGAACATCCGCTCTATCTTGCGGAGCCATTCAACCACGGCTGTAGGCCCGTCGACCCCGGTGAAAGCCCGTGGGGTCAGCTGCTGGAACTTGATCACTGTCGCACGGTGGTCATCTTACTGAGGTGGAGGCGGAGGCGGGTTTTGGTTGTTGCGTGTATTACGGGAATTGCGATTGGCCATAGGTCTACATTGAATAGGCCAAATGAAAGAACTTAGCACAATAATTTAACGAAGGAAATCTAGAGTTCGCCATGAATCACTAGAGTTCAACGAATTTCAAAATAGGTGGATAAACTCCTAAGCCCCAATTCACATCATAACTTATTATCTCACAAATCAGACAATTCATAATCAATTTCAAATTAATTATGAAACTCATACCTGAGTTGGCGCGGCACAACGAGAGCGAGTGGTCATAACATAAGGTCAAAACATATAATCACATAATCACATATTGACCAATCTACAGAAACGCAGACTGGCTCTGATACCAAACTGTAACGCCCCACTTTATTTTAAAGATTTACCGTATTTATTTAATAAAAATCGTTATAAATTTTTCGCAAATCTCAATTTAATAAAAACTTAGTGGGCACTACTTATTTCAAAACGAACATCAATACTCAATCAATCTTCAATACTTAGTCAATTATCAATACCCAATACTCAATAATACACCTCAATACTCATTTCTGCAATCCAATAATCATGAAAGCTAGGAAATACATTCTCTATCAATAATCCAGTACTCATTATTCGAATAACATAAATAATAATAAACAATTCAGATAGGCGGAAGCAATATCAATAATGTGACCACCACTCGCATCCATCCGCCGTGCCTGCAATACTAAACTGCATCCATGAAGAGTAGGTGGGAATGAGTACAATTGGAACCCGTAGTGCTCACCACTATGCCATAATCAACAATCATAATATAGAACTGATAATATCACAGCATGGTCACAAATCAATAACATATTCCATCTCCCATCAATAATATCTACTCATGTGCACATCTCTTGTAACGCCCCACTTTATTTTAAAGGATTTATCGAATTTATTTAATAAAAATCACAATAAATTTTTCGCGAACTTTAATTTAATTAAAAACTCAGTGGGCGCTACTCAAATTTACCAAAAGCCTTTAACCAAAAATGCAAACGTATCAAATAAAGACAGCATACACGAATAATAAATCATAAACCAAACTGGCATTCATTATGTTCCAAATCATAAAGATAATTCACAATTCCAAGTTCAAAACGACACAGTCATAAAATCTCAACATAAATGAGCGGAAGCAAATAAATAAGCAATAAATAAAAGCATGACCACCACCCGTCTTGTCTCGTCACCCGCCGACTGCTTAACCTGCATCCGTCAAGAGCAGGTCGGAGTGAGTACAGTTAACTATCGTACTCACACTATGCATATGAATAACATAATAATGGTATGATCGCAGCATGAACATAAACAATAAAATCATGTCACATCTCTAGCCACATCAATGACTATAGTCTCATCAAAGACTCACTCATGTACATCTATGCTCATCAAAGCTAAGCCATGCCATATCAGTGAAACATGGGAGTGCGTGCCACATCAATGACACGGCCTTCTCATAGGTCTTAATGAGATTTACCTCACGGGGTAACCGTGTAATATCCCATTCAGTAATTAATAAAAGTAATTATTTTAGTTCTAAGTTTGAACTAATTACTTTTATTAATAATGCTCGTTCCTAGTTCCGACCCAGTTATTAAGTTATTCAGTTATAAATTCGACTTTAAGTGGAAAGTATTCTCGGTTAAATTTTATTCAGTAATCGAGCCATTTTACTAATTAAATTCTGGTCAGTTTATTTTAGAAATGAACTTTATTTTATAAGTCAGGAATTAGTTATTCCAAGTTGGCGAATTTATCGAAATCAAGAATATTTCGAGATACATAATTTATTTAGACATTTGTCTATTTAAATTAAATTCAGAGTTTAACCGAGATAATAAAATATTTTTTTCAGTATAGCGAGATGTTGCTATTTTAGTCATTTTCGGTATTGTAGATATTATTTTGTTGATGTATTTATAATTGGTCGAAATCCATATAAGCCTTATACTTTCAGCCTTATAAGTTATATTATGGGATCAATATTTTCCTCCGATGCACGACAAAAATAAGGTGGTGATCAGTTTTTCTTTTTTTTTCCATCAGAAATTGTCAAATTGTTTTTGTGCACGGATTAGTAGGTTAAGATCAGATATGATATATATGTATATGTCATTGTTAATTCTTTCTTCACGTTATTATAACTAGTTATAATAAATAGTTTATGTCACTATTAGTTCTTTCTTTACGTAATAAGCATATACATATAATAATCTATATATAATTTTCTTCTAATCCTTATTTACGCCACATTAATGATAGTGGGAGAAGATAATGATTTTATATTATTTTTCTTTCATTTTTGGTTGTCGAATTGTATCAGATGGAGAGTTTAGATAAAGTTTGATTGAGAGATTTTTAAAAAATATAGCTTTCATTAGGTCATGCTAAAAAGAAAGTCAAAACCATTAGCATCACTTTAATAGTTGTAGTTTGGATTATTATAATGAATGCATTAGCTATTACCTAACGTTGGTACACCAAATGGTTATATAATAGTAGGATAGAAATTTAATTTTATTCATCTCTTTAGTATATACATAAAGCCACCGGTTTGTAACTCAAAAATGAAGAATGTTTTGAGAAGATTTACTCACTTAGTAAGATGAGAAAAACAGCAGAGTGTCTATTTTCGAAGAAGTCAAGGAGCAACTTTCAAAATTATTTTTCGAGTAAAAAGGAGGTAATTTACTTATCTTAAAGTTATATGCTTAAGTTTATATTTTGATGATAATTTTACATGTTTATAGGTATGTATATCATGATTAGAAGTTGAGTTTATAATTGATCATATGAATAAAAAGAGTTAAAGTTGGTTCAAGATCAATTATATGATATATGTGCTTGATTTGAATGAGATTTTGATAAAGATAAGAATAAGCTGGAGAAGTATGATTTACATGAGTAATTCTTGTGTAAAAGA
>BKCP01010292.1:541968-611052 GCA_008636005.1 Striga asiatica
TTTCAAGAAAACCCGACCACACCACACTCACACCTCGTCAACTACCAGGTAAGTGCTGTTAAAAGTTTTATACAAGTTTTTCAATATATTCAAATTTACTAAGTCTATGCTCAATAAGAATTCAGATATACGAACTCTAGAAATTTGTTTATATGTTCAAGTATTAAAGTTTGAAATCTAGTTTATCAAGTTGACTAGATTAAGAAAGAACTCGAACATTCCAAGTTAAGCCATAAGAATAAGATTCAAGTTAGGATCATAAAGATTGAAGATGTAAAAATAAGATTTAAGTTATGATATGATCATAAAGATTTAAGAATGAGATTTAAGTTATGATATAAAGATTGACGATGAGATTCAAGTTAAGAAATGATTATAAAGATTGATGATGAATAAGAAGTGACGGTATTTCAGGATATAATAGCCAACAAGTACGGGAAAAGATCATGGAGGTTTGAAATAAGAACCAAAAAGCCGGATTAGATCCTGTAGGCTTGAAAACTAAAACGAAAGAGATAAAGTTTCAAGAAAATGTTCAATCTTTATAAATCAGAAATTTTAATATTCTATCAGTGGGATATAATGAAATGAGTAGAAGTAAAGTTCAAGATAAAGTTATAAGTTATTAGTACTTGTAGAATAAGAAATAGTCTACAAAGTACTTTTTAGAAATGAATGAGAATAAATATTAAGGTATCGACATATAATAGTCATGAAGCCCGAGAAATTATGGAAACTTGAAATAAGGGTTACTAAGTCCGAATTACCTGGAGACTTGAAAATCGAACCTTAAAAGATATCAGAAATACATTCCAGATACCGAGATAAGTATTTAAGTTCTCGGAAGAATTTTAAAAGATTAATCTGGATATGTAAAAGTTAAAGATATACATGTAAAGGTTAAAGATATATATGTAATCTTTAACATGTAAAAGTTAAAGATAGTCTTTTTAATAAAAGACTAATATGTTTCTTTGGAAGAATTATTAGTCCCCAAAGAGAGATGAGTATAAATGATGAGTTTAATGCCATAAATGAGAAATGGCGAGAAGAAGTAAGAAAATAAAAAGATTAACCGGAACTCTAGCACAAGCTAGGTGTTTTCGGAAAATTTACAAATTCCTTAAAGTTTGGTATAGCTATTTATTAATGGTTATACTGTTCAAGTTATATGATTAGTGGTTTTAGAAAGCCGCAAGGCAAAAGTTTCAAGACCACAAATGAGTAAAGTTTAAGAAGTTTAAGATCTTGATTAAATCAAGAAGTTATTTCAGTCCAGAAGCAAGTAGTATTGATGTGTGAATTAAATTTATTCGAGTAGAGAATATTTTACACAATCAATCTACTTGATAGAAATTCCAATAGTATGGAAAGTAAAAAAGCAAGGCAAAGATACAAGCACATTGTTGAGAAATTCCTAAGAAGCTAGTACAGTAATATCTTAGAAAGAGTTACAAATAGGCATAAAGGAATTCTCAACTAAGTACAAAGTTATAGTACATAAAGGGAGGGTGCGTCTCAAGAGCACAAGACTCCATAACTCTGCCACCCAACATGGCTGTAGTTTATAATGATAGATCTAAAGGATCAAATGCTCGCTTGCGTTTGAATCCTGGAGTTTCCACAGAATTTTGAACGGTTGAGATGCTGTTCTGAAGCTTCTGGATGAGTTCAGATGATGTGTTTGCAGACTTGAATATTTCTCTTTGAAAGGGAGATATAAAAGTTTGATACACTCCTTCATCTAGAAATCCAAGCAAGTGGTGGAAATAGTTATTGAAATTTAACAAACCAATAGGTTTGGTATGAAATTTCATTTCTGCCCAAGTAGCAAGGGTAAATGCAGTCATTAAAGTTCCATATCCACCAGGAAGAATGATGAAAGCATCACAATTAGATATCATGGACATTAAACTGTCATAAGTGGAAAGAGTAATCATCAAAGTAGCAGAATCTTTAACGACCTTTGATGAAGTGAGATAAAAAGGAAGGATACTTCTCACCTGGATGTCAAAGCATTTAGCAGCTATTAAGAGGTTGTTAAAGAAGTAAATACTAGTTCCTCATAAAATATGTTGATGTTATGTTTGCCCAACTCTTTCACGAGTTGGCTTACAACATATATGTTGTGAGGAACATTTACAAATTTGGAACCACCAAGGATGCACACAGTTCTAAGAGGTTGAAGAAGTTTAGATCCTTGAGAAGATTCGGCAGTAGCCATTTAATATGAAAAGATATTTGGATAAAAGATAGATTGCCTTTTAAAGAAGAAAGAGAGTTGATTTTAAAGAAGAAAGTTCCGACAAGAAAGCAGTTGAGTCTTAAATGACTCTTATCTGTTGGAAAGGATAAGAAATATGTACAGTACAACAGTGACATCAAGAACAGTGTTGACAAACATGATCAGTGGAAATGATATTTTCCAGACTATGAAGTTTTTCTTCATGTTTGAGCAGAAGCCATAAAGACATCAGTTCTCGATGCACATATCCACTAGAATGTGTATCAAGAATCTGCTGAATAGCTTGATCCAGAGATTCATTACTCAAGCCATTCTTGATGAAAGTAATTTTATCTTCTCGATTATTTGACAAGAAGCCTAAAGAAGTACAGCGAGTGTCGCAGTTCCTGCGGGCACATTTATGGCAGCCACCTAATCTTTTTGCTCTACGTTTCTTGGCAAAAGTGCTTCTACCCATACCTGACAGATACTTGTATGCATTGGGATATTCGCCAGATACACGGACCTTTGCTTCGATCAACCATATTATATCATTTGGGATATTATTGAGCATGAGTATTCTTAATCTTTCTACTCGAGCTCGATAAATTCTCTTTATGATATTAAGAGGAAGAAAAGAATAAAATTTTTGGATTTTTAGCAGTGCTAAATCCATTGGTGAATCGGACCATCGTTGAGGAAGATGGAGGGATTACTGAAGGGGTTATAAAGAAGAGATGAGTATGAGATAAGTTGCAAGGTATGATTAAGGTATACCGAATGATAGAATACGCAACCAGAAGGAAATTAATGCAGCAAAAAGAAGAGGTGAAATGTCAACAATAATGCAAATTGTTGTGATAAGCTGAAGATAGTATTACAGTCAGTATGCATTTAATGCCGTTGCAATCAGATTTGAGATGTCAGCAATCAGATGATAGTTGTCGGCAATAAGTGAGATGCTGCAATATTATTAATGCAGTTGCAGTAATGAAGGAAAATAAGTTTATCAATAAGGTTGGAATTATGAGATGACCAAGAGAATGGTCAAATTATTCCATATCAGATCAGTAATTTCAACAAAATTCTCGACTATAGTTAAGTCAGAGAAGTTGAAGTTAGACAATATCAATAGTGATATTGAGCATAAGATTTCTCAAAAGAGAAACAAGTTGAGTATAGAAAATTATGAGTATATAATGGAGATGTGACTTGGTAAAGTTTACAAGTGACATCGATATTAAGGTACAATGTATATAGATGTTCCGCACCCGAAGGGCCCCGGGTTGTGGGTAAATCGTATACAATGTATCGTATAAGTATTCAGATAAGTATTTAATATCAATTATTCTCTAAAGTTATTCAGTGTGCATAGAGTTTTATGTAGCTAAGTTATGAAGTTAGGTGTGTGATCCAAAGTAGGTGCTTTTGCATAATGATTTTAATAAGATTTAACTACGAGGATCAGCCGAGATAAGTTATGGACCATAAGGTTCACTATAAGGTTCACTAGCTGTGTAAGTGAGATATTTCCTCGTTAGTAGAAATGGGATCACCACATATAAAGTTTAATGCCACTGAAAAGTGAGAAGTTGATATTAACACTCGTTTTTTTTTTAGATTACGAATTATGATGTATATATCTCAGATTCAGTATTTCCGAGGGCGGAAATAGTTTTAAGGGGGGTAGATTGTAATATCCCATTCAGTAATTAATAAAAGTAATTATTTTAGTTCTAAGTTTGAACTAATTACTTTTATTAATAATGCTCGTTCCTAGTTCCGACCCAGTTATTAAGTTATTCAGTTATAAATTCGACTTTAAGTGGAAAGTATTCTCGGTTAAATTTTATTCAGTAATCGAGCCATTTTACTAATTAAATTCTGGTCAGTTTATTTTAGAAATGAACTTTATTTTATAAGTCAGGAATTAGTTATTCCAAGTTGGCGAATTTATCGAAATCAAGAATATTTCGAGATACATAATTTATTTAGACATTTGTCTATTTAAATTAAATTCAGAGTTTAACCGAGATAATAAAATATTTTTTTCAGTATAGCGAGATGTTGCTATTTTAGTCATTTTCGGTATTGTAGATATTATTTTGTTGATGTATTTATAATTGGTCGAAATCCATATAAGCCTTATACTTTCAGCCTTATAAGTTATATTATGGGATCAATATTTTCCTCCGATGCACGACAAAAATAAGGTGGTGATCAGTTTTTCTTTTTTTTCATCAGAAATTGTCAAATTGTTTTTGTGCACGGATTAGTAGGTTAAGATCAGATATGATATATATGTATATGTCATTGTTAATTCTTTCTTCACGTTATTATAACTAGTTATAATAAATAGTTTATGTCACTATTAGTTCTTTCTTTACGTAATAAGCATATACATATAATAATCTATATATAATTTTCTTCTAATCCTTATTTACGCCACATTAATGATAGTGGGAGAAGATAATGATTTTATATTATTTTTCTTTCATTTTTGGTTGTCGAATTGTATCAGATGGAGAGTTTAGATAAAGTTTGATTGAGAGATTTTTAAAAAATATAGCTTTCATTAGGTCATGCTAAAAAGAAAGTCAAAACCATTAGCATCACTTTAATAGTTGTAGTTTGGATTATTATAATGAATGCATTAGCTATTACCTAACGTTGGTACACCAAATGGTTATATAATAGTAGGATAGAAATTTAATTTTATTCATCTCTTTAGTATATACATAAAGCCACCGGTTTGTAACTCAAAAATGAAGAATGTTTTGAGAAGATTTACTCACTTAGTAAGATGAGAAAAACAGCAGAGTGTCTATTTTCGAAGAAGTCAAGGAGCAACTTTCAAAATTATTTTTCGAGTAAAAAGGAGGTAATTTACTTATCTTAAAGTTATATGCTTAAGTTTATATTTTGATGATAATTTTACATGTTTATAGGTATGTATATCATGATTAGAAGTTGAGTTTATAATTGATCATATGAATAAAAAGAGTTAAAGTTGGTTCAAGATCAATTATATGATATATGTGCTTGATTTGAATGAGATTTTGATAAAGATAAGAATAAGCTGGAGAAGTATGATTTACATGAGTAATTCTTGTGTAAAAGAAGAGTTCATGAGAACAAGAATTAAGTTATTTGGCAAAGTATAGCTTAAGATATGAATTTTTAAAGTTTATCATGCAAGCTGAATTTTTGTACTTGTTTCCAGCAGCAACTTTAAACTTGAAGAAGTCGAGATATATACATGATAAAATTATGAAATTTTGATGACATGTCTAATTATAAGTGAGATTATGACTGTTAAGTTTCATAATTTAAAGATGAGAAATGAATAAGTTAGGAATATAAGAAAGCATATATGTAAAGATAAGTATATATGCAAGAATATTCATGAAATGTTTAAGTTATTAAAATGAGATGATCATGAATAATTCTCATATAAGTAATGAGTAATTTGATGATGTTTCGGTATAATATGTTGAGTATGCAATTTTATAAAAATTGTATTAAGTATGACATATTAACATCATGATTAAATATTATGAGTAAAAGTTGATTATGGCTTGAGATTATTTTCACTTTCAATTTAATTAAGTGAAAATTCAGTATAAGCCAATATATAAAAATTGGGAGATATGATGTATGATGAATTAAGTATTTGATCAAGTTAAATTAAGATAAGTTTATAAATCATGTTGATGATGTTGGTAAAAGTAAGCATATTTTAAGTTTAAATCAAGTATAATGTGAAATATAGTTATTTTCACATTTGAGTTATGACATGTTAAGTATAATACCATATTGATGTTTATGAAGTCATGATTTATACAAGGTTAAGTAATTGACCTTAAGTATAAGTAAAAAGAGAAGTTAAATATAAACTTGAGAAAAGCAAGTTTAATGAATTTTTATAAGATTTAGATAAGTTAAAAATCCTAAAAAATCTTATTGAGTATATGAGCATAGTACTTAGTATATTTGTCTATATTTGATGTAACTTGCAGATACAGTACCAGTACAGCACTTATCGTTTTTCAAATGATTTCAAAGACAAAAAGGTGGGGACCCTGAATGGGTAGCACATTGAGTACGATATGTGATATGGGATGAGGAGACCATCAGTTGTCTCAAAATATATCCCGAAGTTTAAGGTTTATTACGCTTGGGATGAGGAGGCATTAATTTGTCTCAAAGATTATATCCTAAGTTCTGATGGAGGCGAGACGGGCCTGAGAAATATCCATCAGAGTGTGCACACGTATCCGATTAACCATCGGCCAGAGAAATGAAAGTTTAAGTTTAAGTTACCGATCAGATATCGGTTTATGATTATCCATATTCGTTACTCACCCCCATGAATTTTAGTTTCAGGTAACAGGTTAAAGAGGAGGTGTGAGAAGAGCCGTATGGTGTGGATCGTGGAAGAAAATGAAGACAAGCTTTAATGTGGACATTTATAAAGTTTGTATAATTAACCACGTTTCAAATATTTCTGCTACGCACATTAATTATTAAACTTGCATTTTAATGAATTTTAGATTTCAAGTTTTTATGAGAAATATGATGATAATATGTTAAATGCAAGTTTAAAGGAAATCTGTTTTAATAAGTCTAAAGAAGTATTAGACAACAGTTTAAAGATAAACGGATTTTCAAGAAGACGAGTTTAGTAGCATCCCGAGTAAGTTGCAATTATTTCGAAAAAGTTAAAGTGATATCGAAGTAAAAGGTTGCGAAAAAGTTACTCTGATAAGCGTGGTGTTACAAACCGTATCTTATCATACGGGGACACCGTACCGATGGCCATCAAGCTCACATCGATAGGTTACATGTTCATTTTCATACATAGATCACACCAAACTTTCATCACAATTAAAATCACATATGCATAGATAATTTTAGAATAACCCACCTGGAAATTTCGGATTGATGATAGCAAATCAGAAAAGGTGAGGACTGAGGCTTGACTCCTCAAACACCTACATTATGACAAGATCCTACAATGAATATCTATCTTGACTTTAATCGGAAATCACAAAAACAGACCTAGTCGAACTTGTTTCGACTAAGTAGTTCGTGAAGTCCTGTGGAATCGGAACACTAAGACTCAGCTCTTAACTTGATGAAAACACATACACCAGATCATATAAATCCATCTGAGGATTGACCAAGTCAAACTCACATAAAAACTAAAAGCAAGTCGATTCCCAAATTTTCATAAAAAATCATGTTCGGAAATAGAAATCATTTAATCGCGTGAAAAATAAAAGGTCAAGATATCCTACAAATTAAGTTCTAAAAATTTGTACAACATTTTATCTCCCAGAAACATGTAAAATCACAAAGTTTCAGTTTTAAACTCGAAATATCCTATTTTATAAAATTCGAACAGTAATTCAGCAAAAAGGGCACATTAATCCATACTCAGACTTAATGAATGAATCTGAACCTGAAAATTTTACACAACAACATTCAGTATGTCAAAGCTCACTTATAAAAATTTCAGCTTTAAATGATAACTGCTGCTATTTTTAAAAATTCAGACGAGCAACAGCAGTTTATCGAACTTAAATTCAAACTGAATCAAAACAGACACTAAAAATTCCCATATTTTACAAACATGATTAAACACCTAAAATATGATTCTCAGCAAAATTTCAGAATTTTCCATGCAGTAACCGATTTTTAAAAATTCAAACAACATTTCTGCCGAATAAATAAATAAAATATTATCCATATCAAGTCAACTCCAAAAATTCCAAACATTTAACACAACACATATAAGTCACAGAGGCACAACATATTCGAATTTCAGCTCATTTCAGTCAAGCATAAATTTATTATGCATTTAACAATACTCTGGACAGAATATAAATTAATTATTAAAAATAGCTACAGGTCTCCAAAAATTATGAAAATTTTACACAAGGTAGAATATGAACAGATAACACATCCCTCAAAATTTCACATCGTTTCGAGCAGCGAGCTATTTTTAAAAATCCGAACATCAAAACAGCGATTAACAAGCTTGACTATTTGGCAATTAAATCACAACACATAATCTATCGTCCGAGGCCTTTTCATAAGACCAAGGACTCGACATTGTTCCAATATCCACCGACTTACACGACTTTCGAGGTCTCGTTCGATTCTTCAGAAAATCGAAGAGGTCCCGAACATACGATAACACATAAAATCATAATAATATATAAACGCACATATTCACATCAAGCAATTCACACATATATTTCATTGTTCAACGAGCACCTCACGACAATAAACACATAACGAAATAAATCAAATACGAGTTAAACGAGACGGAAAAACGACGAGGTACCGTTCTCAGGAACAACTCGAAAAAACAAAACGAACACAAACGGGGCTCGACGGATTCTCGCGTCTCGCCGGAAGGAGAAGGTGCTGCAGCGGCTTCGAGAGGGGATGGGTCACTGCTGCCAGGTTGCCGGACGACGCTGCAAGGTCGCCGGAGGAGAAGCTGCTCGTCGGAAAATCACGTTCGGAAGTGTTCACGTCGCCGGGCTCGCGGGCTGCTCGAAGGACGACCAAAAGTCGCCGGAAAAAAACGCAACAGAGGGGTCGGAGTTGCTGCAACGGATGAGACGAGCTGCAGGGCGCTCGACGAAAGGGGAAGGCGGCGATCAGTGGCTTGTGGACAGTACTCCAACGTGAGGAAGAAGGTGACCGGAAGAATTTTGTAAGAAAAAGGAAGATGGCCGGAATTTGCAGAGAGAGATGGCTGCGCGATGGAGAAGAGAAAAGAGAGCTGCGGGTTTACGTAATTGAAGAAGAAGAGAGGTTCAGCTTATATCTATATATATATATATATAATCGATTTAGGTCTGAGATATCTTGGCCTCCAAGAATTTCTACACACACACGCACACAGCAAAGAAGGAAGAATAAGGCCGGGTCTTCTTTTTTTTTTTAAACTGTTTGGGCCGGTTCTAAAAAAAACTGTTGGGCCGTTAATGGGAACAACTGGGCCGGATTTCTGATGGCTCGTGGGCCGGTTTGCAAGAACAAATCGGCTCACGTGCTCGATTACAATTCAAACGGACATTCTCGGGCCCAATTTCGGTTCCAACGAAAATTCTCGGGCTCGATTACGAATTCAAACGCGCGATAAAAATAAACCGAACAATATATATATATATTTTACATATTTTAAAAACACATTATTTCACATTATTAATTTAATAAATCACAAAAATAAATTAAACGATTAAAGATTTAGCATTTAATCACATTTGGCAATTAATTTATATTATGGCATTCAAGAAAAAAAAATAAATATAAATATTATCACAAAAATAATAATAATAATAACAATAAAAATAATAATAATATTTCCCAAATAATCCACAAATAAACGGGGCACTACAGTCTACCCACCTTACAAAGAATTCCGTCCTCGGAATTCGAACAACAAACTACGACGAGAATCTAACGAGAAATAAGAGGAGACAACATCAGCACATGAAATCCAGGTGCTTCCTCGGAATTTCGGTCTCCCTCTCCCAAGTCGCCTAGCGTTGACCGCCCTCCCACTGGACTTGACGAGTACCCCTCCCAGCCTTATCCTAATGGACCCTCTGATCCAATAGGTCACCGGTACCTCCATACAGGTAGGGTTCTGCCTATCACGCAGCTCGTCACATCTCACATATACTCCGAGATCACGCACACGTTTCCTCCCTCAAGAGGCACAGAATGTGTCATGCATCCTTGCGAGTTCCGGTGGTGGAGTCAACCATCAGGCTAAGTCATCGACTTGGTCGAGAATCATAATAGGACTGAGTACGCGTGGCAGTAACCAGAACAACGCATACTCCACCTATATCCGTACCAGCCACCTCACATGGCACCATTAGGGTTGTCGCTAGATAGCCATTGTTACCAGCGTACCTCCCCATGGTAAGGTATTCTCACACTCTACTCCTCTATCAATACACAAGACCCTAACCGGTCCTTACGTGTCTCGATAGCATACTCCAACAGAATCAACATATAGGATTGACTTGTTGTATCGAGCTTCCATCTCGTGCCCGGGTCACGGTAGAAAACTCGATTACTACAACGACATGATCTGTGCGTCCTTATAAAACAGGCCGCCACGGAATCCCATACGAATGGGCTAACAATCCACAATAACACTATATCCTCAACACCGATACCTACAGAACACACGGCTCTGTTTGATACCGTTGTCAACAACTCTTCCCTTGCCGACTCGAATAACACCTCGAATGCGGTTTAGGAAATATCGACTAGATGTTTGAAAACAATCTCTTATCGCAGAATCGGTCTCACGATTAGGGATGCTCGATATTCTCATACTAACGATCTAACATCAAAACTCTCTCACTCTTCGTAGGTCTCGATCCCTACGAAGTATACATAGTCTCCAATCGAGACTCTGGACACTGCCCGAAAACGATGAGGGACCTAAATCTCACTATTACGAGAGAGTTTCGCATAAGACAAAGGAAAACTAATCGACAAGCCTCACATATCGAGAGTCGTTGATTAGGGATTTCATACAACGGTTTGGTTTGGAGTTTAAGGCACTGTCACCCGAGAGGTGACACACACACAGGCGCTGCATAAGCGGGGCGCCGGGACGTGTGCATGCACCTGCTCAGATACCAGTTGCAAGGTCAAGGTTTGGCCATACACACTGGCCTGGGGAGTTCCTGCGTTCGGTGATGGCGGCGGCAGCTCTCGTGCGAGTCAACGGTCGGCCACTGTAGTTGGCCTTACGTCTCTCAGCACGGGCATGCGTGCTCGACCACCACTTCGCGTGGCTACACCCATCCAGGTTCGGCGTTCAGTTTAAGGTACACACTAGAAATTTCAATTTTTGGGTCCATAGATTCCCAGATACTCAGATAGGAAAAAGGCTTCCTTACAATACTTCTAAAAATACAACAGTTCAAGCATTACTGTTGAGCTACAATTTCCCATAGGAATCGAACATTAGCATCACTGCCGGGAAAAATCCTAACCTCGGCGGTCATCGCCGAACATTAGAATGGTTAGCTCGCTTGACCCTTCCGACTTGTCGACCGTCACGACAGCATTTACTCAAGTAGCTAATCGTGCCGCCGGTCCTAAACGAGATCGACCACATATACAACTATAGCCTCCACACTTCGAGGTCTAGCGTAAAGCTTCCCTCGCAAGTGTTTCCAGCTAACATCATAATACCAATCAGATTAAGTCACATAGGGCACATAAACATGAAAGTTGACGAAAAACTAATTTTTGAAAATTCACAATTCATTTTGGGAAACATAAACATGAACGAGCAAAAATTTTCAGCATGCGTGTTGAATTTAAAATGCATACAACTTTCAGTCTACAGGTCATATCATGATTAAACGACTTGGAAAATATTCCTAACTCATGCTACTATCACTTTCATGAAGAACACTCAGGAAGATAAATAATTTAAAGGCACATAATACAGCAAACATACAAAACATGGGTGCAGTGGAAAAATAAAAATATACAGCTTGACAGGTTCTCATTGTATGCACAATAACCGAAGCTACAGACATGATATTATTGAAATTCAAGAACTCCAAGGTAGATAATTCAATTCTCTATAACTTCTTTAAAGACTCCATTGGCAAATTATAACATTATCAACAAGTTTTAATATAAAACATTAGTTTGCAAAAACAGCCAGAGAACAATTTTTCGAAAATACAGCACCTTAGTAAAATTGAAACAACTCAAGCTAAACAACTCCAATTCATACAAACTCAAAACCAATATAATCTGCACATGGAAATATACAAATTTCAGGAAGAAGACTGTTTCATAAGAACACGTTTAGGTCACCTAAACCGAGTACACATTCAACACTTAAACAAAATTCTGGTTTCATAAAAAAAAACTGGGTGTACATCCCACTTAGAAAAATTATATAAAATCAACTGTAACTCCAAATCATATAAACCCAGAACCTACAAAAATTACACAAGGAAAGCTACAAATTTCATGAAGAGAATGTTTACATATCATCACGTTAAAGGCATCAATTCAGAGCATACATTTCATGCATACACACAGCCACTGTTCAAAATCCTGGGCATAAATCCAACTTAGAAAAATCATATAAAATCAACCACAATTCGAAATTACATAATTCCGATTCCTACGGGCAGCTTATATCATATACTACATTTGTCATGAAGAATACATTTCCATTCAGGCAGGTTAAGATCATCATAAATAGTCATGAACTAAAATAAAATCCTTCTGCCCGAGTTTATCAAAACAGCATGCTCGACGAACTTTGAAAAATCATAACAAATTCATTTTAACCCCAAATCACAAAATTCCAAAACTCACAGAAACTTCATTCAAAGCACTACAAATCGCATGAAGAACACTTGTCCTAAAAACATCATCTTGTTCGACAAAAACAGAGCCAAAATGAAGCTCGAAAAAACTTGAGTTTTCATGCCTTTGACAACTTAAAATATTTGTACCAGAAGATGGTTTCGGAATCACGTAAATTACATGTTAAGCAAGCCTCGATATCAATACTTTAAGATTTACACATCAATATCTTCAAACACGTTGTCCGAGGTCCAACTCGGTCTTATTAAACAAGATAGAAAATAAAGTCTTATGCCTTTCACTTAAATTATTACATCTTTTGGTTTGATAATCTATAACGATTCACATTAATACATAAATTCAACCTCAATCATCGAAGATCACATATGCATCATATGAACCCGACCAAACCTATCATGATATAAACAAGATTCAACCTAATACACTTATCTCATCATAGCCCATAAAGGGGAATCAATATATTAATCACATAATCCTAATCTCTTATCCGACTAACCATGCTTCGAGTTAGCATGAACTCACCCTTACTAAGACACAAGAGATACCAAACACATAACACACCAGAGATTGAACAGAGGTCATGAACATCCATAAAAATGGCAGCCTATAAGATATTGACTCATATCATAATCTTAGAAACCTGGCAAAGGTCCAAAGAGGGCGAATACATTCTCGGTTCTCATTTGAAGACATTGAATATAATTATATAGCAAGGGAAACTGCTATGGGCATAACTTATCTCGATAACAACATACTGAACCTCATAGCGAGGAACCTCTAAAGTCCGAACTTAACTCTATATCACTAGAGTTCAACATCAAACACTAGAGTTCACATTAAACCAAAGGTGGATAGATTTCCTAAGCCCCAAATAATTACATGATATATATCCATATGTCCATTCACATCACAAGTAGTTTCATTGCTACTTATGTAAAATTACAAAATTTCACAATATAAGTATTTTCATTGACGCTTATAAAACATACCTTTAAGCAGCGCGGCGTGACAAAGACAAGTGGTCGGATACAATTTCTAAACACCTAATCACATATAATCCAGTCTACAGAAACGCAGACTGACTCTGATACCAAACTGTAACGCCCCACTTTATTTTAAAGGATTTATCGAATTTATTTAATAAAAATCACAATAAATTTTTCGCGAACTTTAATTTAATTAAAAACTCAGTGGGCGCTACTCAAATTTACCAAAAGCCTTTAACCAAAAATGCAAACGTATCAAATAAAGACAGCATACACGAATAATAAATCATAAACCAAACTGGCATTCATTATGTTCCAAATCATAAAAATAATTCACAATTCCAAGTTCAAAACGACACAGTCATAAAATCTCAACATAAATGAGCGGAAGCAAATAAATAAGCAATAAATAAAAGCATGACCACCACCCGTCTTGTCTCGTCACCCGCCGACTGCTTAACCTGCATCCGTCAAGAGCAGGTGGGAGTGAGTACAGTTAACTATCGTACTCACACTATGCATATGAATAACATAATAATGGTATGATCGCAGCATGAACATAAACAATAAAATCATGTCACATCTCTAGCCACATCAATGACTATAGTCTCATCAAAGACTCACTCATGTACATCTATGCTCATCAAAGCTAAGCCATGCCATATCAGTGAAACATGGGAGTGCGTGCCACATCAATGACACGGCCTTCTCATAGGTCTTAATGAGATTTACCTCACGGGGTAACCGTATCTTATCATACGGGGACAACCGTACCGATGGCCATCAAGCTCACATCGATAGGTTACATGTTCATTTTCATACATAGATCACACCAAACTTTCATCACAATTAAAATCACATATGCATAGATAATTTTAGAATAACCCACCTGGAAATTTCGGATTGATGATAGCAAATCAGAAAAGGTGAGGACTGAGGCTTGACTCCTCAAACACCTACATTATGACAAGATCCTACAATGAATATCTATCTTGACTTTAATCGGAAATCACAAAAACAGACCTAGTCGAACTTGTTTCGACTAAGTAGTTCGTGAAGTCCTGTGGAATCGGAACACTAGGACTCAGCTCTTAACTTGATCAAAACACATACACCAGATCATATAAATCCATCTGAGGATTGACCAAGTCAAACTCACATAAAAACTAAAAGCAAGTCGATTCCCAAATTTTCATAAAAAATCATGTTCGGAAATAGAAATCATTTAATCGCGTGAAAAATAAAAGGTCAAGATATCCTACAAATTAAGTTCTGAAAATTTGTACAACATTTTATCTCCCAGAAACATGTAAAATCACAAAGTTTCAGTTTTAAACTCGAAATATCCTATTTTATAAAATTCGAACAGTAATTCAGCAAAAAGGGCACATTAATCCATACTCAGACTTAATGAATGAATCTGAACCTGAAAATTTTACACAACAACATTCAGTATGTCAAAGCTCACTTATAAAAATTTCAGCTTTAAATGATAACTGCTGCTATTTTTAAAAATTCAAACGAGCAACAGCAGTTTATCAAACTTAAATTCAAACTGAATCAAAACAGACACTAAAAATTCCCATATTTTACAAACATCATTAAACACCTAAAATATGATTCTCAGCAAAATTTCAGAATTTTCCATGCAGTAACCGATTTTTAAAAATTCAAACAACATTTCTGCCGAATCAATAAATAAAATATTATCCATATCAAGTCAACTCCAAAAATTCCAAAAATTTAACACAACACATACAAGTCACAGAGGCACAACATATTCGAATTTCAGCTCATTTCAGTCAAGCATGAATTTATTATGCATTTAACAATACTCTGGACAGAATACAAATTAATTATTAAAAATAGCTACAGGTCTCCAAAAATTATGAAAATTTTACACAAGGTAGAATATGAAAAGATAACACATCCCTCAAAATTTCACATCGTTTCGAGCAGCGAGCTATTTTTAAAAATCCGAACATCAAAACAGCGATTAACAAGCTCGACTATTTGGCAATTAAATCACAACACATAATCTATCGTCCGAGGCCTTTTCATAAGACCAAGGACTCGACATTGTTCCAATATCCACCGACTTACACGACTTTCGAGGTCTCGTTCGATTCTTCAGAAAATCGAAGAGGTCCCGAACATACGATAACACATAAAATCATAATAATATATAAACGCACATATTCACATCAAGCAATTCACACATATATTTCATTGTTCAACGAGCACCTCATGACAATAAACACATAACGAAATAAATCAAATACGAGTTAAACGAGACGGAAAAACGACGAGGTACCGTTCTCAGGAACAACTCGAAAAAACAAAACGAACACAAACGGGGCTCGACGGATTCTCGCGTCTCGCCGGAAGGAGAAGGTGCTGCAGCGGCTTCGAGAGGGGATGGGTCACTGCTGCCAGGTTGCCGGACGACGCTGCAAGGTCGCCGGAGGAGAAGCTGCTCGTCGGAAAATCACGTTCGGAAGTGTTCACGTCGCCGGGCTCGCGGGCTGCTCGAAGGACGACCAAAAGTCGCCGGAAAAAAACGCAACAGAGGGGTCGGAGTTGCTGCAACGGATGAGACGAGCTGCAGGGCGCTCGACGAAAGGGGAAGGCGGCGATCAGTGGCTTGTGGACAGTACTCCAACGTGAGGAAGAAGGTGACCGGAAGAATTTTGTAAGAAAAAGGAAGATGGCCGGAATTTGCAGAGAGAGATGGCTGCGCGATGGAGAAGAGAAAAGAGAGCTGCGGGTTTACGTAATTGAAGAAGAAGAGAGGTTCAGCTTATATCTATATATATATATATAATCGATTTAGGACTGAGATATCTTGGCCTCCAAGAATTTCTACACACACACGCACACAGCAAAGAAGGAAGAATAAGGCCGGGTCTTCTTTTTTTTTTTAAACTGTTTGGGCCGGTTCTAAAAAAAACTGTTGGGCCGTTAATGGGAACAACTGGGCCGGATTTCTGATGGCTCGTGGGCCGGTTTGCAAGAACAAATCGGCTCACGGGCTCGATTACAATTCAAACGGACATTCTCGGGCCCAATTTCGATTCCAACGAAAATTCTCGGGCTCGATTACGAATTCAAACGCGCGATAAAAATAAACCGAACAATATATATATTTTTTACATATTTTAAATACACATTATTTCACATTAATAATTTAATAAATCACAAAAATAAATTAAACGATTAAAGATTTAGCATTTAATCACATTTGGCAATTAATTTATATTATGGCATTCAAGAAAAAAAAATAAATATAAATATTATCACAAAAATAATAATAATAATAACAATAAAAATAATAATAATATTTCCCAAATAATCCACAAATAAACGGGGCACTACATCTCTATAAAGCTACTGAGTGTCTTCGCATCGAACGCCTCCGTACAGGACTTACATCAGCGCCCACTCAGTAGAAGTATATGTCGGTTGCCTCTGTACAGGTCTTACAACAACATACATATCGAAAGCCTTCCGCCACCGCCCCGGTCTTACATACGATATGGCCTCCATACAGGACTTAAGGAGACTGCCTATATCATCAGGCACCGTCGAAAGGCATAAAGCTCACATCGACGGGGACTACCGTACCGACGGCCCTATTAGCTCACGTCGATAGGCTACCGGGTTCACACATATATATACAATAATTACACCAATCTCAATATATATAAACACATATGGCATAGCATTTTAAATAAAAACCCACCTGGTAACTCGGTAGAGAAGTCACACAAACAGGTCGGTAACTCGAGGGATCGAATCCTCAAACACCAACATTAAGTCCAGATGCTACAATTAACATCTACACCGACTTAAGTGGAATTCACAATTATTTTTAGCCGAACTTGATTCGACTAAGTTGCTCGTAAAGTCCTGTTGACGTTGGAACACTTATACTCGACACTAAGACTCAACCAAATACACATGGGAATTCACATAATAAAAAAAAAAAAATATTTACCAAGTCAAACACTTAAAGAAACGGAAAACGAGTCGATTTACCGTTTGAAAAAGACGTATATTCGAAAATACTAGTTTTAAACCACAAAATAAGTTAGTCTGGTTATCATTCGAATTTAACCCTGAAATTTTAATCAAAATTTCACCTTCCAGAATTAAGCAAAACCACAAATTTTCAGCTTCAAATCCCAAGTACACTATTTTATAAAATTCACACAATATATCAGCAAAACCGAGTTATGAATTTATACTTAAACCTAATGAAGGAATTAGGACTTGAATATTTAACACCTCGACATACAACATGATAGAATCAACAAGTAAAAATCTCAACCCTTAACATTAACTGCTGCTATTTTTAAAAATTCATATGAGATTCAGCAGTTTATCGAATTATCACAATGGACTCTACAAATTCCCACCTTTTAACAGCATGACTCTACACATAAAATAGAAATCTCAGCAAAATTTCAGAATTTTTCATCCAACAACCGATTTATAAAAATTCAAACAACTTTCAGCAGATTCAATAAATAAATTATTAACCATATCAAATTAAGTCCAAAAATTCTAAGAATTTTACACAGCATATAAATATCATAGAGACATGATATACTCAAATTTCAGCTCATTTGAATCACAAACCAATTTATTAAGCATTAAACAATATTCTGATCAGAATTCTCTTTAACTATTAAAAATAGCTACAGGCCTCTAAAAATTACGAAATTTTTACACAAGGCTTAAAATGAACAGATAACATATCCCTCAAAATTTCAAGTCATTCCGAGTTCTGTGCGATTTTTTAAAATTCAAACACCCAAACAGCGACATATGTGGTCGACAATTTAACAATTAACTCATAACACGAAATTTCTCATCCGAGACCATCTCGAAAGACCAAGGACTCGACATCGTTCCAATTTCCACTGACTTACACGACTTTCGAGGTCTCGCTCGATTCTTTAAGAATCGAAGAGATTCTGAACACAAGAACGACACATAAAATCATATCCTTCACCAAATATCATATCGCACACAATCGCACAATATACACATCTCGCATATCAAATCGCAAATCACACATGTTCATAAATAATATAATCGATTTAAACGAGACGGGATCGAGCCTTTGTACCATTCTCGGGAATCGAACAAAAACGGACGAACGTATGGTTGACGGGCTCGATTTGCGGTGGCTAGCGGCGACGAACGAGCTCGACGGATCGAGGAGGATCAGCGGCTTCAAGGGTGGCTGCTCGCGGTGGCCTAGACTACCATAAACGCATCCACGATAATGTGATACTCTCATTGGTGGAGAATGCAACTCCTAAAAAGAGAATACACACTCAAAGCAAATACACAAAAACACATAACACACAAATACTAACCACTAACAAAAACACAACCTAATACTTAAAATAAGACTCTCCCCCACCAGTAAAAAACCACTCCGAAACTCCTCGCGCGGACCAACACCTGAAGACACCCAAGGAGGCAGAAGCTCGACCTAAGACATGGATTTAAAAACTTCATTCAAACGACGACTAACAACATCCGGCCTAAACGAACCAGCTCACTCCTATGTGGAGAGGCGCATACAGATCGACGGAAACGACGGTTACAGCGGCAGTCGGGAGTCGCCGGAAGCAGGTTCACGCGACGGGAGAAAGATCGTGACTGGTCGCCCGAAGTCGCAGGGCTGCTGCAAAGGGAAGGTCGCCGGAAATCGCGGGCCTACTGTGCGTCGTCAAGGCGGGGCAGGGCTTCGCGAACAAAGGAACTCGCCGGCGAGGGGATTGGCCGCTGAACTTCGCCGAAAAGGAGGGTCCTGCGGGTCTGATTTTTGCGTGGAGGAGATGGCGACGAAAATTTGCAGTGGAAAGGGGAATGACGAGGGAAGATGATGGTGGTGACGATGACCGATTAGATTATTGGCGAGAGAAAGGAAAAGGGTTGATGACGATGACGAGAGAATTTAACGACGAGGGTTTGGGATTTGCTTGCGAGATAAAACGATGGCTGCGGTCTCTCTTCTGATGTGTGCGAGAAAGTGGGGGAGAAATACATATATATACCTATACATATAGGTTTAATGTCTTGCCCAATAAGACACACAAACGCGGGCCGGTTCGGTTTGGGCTCGTGGTTTTCGGTTCAATAAAACGAATCGGCCCTCGGGCACGACTACGTAACTTAAATACGGTTCTCTCGGGCTCAACCAAATCGCACAAATAAAATAATTAAGCCGGGCATTATTTATATTTATAATACACATAATTAAAATTTTAAGATAATAATAATATTAGTAAAAATACAAATACATAATTTAATTAATTAATAACACTTAGACAATTAAGCAATTAATTCAATATTTAGACAATTAAGCAATTTGACAATTAAATCACATACAACAATTAATAATTTATAGCATTCAATAAATAATAATAATGCCACATAAATATAAATAATAATAATAATAATAATAATAATAATAAATAATCCTCAAAAATTCCATAGTCAAACGGGACATTACACATGCACATGTGCATTGATTATCGTGAGCTTAACCACCTTACGGTTAAGAACAAGTACCCTCTTCCTTGTATCGAGGATCTTTTCGACAAGCTGAGGGGAGCTAGCGTCTTTTCGAAGATCGATTTGAGGTCTGGCTATCATCAGTTGAAGATCCGAGAGTCGGATATTTCTAAGACCGCGTTCTGTACCAGATATGGCCACTATGAGTTTGTGCTGATAAGAGAAAAAGACCGTTGGAATTCTCTGTAGGAGACCAAGTGTTTATAAAAATAGCTCCAATGAAAGGTGTTATAAGATTTGGAAAGAAGGGAAAGCTTAATCATAGATACATTGGTCCATTTCCTATCACCGAAAGAAATGGTGAAGTTGCTTATAGATTGGAGTTGCCCAACTCAATGTCGCAAATATATGATGTCTTTCACGTCTCAGTTCTAAAGAAGTACATATCAAATCCATCACACGTTTTAAGAAGCGAGCCGAAAGAACTGAAGGCTTTTGAGTTACAAGGAAGTACCCATGGAGATACTCCAACGAGAAGTGAAACAACTACGGAACAAAGAAATTCCGTTGATAAAAGTGTTATGGAGAAATCAATCAACTGAGGAAGCAACCTCGGAGCGAGAAGATGAAATGAAAGCGAAATATCCAGAACTCCTCAAGTAAGTAAAATTTTGAGGACAAAATGTTTATAAGGAGGGGAGGATGTGATACCCGAACCCTAAACTACATACTAACTAATAAAGTTTATAGACTTTATGCATTTATGGGTACAACTTATATGTAAATTCACATGTGTTGTAAGAACTAATGAGATCACATAAAATATTAAATAGTTCAAACTCTAAAGTTTACTAAATTTTAAGTGCTACTAAATTGTTGAGTGTTGTTAGGTTTTATTTTATAAGTACTAAATGAACTAATTGCTTATCAAAGGTTAACAATAATTAGGATTTATAATTAATTAACAAAAGTTATACTTTGCATATACATGTTATCCTATATGGTTATATATATATATATATATACTTACGTGTAATATATATACACACACTATATGTATTTTAGTTAAACTCATGTATATATTGATAAGAGTTCTTAGTTTATATATTGTATATATGGATAAGAGTTCTTAGTTTATATATAAATACTAGTGGGTTCCTGGCCCAAGTTTAGTCGATAATTATGAAATATTTATGATTTTTTGTTAGACACTAAAAATTGCAGCTAAAAATGTATCTAATCTTATACATATATTTACCAGAAACGTAAAAATAAAGTGTTTGGTTCACCATTAAAGAAGTTGAGTTAAAAGTTAAGAGATCAAGAGATTAGTATTTACATTCATTATATTTGCCTACAACCTTAGTTGCGGCTGGTAAGTAAGTAGCAAAACTAATTTTTTTAAGCTAAAATGCAACCTTTGATATTAACAACATTTAATAATTTTATTTAAGAATAGATTTTGGATTTTATTTCTTTTATTTATTTTTTGTTTTTTTTGTGATTTCATTTTTGCTCTGCACCTTTTGAGTTTATGTTGGCAAAGTAAATGTAAGTGTAATGTTATATGTATCTGTCAGGACAAAGAGAATTTAAGTGCACTGTTATATGTATCTGTCACCAAGAAAAGAGATGGAATGACATGCAAGCAAACATAAATAAGTGACAAAAGTTGAAGAAGCCATTGCACAGATACAAAAGAGGCCATACTTTGTGGCTGTTAGAAAACATCCTTGTTGGATACCACACCCATAATTCACACGCACTATAAATATCATAATATCTCAAGCATCTCAACACATGGATGCCCAATATTTTACAGTACTACTGCAAAAGGATAATTGCAACCTACAGAACAATACATTTGTACAAACCAGACATGCTTCATACAACTATTTAATTGTCCGAGCAAAATAGATAACGAAAACCATCATAGCACCATCAAGTTGGTGGTCGGGCCTTTTTCAAATATAACCTTTTTCTAGTGAATCTTTTTTGTCCTCTGCAGAAATAGCCGCACCTGTACCTGAAATTTCGGATCCACACGTCGTCTATGGAGTTGAGCGGGTTAATCTGTGCTCGTTCTTCATGGCCTAGAGTGCATTCATGTAAGTAGTCAGTTTGTAGGTGATCCATAATACAAATATAAGGTTGTGCATAGGAGGCATTTCATCAATGCTTGCCCAACCAACAGCTTTAAAACCCAAAAATGAAGAAGCATATAGTTAACATAAAAGTATATGTTGATTGAATTGAGAGCATAGACATAACATCAATAGAAGCACATTTAGTATATATGGTAAGCCAACATGCAGTTGCAAGTCAAATTAAGCTAACAATGGCAACTTAAATAAGCTAATAATGTTTCATCTTATGGTTCGCTTTTGACCCTTGTATTGACAGATAAATAGCTAATCACTTCTACTTTCTGCTCAAAGCAGTTGATTGCCACTTTTCAGGACGCCCAGTCGTGCTCGTACTTGCTCGAGATGTCTTTCAGGTTGTTAGCTTGCATCTCTAGTGTTTGTTTGTCTGCAGAAACTTCAACAACGTTAAGTAATAGAAGCTTTTTGTACATTAGAAAAATACAATAGTATAATCCCAAGTTTTATTTAGAAAACATACAACATTCTACACGTAAACTGATTATAACAGTTGAACAGGTACAAAGTCACCTTTTTCTACAAACAATGAAATCTCCCCAAATAATTACAATAGTACATAAGAGAAAAAATAAAAGTGCAGAAAAGAAAAGAAGATCAAGAAGGGGCTGCTGATTAAAGGAACCAAAATAGCAAAACAAATAAAATTAATAAAAAAGGGGAAAAATAAAAGAAATAGAAAAAAAAAATGATAAAAGGAAAACCATAACCAAATGAGATAACCATTGCACTCATTAAATGGTCAGGATCAAAGAATTCAAACCAATGGGAATACCCATTAAGACTGCAACTGAAAACCTCAACTTTCTAAGGTCCCATATGTGAATGCCAATCTCATCTTCAGCAGTTACTTGAGAAATGTTAACCAGTACTGATGATTTTATATTAGAATATAAAAGCGACCATTCGAGATGACGCCAATTTTCTAGTCATGACACAACCGCTGCTAACTTAGAGACTCAAAAGTAGCAAAGAATAAGCTATAGAATGAAAAGGTTTCCAAGTGAGATCCATTTTGAGAACACAATCTGGTTCGAGAACGTATAAAGGTTACCGAAATGCAAGTAAGAATGGAAGTAATAATTTGCACTCGCCTTGCCTTATAATTCGTAGCAATCAAAGAATCCTTGGTATTCCCCGTGACGGAGTTCATTTGGATTCACTTCATCGGTAGGGTCGAGAACTACAAGATCTTATATCTGAGGCGCTCTAATGGATGATGGCTACCTCCTTCAATATTTTCTTGTTGGTATGAAAACCGAGCGTCATCCTTGACACTACGATGGTCAGTGTCAAGATTTAGGGTTCCTGTAAAAGAAAAAATAGCTGATACACAAAACTCAAAAATATATAAAGGAACAAAACATCTTGCACGTGCTTGTAACTGAACGCAACTAAAGCTCCCTCAACCGTTTTTGAACTCCTGACATCCATCTTCCGTTTATTGCACACCACAAGCGCCATCACTGCCAGTAGGACTGTTAGAACTTAATAATGCTTAGTATAAGTTAATGAAGGTTATGTCATTGTCTACTTTTCTGTTAGCTCTAGCAGCTTTGCTGCATGTAGTACAAGCATGCACTACCCGTTTCTCTCAGCTCATTAAATGAGTATGGACCACATGCACAATGTTACTTAGTTAGGGTTTGTCTTGGACATATAAATTCTCTTGTAAGTTTCCTTTCTAATGTAAGAAGTATTGTTGGAGTTATTACATCTTAATGAATATGGAATGCTTTGATCCTATAACTCTTTCATGGTATCAGAGCCATGATCCTCCAAACCTGTCTTTAGTTTAAATCTCGGTTTTCAAAACAAGAAAAACACAAGCTACACTTTATCCTTTGGATCTGTATTGGGTTTTTCACCATGGCAGACTCTTCATCATCCAGTCCTTTCACTATCACTCACACAAACCCATTTCAAATCAACTCAAGCTCAAACCTGCAGGTCATCCAGCCACAATCTCAAATCATCACCACCAAGCTTTCTGAAACCAACTATTTAATCTGGAAACAACAGGTTTTAGCTGCAGTGAAAGGCTATGGACTTGATGGCTACCTGTATGGTACTCTCTCAGTTCCCTCGAAATTTGTTACAAAGGAAAATTCTGAAGAGCTGGAAACAAATCCAGAATATCTTGCCTATCAGAGGCAAGATCAGCTACTTGCCTCATGGCTGTTGTCATCCATTTCGGAGAGCCTTCTTGTTCTCTTGGTTGGTGTTGAATCTGTCCATGAAATGTGGAAAACCTTGGAGGTTAACTACTCCAGCCAATCTCTAGCAAGGCAAATGCAGTTTAAACTGCAACTCTCCACAATGAAGAAAGGGAACCTTACCATGAGAGAGTACATAAGCAAGATAAAGCTATGCTGTGACTCTTTAGCATCTACAGGACAGAAAATCAAAGAACCAGATCAGATCTTGCATCTTCTTGCTGGGCTAGGGTCAGAATATGATTCAGTGGTAGTAACAGTCACATCCAAACCTGATTCCTTCAATCTCAATGAAGTTTGTGCACTACTACTGAGCTTTGAATCAAGGCTAGAGTCTGCAAGTGGTGTAACTATTGAGGAAAATCAAGTCTTGTCTGCTAATATTACCTCTCAGTCCTCTAAGAAGGACTCAAACTTTGCTAGCAACTCTTCTGGAGGAAGAGGAAATCAGAACTTTAGAGGAGGAAGATCAGGAAGAGGTAGGGGCAGAGGAAGGTTCCATCAACAAACAAGAAATGCTTGTCAAATCTGCCACTACACAAACCATACAGCAGATAAGTGCTATTATAGAGCTGACTTGAACTTTGTTCCAAATTCCTCTACTCAAAACAGTCAGAGAACCTTCTCAAGGAACAGAAACCAAAACCTTCAAGCTATGATAGCACAGCAAGATGCCAACTCAGTGGTCTCTGATGGAGCTTGGTATCCTGATTCAGGAGCCACCAATCATGTCACCTTTGAAATGGGAAATCTGAATTCAGTTTCTGAGTATCAAGGCAACAACAAAATGCACATGGGAAATGGAACAGGTCTGCCCATTACACATGTTGGGTCATCTTATCTACAATCAGACTCAACTTCATCAGTTTTTCTCCTGAAAAATCTTCTCCTTGTTCCAAACATAACCAAGAATTTAATAAGTGTTTCTCAGTTTGCTTTGGATAATTCTGTCTTTTTTGAGTTTCACCCTCGGTTTTGTTTTGTCAAGGATCAAGCTACGGGGGAAGTGTTACTCCAAGGGAGAATTAAGAATTGCCTATATCAGTTTGATGATCTCAATTGTTTCAAGAAGCCTCAGAAGATCACAAGTTCAAGTGCAGATTTCTGTAAGGAAGTGAAACCCTTTGCTTATGTTTCTATGCTTTCCAAGAAGCCAAATTATAATGTATGGCATCAAAGACTTGGTCACCCCTCTTTAGATGTGGTAAAACAAGTTTTAACTAAATGTAATGAGGAGCTAAACAATACTGAGACTCCTACTTTATGTGATGCATGCTGCAAATCTAAGATTCACAAGTTGCCTTTTCCAGAATCTCAATCTACTTATTCTTGTGCATTTGAACTTGTTCATTGTGACTTGTGGGGGCCATCTCCAGTACACTCATACACAGGTCACAAGTACTACATAAGCTTTGTTGATCAGTTTTCTAGGTATACTTGGATCTATTTTCTCAAAAACAAGTCAGATGCCTTGAATGCCTTTACACAGTTCAAGAACATGGTTGAAAATCAATTTAGTGCTAAGATCAAAGCACTTCAGAGTGATGGTGGAGGAGAATTTCAACCCTTCACTCATGTTCTAAAATCACATGGTATAATTCATAGGCACTCATGTCCTTACACTCCTCAGCAGAATGGTCTAGTAGAAAGGAAAAATAGACATATTGTTGAAGTTGCATTATCTCTTCTTGCTCAATCTGGAGTGCCTAGCTATTACTGGGTTGATGCCTTTAAAACCTCAGTCCATCTCATCAACATCCTGCCAACTAAAGTGCTTCAAGGAAAATCACCTCATGAAGCTCTTTTTAACACTGAACCTGCTTACAAGAACTTAAGAGTCTTTGGGTGTTTATGCTACCCTTACATTAGACATCTTAACAGAAATAAGATGCAGTTTAGGTCATGTCCTGGAACCTTCATTGGATATGAAGAAGGCTATAAAGGGTTCAAAGTTCTTCTTTCTTCTGGGAAACTCCTCATTAGCAGACATGTAATTTTTGAAGAAAGTCAGTTTCTCTTCTTAAACAAGAACAAAGAAGCAAGTGATCATCAAACTCCATCTATTCCTCAATCTGTCTTGGGTCCTCCCTTAGTTGAAGTTCTAAAACCAGGTCATGATCCAGATTTCACACACACTGTGTCTACTCCTTCTCAAAGAAGCACTGCTATTACACCTAACAGCAGGGACTCTCACTCCTACACTTCAAGGAGAATCTCAACCTCAGGTTCCAGTCATACCACTATACCTCTAGTTGTAGATCTTCAAATTGAACCTGAACAACCAAGAAATCAGCATCCAATGGTTACAAGGGCAAAGAGAGGGATATTTAAACCAAAAGCTCTTGCTCACAATCTTAGTGATGAGCAAGAACCTTTAACTATTCAAGATGCCCTTGACTCAACACATTGGAGAGCAGCAATGGACAGTGAGTACACTTCACTGTTGAATAATAACACTTGGACTCTAGTATCTCCACCACATGGCAAACCCATTATAGGATGTAAATGGGTTTACAAAGTTAAAAGGAACTCTGATGGCAGCCTAGCTAGATACAAAGCAAGGCTTGTAGCCAAAGGCTACACACAAAATGCAGGAATTGACTTTGAGGAAACATTTAGCCCTGTAGTGAAACATGTGACCATCAGGACTGTACTCTCATTAGCTGTGTCCTTTGGTTGGAAAATCAGGCAGCTAGATGTTAACAATGCCTTCCTTCATGGAGAGCTAGAACAAGATATCTACATGCAGCAGCCTCCTGGGTTTGAGACAGATACTAAAAGCAATCTTGTGTGCAAACTCCATAAAGCTATCTATGGCTTGAAACAGGCACCTAGAGCTTGGTATACTAAACTCAAGCAAAAGCTAATGGATACAGGTTTCCTTTGCTCAAAAGCTGATCACTCTCTTTTCTATAGAATCAAAGGTGCATCATATCTTCTTGTTCTAGTGTATGTTGATGACATTATTGTCACTGGCAGCAATGATGAAGAAATCACTGAGCTTATCACTACTCTCCATCATTTCTTAGGAATTGAGGTCACAACAGACTCAAAGGGTCACCTCCATCTCAGTCAGTCTCATTATATCAAAAAATTGCTAAGAAAAGTCAATATGTTGCAAGCAAAAGGGGCAGACACTCCTATGACATCTTCACAGCAGCTATCCAAACACTTAGGGGAAGATGAAGTTGATGCCACACTTTACAGAAGTGTTTTGGGAGCTTTGCAGTACATTACTATTACTAGACCAGAAATTTGCTTTGCTGTGAATAAGCTAAGCCAATTCATGCAAATTCCTTTAGACACTCACTGGAAAGGAGTTAAGAGGCTGCTCAGATATCTTGCTGGGACTTTATCCTTTGGTCTATCAATTTCAAAATCAGTTAACTCGAATATCATAGCCTATTCTGACTCAGATTGGGCAACAGATATTGATGACAGGAAGTCTGTCACTGGATTTTGTATATACCTTGGTGATAACCTTGTTTCTTGGTGTTCTAAGAAACAACAATCCATTTCAAGGTCAAGCACTGAAGCTGAGTTCAGGAGTCTTGCTCATTGCAGCACTGATTTGTTGTGGCTCACTTTTCTTCTCAAGGAACTTCAGCTTTCTTCCTCTACCATTCCTGTGATCTGGACTGACAACATTGGAGCAGAAGCTTTGTCTTCAAATCCTGTTCTTCACTCCAAGGCAAAGCATATTGAACTAGATCTATACTTTGTTCAAGACAAAGTCAGTCAAGGCTGCTTCTCAGTCAGGCACGTTCCTTCCATTGATCAGACAGCAGATATCCTTACCAAAGCATTACCTTTCCAATCTTTCACAAGGCTGAGAAATAGACTCAAAGTTCTTCCTCTCCCTCGCTCAGATTGAGAGGGGCTGTTAGAACTTAATAATGCTTAGTATAAGTTAATGAAGGTTATGTCATTGTCTACTTTTCTGTTAGCTCTAGCAGCTTTGCTGCATGTAGTACAAGCATGCACTACCCGTTTCTCTCAGCTCATTAAATGAGTATGGACCACATGCACAATGTTACTTAGTTAGGGTTTGTCTTGGACATATAAATTCTCTTGTAAGTTTCCTTTCTAATGTAAGAAGTATTGTTGGAGTTATTACATCTTAATGAATATGGAATGCTTTGATCCTATAACTCTTTCAAGGACAACTACAAATGCAATCGAGCCCACAACTGCTTGGAGTAAGACGAACTATCCACTTTTGCAAAATAAACAAATTTGGAAATAAAATCTCACCTAGCCACTGGAAGAGCAATAACTCCGCCTATGTTGTCTCAACATAGCAGGTCCCAAGACCTGGTAAAGGAGGAGGGTTGTGATAGGCTTGGCGAGCCAACGTAAAACCTAGCCGTTCTATGGAGATGAAACACATGAGAAATTCGTTGGGGCGTAACCCTCTTAGCGACGCGCCATACCGGAACCCGGGTATGGTGTCAAATGGGCAAGGGCCGGGTCGTCCCCCCCTTGGGGACGCGCCATGTCGTGGTTTGGGCATGGTGTTAAATGAGCAAGGACCGGGTCGTCATTTCCTTAGTGGCGCGCTACATCGGCGCCCGGGTGTAGTGGAAAATGAGCAAGGGTCTTCGCATCTCTCTCGACGGGTGCGAAGGGCAAGGAAGCTAGTCGAACCAACTAGGGTCCGTATAGGTAGCTGGAACGTAGGGTCCCTAACGGGTAAACTACGTGAGCTAGTCGATGCAGCTACTAGGAGGCGTGTAAATATCCTATGCGTCCAGGAGACAAGATGGAAGGGTCAGAAGGCGAAGGAGGTGGAGGATACTGGCTTCAAGCTTTGGTTCACTGGGGCTTCATCGAGTAGGAATGGTGTAGGCATCTTGATCGATAGGAGCCTTAAGGATGGAGTTGTCGATGTTAGAAGGCAAGGCGACCGGATTATCCTAGTCCGATTGGTAGTTGGAGATTTGACCATGAATGTGATCAGTGCCTATGCCCCTCAGGTAGGTCTTAGTGAGAGCACAAAGAGGCAATTCTGGGAGGACTTGGATGCCTTGGTTAGTACGGTGCCTGCCAGCGAGAAGCTCTTTGTAGGAGGGGACCTAAACGGCCATGTGGGTGCGACTAAGGTAGGTTTCGAGCGAGTGCACGGAGGGTTTGGATTTGGTAGTAGGGACGAAGAGGGGGAGGGTGTGTTGGACTTTGCGATGGCCTACGACTTGTTGATAGCGAACACCCTCTTTAGGAAGAGGGAATCTCACCTGGTGACCTTCCATAGTGGACGACACTCGAGTCAGATCGACTTTATCCTTGCAAGGAGGGAGGATAGAAGCGCTTGCGTAGATTGTAAGGTGATACCTGGGGAGTGTGTTGTCCCCCAGCATAAGCTGGTGGTGGCGGATTTTCGATTCCGAACACGTGTCCACCGGAACAAATGTGCCAAGTCCGTGAGAACGAAGTGGTGGAAGCTTAAAGGGGAAGCGGCACAGACGTTTAGGGATAGGATGCTAGGTGAGGGGCCTTGGGAAGAAGGAGAAGATGCAGATGACATGTGGCTAAAGATGGCAACATGTGTACGGAAGGTGGCTGCAGAAGTTCTTGGTGTGAGTAGGGGAGGCAAGCAGGAAGCGAAGGACTCTTGGTGGTGGAATGACGAGGTGCAAAGGGCTATTCAAGAGAAGAAGGAGTGTTTCAAGCGCCTCCACCTTGACAAGAGTGCAACCAACACTGAGAACTATAAAATAGCGAGAAGGGCTGCAAAGCGTGCCGTGAGTGTAGCGAAGGGTCAGGCATATGATGACCTTTATCAGCGCCTAGGCACGAAGGAGGGGGAGAAGGACATTTATAGGATGACTAAGATTCGGGAGAGGAAGACAAGGGACGTCAACCAAATCAAATGCATTAAGGATGGGTCGGATCGGCCACTGGTGAAGGATGGGGAGATCAAGGACAGATGGCGAGAGTACTTCGACAAATTGTTTAATGGGGAGAGTGAGGGTCCTACCCTGCAATTGGATGACTCACTTGAGGATACCAATAGACGCGTGGTGAGAAGAATTCGGGAGGCAGAGATCGGAGAGGCTATGAAGAGGATGAAGGGAGGTAGAGCAATGGGCCCTGATGGTATCCCCATTGAGGTGTGGAGATGCTTGGGCGCCAGAGCGTTAACATGACTAACTAAACTTTTTAACCTTATTTTCCGGTCAAACAAGATGCCTGATGAATGGAGGAGAAGTACTTTAGTACCGATCTTCAAGAACAAGGGAGATGTTCAAAGCTGTGGTACCTACCGTGGGATTAAGTTGATGAGTCATACGATGAAGCTCTGGGAGAGGGTTATCGAGCATCGCCTACGACGAGTGACGACTGTGACCCAAAACCAATTTGGGTTCATGCCTGGAAGGTCGACCATGGAGGCGATTTTCCTAATTCGACAGCTGACGGAGAGATATAGGGACCAAAAGAAGGACTTGCACATGGTCTTTATCGACCTTGAGAAGGCTTATGACAGAGTACCGAAAAATGTCATGTGGTGGGCCTTAGAAAAGCATAAAGTCCCATCTAAGTACATTACCCTCATCAAGGATATGTACAAGGATGCGATGACGTGTGTCCGAACATGTGGGGGCGACACCAGCGACTTCCCAATTAAAATATGACTATACCAGGGGTCAGCATTGAGCCCTTATCTATTTGCCTTGGTGATGGATGAGGTCACAAGGGACATACAAGGTGATATCCCTTGGTGTATGCTCTTTGCTGATGATGTGGTGCTAGTTGACGAGAGTAGAGCAGGGGTAAATAGGAAGTTGGAGCTGTGGAAGGATGCATTAGAGTCGAAAGGCTTCAGACTTAGTAGGACGAAGACCGAGTACATGACGTGCGCTTTCAGCATGGCTTCACATGATGATGGTGACGTTACCCTTGACGGGCAAGTGGTGGCCAAGAAGGAGACTTTCCGGTATTTGGGATCGATGCTACAAAAGGATGGCGGCATTGATGCTGATGTTAGGCATAGAATTGCAGCTGGTTGGTTGAAATGGCGTCAGGCGTCGGGCGTTCTCTGTGATAAGAGGGTGCCACAAAGGCTAAAAGGTAAGTTTTATAGGACGGCGATTCGCCCGGCGATGCTATACGGTGCTGAATGTTGGCCTACAAAAAGGCAACATGTCCAACAACTAAGTGTAGCAGAGATGCGTATGTTGCGTTGGTTCTGCGGGCACACAAGAAGGGATAGAATTCGAAATGAGGATATTCGAGATAGGGTCGGGGTGGCTCCAATTGAGGAGAAATTGGTTCAACATCGGCTGAGGTGGTTCGGACATGTCCAACGGAGGCCTCCTGATGCACCGGTGCGTAGGGGAGTTCTACAGCGGGTCGAGGATGTTAAGAGAGGTAGAGGTCGGCCTAAACTCACTTGGGAAGAGTCGGTTAAGAGAGACCTTAAAGATTGGAATATATCCAAGGATTTAGCGGTGGATAGGAGCGCTTGGAGGCTCGCTATCGACGTGCCAGAACCGTGACTTTTGCTCCTCTCTCTCTCTCTCTCTCTCTCTCTCTCTCTTCCGTTTATTTTATTTTATTTTATTTTTTTTTCGATCTCTTCCTTTTGGTTCGAGTCTTTTTTGTGTTTCCCTTGGGTTTCATCTCTAGCCTACCCCGACTTGCTTGGGACTAAAAGTTATGTTGTTGATGTTGTTGTTGTTGTTGAGCCACTGGAAGAGCAATGTAATCCACCTAAACAGAAATCCACACCAAACATTATCAGTCAATATTCACCCCAAAGAATGGAAGAAAAACGCATCTAAATCAAAATTCCACAATCAAAATCAGTCATATTCGTACCCATATTTGCTTCTCGCTCAAGAATGCATCGAGCAATTCCAGCTGCGGAGACCATCTGTAAAAGATAGCGACAGGGGCACTGGCAATGTCGTCGGAGTTGTCGTTCATGGTGTTGAGCTTGAGCCTGGAGAGCGACTCCTTCACCTCTTCGTAACCAAATGAAAACGCAGAAACACACAATTTCATCTTTCATCTTATATTGACATCCAACCTAGTTCTTTATTTTAACGTTCTCAACATCTGATGATCAACAAAAATAGATTTTTATAGCTAACAGTATCACAGGTCAGTTCCTATAGCATTCCCCTCAAATAGTATCATAAGGCACTATATACTAAATGAAAATTTAGTCAGGCTTACCTCACCAAATAATATCAATTGGCAGCGTGAACATTATCGATGAAAGATGTTTAATGGGCGCATAGAATCCACCATGTTCATCCGCCTGCGGAAGAGCACCAAGGTCGTCAACCAGATCCACAAGTAGCTCAATGACTCAAATCAGGCCTTAATCGTCTTCGCCTTTGAAGTTCAACGCCGTACATTATCTAAAATAATAACCTAAATAAATAACAAATACAAAATAAATGATCTGAAAAATGAAGTGAAAAAAAAAGACTCCATTGGCAATTTAGTGAACCTCAATCGTCAAGAAACTCCTTCGCCATACAACTGCCACTTCATATCTTGCTAATCATCATAATCAGCACAAAAATGTTATAACAAAAACCCTAATCCATACCACATGGATTTAATGATAAAATCTAAAATACTCAGAAAGAACACAATCACGATCAGAACAACCCAAAACAACTAAAATTCTGAAATTTTCATAATTATAAGCTAAATCCTCAGAGCGCAAACAAATTTCACAACAGGAATATCACCAGTACCAAATCAAAGAAAAGAGACGATTTATCTAAAGATGAGAAAACGAAACCTCAATGTCGTCATATAACCATCAATTGATGAGCATTACATTTCTGTGAATCTTCTCTCCTCTCTCAAGGGGATTGTTCATTATGTGAGTACATTGTTAACCGTAAAACGGTCTCAATAGCAAAATAGTAATATTTTTCTCTCTTCTAGCCATTGCTTGACAGGCATAACTCTGTCCTTATCATCCTTCCACTCGTCAGGCCCAATGGTTTTTAACCTATTTGCAGAAACTGTGACTCTTGCTTGTTCTCTTTCCAGGGCAATCTTCTCCTCTTACAAAGGTAATGAGGGAAAAAAAAGAGTAATCAATGTTCAAATATTTAGATCTTACATTAAATCAAATGCTTGAACAAACCAACCAACAAAATGAGATACCTGCACCACAAGTTCTTACATTTAGTTCCATGGTCCATGGTTTAAAGAAAGAAAGGTAAATCAAAGTGTGAATCACGTGAACACAGGCTCAATTTACAATTACCCTAAAAACAAAACTAAACAATGACATAGTAGAAAATATCAGTTGCAATAAGAGTGATTACCACACTGCATAACGCTACTTAAAATGTGTAAGAAAACAAAAACAGGACCTCAGACAATTCAAAGAACACCAAATTATTGCACCGCATATGCCAAAAAAAAGAAAAAAAAATATCCGCCAGAGGTCTTACATAGATGCTGCGATCAAGAGGGTGATTACCGGCACATGACGTCGTACCCACACGATTCGGCCTTTCCGGGTACATTTCTCTGCTCCACAGAACCTCCGCATCGATTCTACACCACAAACAGAAGCAAAACCAAAAAACCCTATGTAAAAAATTCAAAATGCAGAACACACCACGAAACCACGAAACCTCAAACGCCACAAAAATAACCCAGAAATCAAACACGAAACCCACCTTCCAGACCCGTTTCCTGACCCCATTCGCCTCCTGTTGTTCCCCGTACAACTCCATCCGGCTGCGATCTTGTAAAGACACCAACACAACAACATTAAGCAAAACAGGTAGAATCTTTATGCTTCAACAACGATTTTAGCCCCTTTCCCCGTCCGATGATCGGAAATTTCGACGATCGAAAGGGGGGTATCTTGCAACGTACGACGGGCGAGATTTTTTTCAACAAAAAACAGTGAGATTTTAGTGTGTGACTTGGAGATTTGAGGCCAGATAATTTCTTCTTCGAGATGTCGGCAGGTGCGAGGTGAAGGAGAATGAATATAAGAGACTGCGAGGTTTGAGAAACGGGAAAGTTGGGGGGAAAAGAGATTTTGCGTGTAATGGTTTCTGTCCTCAACCACGATTTACGGCATTCACATCATTGCAGAAATTCTATCTTTGACCTGCGGGATTTATGGAAAAAGCAATTCGGCCCAAAAAATGGAGAAAACAAAAATAATTGAATGCAGGGCAAGAGCTGTAAATATAGGGCAAAAGCATAGATATTTTGGGCATAAAAAAATCGCCACGTGTCAAGCACAGAGATTCTCATGCTTTTACTTATATGTAAGAAGAGAGATAGCATATTACATATCTATTTACAATTAGTATTAGTTTGATGCAAATTAAATAAATGCATACATGCAACTTTTCTTATACTCACGCCATGGATTAACAACAAAGGGCCGCAATAGTTGTCTAACTTTTATATCCCACATCAGATTCCTTACAATGGTAACTATCCTTAAGCTTTTATAAAAAGAAAAATTTTGACTAAAATTGTGAAGTCACTCGTCTCACATCGAATTCCAATTTCAAGGGAACCACTTTATGTTAGTATAAATATACATCCGCAATCTAGTAAGTTGATATGCGAATAACTGTTATAATAATAATAGTAATAATACTAATAATAAGGATTGTTTTAATTAGGAAACTTTAAGTTTAAAAGTTTCGGAATATTACGTGGAGTAAAGTTTTCAATCATTTTCTTATAAGGTCAAATTAAGGATCTAAGTAAGTAAAAGTTTATCTTCAACTACAATGCATAAATTGAGTATTGTATATTCGATTATGCATAAATTGAGTATTGTATATTCGATTATGTGCCTATGTGAATAGTGATTTTTATGTGAATATTATTAATGTGTATTTATGTCGCTAATTGATATTTGTATGTGAAATTAATATTAATATGCATTTATGATGTTAATTCATATTTGTATATGAAATTAATGTTAATATATATTTATATTGTTAATGGATATGTGATATTTGTCATTATTGGGCATAGATATATTTCATGAGCATGTGCATGCATATGTCATGATCAGATAAGAATATCTCGCATGCACGACATAATGAGGAAAGAAAAAGTACTTTTATTATTAATTGGCCGCTGCTACGCACCGAGGTCAAGTGCCTCGTGAGACATTGCATAAGGGCGTGTGAGACGTAAGAACTTGACTTATTATTATGTTATGCTCAGTGCCCCGTGAGACATTGCATAAGGGCGTGTGAGACGTAAGTACTGAGCCATTCCAGTGCCCCGTGAGCCATTGCTTTAAGGCGTGGGAGACGACCAGGACTGGAATGTTATGATTATTAATGATAATGAGCTCATTTCCGGTGCCTAGCAGTAAGGTCAAAGGGCCCAAGAAAGAAAAGTTTTCAGAAAGAAATGTTCACAACATGAATCATATATAAGCATTTGCATTTCATGTTGTAACGCATATCAGCTAACGATGTTATTTCTTGACATGCATGACTTTTACTTATTGAGCTATAGCTCATGTAGTTTATGCATTGGAGGTGAGCATGTCGATATCTGATGATCAATGTTAAGACTTGACCGTGCTGTTGGATCCAGAAAGTTTTGAGGACGTGTACATGGATGACGACCTGTTGGGCTAGTAAAGAGCATCCGTCCTTTTTAGTAGTTTGGGTTCATTTTGAGAATTTTAATATATGTAAAACCATGCAAACTGTTTTTGTTTCTGGGTCCTTTTGACATGTACAAATGACATTATCGACATTGTTTTGACACTCTTTTGATATGTATAAATAATATTATCTGCGTCGTTTTGACAAATAAATCTGGATTTTAAAAAGTTTATTTTGAGAAAAACATGACTCATGTTTCAAAATATGAGAATATTTAGCAAAAGAAGAGCGGGCGTGACATTAATGGGATATGGGGGATTAATAATAATAATAATAATAATAATAATAATAATAATAATAATAATAATAATAATAATAATAATAATAATAATGGTTTTTTACAGAAAAAGGCAGGAAACAACAAATAGCTTTATTAAAGTTTTTGTTAGTAATTATATATATATATATAATAATAATAATAATAATAATAATAATAATAATAATAAATTACATTACAACGGTTTTTGGGAGGAAAATAATAGAATTTTTATTAAATATGTTCTATTAAATAATGTGTCAGCAATTATGCATATATAGATGACAGCGTTACAAATAGGCCATTTATATTGCAAATTCATTTCACAATATAAAAAATTAAGCGATAAGGCATTTTTATTAAATGCATATTCCGTTTGATAATATAAATACTTTTTATAGCGAATTGACGAACCTAACAATTATGCCATCTCATGCAATAATTGTGATAATTTAATATACAAAAAGGAACCTACAGGATTATGTTTTGTGTTTCAAGCCATTCAGTTGACCTATCAATCTATGTAGCTGATATAGTATACTGTACCAACCACTAAACCTTGAGCGACTTGAGAGCAGCTCGATCAACAGATCGGCCATAGGTCGATCAACACGAAGACTCATGGTCGAGAGAGTATCAGGTCGATCAAGGCCTCATAGGCAAACCGATCAGCAACAGGCCGAGTTAGACCTCCAGGATAGTTTGACGGAAACTCAAGTGAAGAGGTCCGTGGAAGATCTGAAGATCAAGCATGCTTAGTGGAAAGCAGAACAATTAAAGCATAGATAAAGCCAAGCTAATTGCTTGGTAATGCCTAGAATGATTACCTAATGATATAGACTAATGTGAACAAGTGAGATAAATGGATAAGCCGAATTTAATAAGATAAGAAGGACACGTGAGTAAGGATACAGGTGTAATAGAATTGAAAAGTCCGAGCACCCAGGCACTATGATTGGGCGTTTGGGCACTCGGGCACCAAGATCAAGAAGATATTGAGCAACATGGTAACATCTCTATATAAAGGGGTGAGGTGTGGTCATCATCTCTCTACACACTCTGAATATTTTAGACTCATATACATTCAATACACCTTTATCCAACTTTGATGAGTTGAGCGTTGAAGCTTTTACGTCGGGACCACCCCCAGCGTCGTTTTGAAGATCATTTCACTGGTTCAAGGATGGATTGAAGGATGTCGGATTGGGTCGAGGTTGTTTTACACTACGATTTGGCGCCATCTGTGAGAATTTCATTTTTAAAGTCATTTGAGACCAGCCATCGAGAGCTATGATCCCAGAAAGAACTTAGAACCTAACTTCAACGAGGCTTGGGATTCCAGTCGTTCGATTGCAGCATACCCACCAACGGGCTTTTCGAGGTCCATTCTGATGCTAATCACCCTGATCCCTAACCGACTGAGTTTCGGAGGTTCTTCGGTACCCGTGGCAGCAACCAATGGCTTGATTACCCAACCGGAGGGTAGATATGGTATGAAGATAGTACCAACAATTGTGACAGAACAAAATCCACTTTAGGACGATGAGAGGAGGTCACTGGCAATAGCAAGAGGTGTTTTAGTAGGCGAGCAGATTGTGACGCTCACCAAGAATGAGGTCAACCGGATGATCGCAGAAGCTGTTGTGGCCAGGTTCACTAAACCACAGGTGTCGAGTGCAGTGAACCTAACTGTACCGACAAAGAGGGATGAGGTCGAGATTTTTAGCAGCTCGGCCTAGAGAGCTCAACACGACCTGACAGTAAAAAAGATGGTGGCTCAGATCTGGGAGCTACAGGCCAAGGTAGAGGGAAAATGAGTTGGGAGAGTTTTGGGACACCTTTTTGTTGAGGAGGTACTAGATGTAGACCACTTAGTGGATTTAGGGAACTCAACATCACTGACGATGGATCCACTGACTTGTCTTGTCGTTTTTAGAGCTTTGAGAACATGGTTGTCTTACTCGGATAAACTGATGCAGTGTGGTGCAGAGCTTTTCTAGCGACCTGTGGGGGATGTTGTAGTTTTATTTTACCGGAGTAGAATCAAAAGATTCGAACACTGGGTCGTGTTCTCAAGGAAAGTTAGCCGGATTATTTTGTACGTTTATTCGATCACAAAAACGCAAATATTTCTAAACACTCTAATCAAGTTGTCGGTTTTGATTATTAA
Source organism: Striga asiatica (assembly GCA_008636005.1). Classification (NCBI taxonomy): domain Eukaryota; kingdom Viridiplantae; phylum Streptophyta; class Magnoliopsida; order Lamiales; family Orobanchaceae; genus Striga; species Striga asiatica. The sequence continues at coordinate 580,563 of BKCP01010292.1, forward strand.
CTAATGATTCGTAAAAGAAATAATTTAAATATCGCAACTTAGAAAGACAATTTCAAGAGATATGAACGGGCTAGGGTATCGGGGATAATCGCTATTGGTTCTACGCACATTCAATGGCAATCAACACTCGGTTAAAAGGCTCGACTTAACTAACTCATTTAGTGGTTTAACCTCACTAACTCTCGTAATATGCAGATAAACATAAAAGAGCAAATTAACGAGACAATCAACACATAGACAATACGTTTCCGAACATGTCTCCTCTAAACGAGCCAAGTTCTACCAATTTCGCTGATATAGCCACATAAGGATAACCCGGTCTAGAAGCTTCTTACTCGACCGGCGAGCCACTCGAACGACTCGTACGTCGACATGACTCCGCCGGCATGACCAATCGACTTCCCTAGAGTCGACCCTACCGAGAGCAATCGAGGAGAGGCAGAAATCGGTCTAGTCGACTCTCACAAGTCGACTTCTAACTATCGACTTCTGCTAGTCGACCTCATACTAGAAGGACATCAAGAATGCAACTCCCAACCATCCAGACACTCTAAGTCGACTCCCACTAGTCGACTTCCTCATAACGACTCCCTAAGAGATGACCACCGCAGGGAGTTCAACCAGGTGTAGCCTCCGAAACCGTATATTCGTAAGTCGACCTCTTCGTCCTCGAGGTCGACTCTGTACATCTCGAGGATCAAAGGGGTGAAGACGATTCGCCACACTTCCAACACATCTAAAGCCCTACACATTACCGAGGATAAGAAGGAATCTTGCGATGACTCAGCAACTAAGGGGAGACGAATCGACAGGGGCATTTTGGACCTTCTAGGTCCACCGACTTGGACATTTTGGGCACTTCAAGTAAGTATTCACTCCTATATAAAGGAGGCGAGGTACCCCAAACCCTAACTCTCATTCATTCCCACTCTCCCCCATAGCTGCTGCGCAGCCTCTCTTCATCACTCTCATATTGACTTGAGCGTCGGAGGCTCTACGCCGGAAACACCTCCGGCGTTGAGTTTTTGCAGGTATTCTTGCGGTCTAGCAACGGTTTCAAGGCGGTTCAAGCAGATCTGAGCTCATAACCACCGGTTTACTCCAGATCCAGAAGTAGACCCATCATTTGGCGCCGTCTGTGGGGAGTTCTTAAAGGAAGGAAGAGCTTCACACCCAGCTCCGATCTGTTTGCTAATGGCGGAGAAAGAGAGCTTGCAGAGGAACCTGAGCGAGGAGTTCAGAGGGACGTGGATGGACAAGAGGCCACCACCACTTCCCACCACCAAACACCCCGTAGTTCAGATGACGGGAATGCCGCCGTTCGGAGGACCACCACCACCAGGACTGATGTTGGGCGGAGAAACGCCTGTGACTCCAACCGGCGTGAAGCTACAAGTGTTGACTCAGGCAGGAATAAGTCAAAACCCTAACCCAGACGGGGAGAAGGAGCCAACGGAGGTCTCTCGACGCGAAGGAAAACAGATGCAGGAGGTTCCGGAACAGACACAACCCCGCATCGAGGAACAGACTTTGACAATGACGAGGAGTGAGATGCAAAAGATGATTGCTGAAGCCGTGGCGGCCCAAATAAAGCAGATAGCGCCGGTAGAACAGCAGCCTCGAGTCGAGTGCCCACCTCGAGTCGAGCAGCAGGCCCAGTCGAATGTGCAACAGAACAGAAGGGTAGACGAAGAGGAATCCTCCATACGAACCGTTAATCCACAGGCGAGGGACGAGACGTTAGAACAACTGCTGGCACAGGTTCGCGACTTACAAGCTCGAGTCGACGGGAGGAAGAGCAGAGGAGCAAAAGAACACCCATTCTCACAACAGATCCTAAGAGCCGACTTACCCAAAGGCTTCAGGGAGTTGAACATATGGTATGACGGTACCACAGATCCATCTCGACATTTGAGGAGCTTCGAAAATATGGCCGTGCTTCATCGTTACAGCGACCCAGTACAATGTCGCGCCTTCCTGACGACTTTGACAGGGTCGGCCCAAGACTGGTTTCATCAACTTCCAGCGGGGTCGATTCGGGATTTTGATGGATTCAGCTCAAGTTTCCTTAACCAATTTGCGAGTGTGAGGGTGCAAGAGAAGTCTTACCTCTCGTTGATTAGCATGCAACAGAAGAAGGGCGAGTCGCTGCGAGAGTATGTGGCGAGGTTTACAAAGGCATGCGTCGAGTGCCCAACAGCGACAGAGGAAATCAAATCGGGAGGACTGACGAGAGGGCTACTGCCAGGGTTATGTAAGAACTCTTTGGCCAAGCGACCTGGTAGGAATTTCAATGACGTGTTGGGAAGATGCGCCAAATATATGAATGTCGAGGAGGCCGAAGCCGATTATCTGCAAAATGTGAAAATACCCCAAACTGACAGTCGAGACGATAAGAAGGAGAAGAAAAGCCAGTCGACAGGGGAAAGAAGGGGATCACCACGAGCTGACAAGGGGGAAGGACGATACAGAGGATGGAGGCCGACTCAATACACACCCTTGTCGGCTCCTCATGCAAGAATACTGGAAGTCATGGAAAGAGAGATCCGTGACGATGTGGTGAGATGGCCACGAACAAGGAAAGATGGACCAGTAAGGCCCAAGAGTAATTTATACTGTCGATTCCACAAAGATTACGGCCACGACACTGACGACTGCAGACACCTTAAAGACGAAATCGAAAGGTTGATAAAGGCAGGACACTTGAAGGAGTTCATATACAAAGACCGTGAGAGGTCGAGCAAGAGGAGAGAGAGAAGCAAGAGCCCTCGCAAGAGGGAAAGATCACCAGAGAGAGAGGAGCTCCCACCAAAAAGGGGAGTAATTAATATGATTTTTGGAGGGTCAACAGACGGGGACTCGAACCGAACAAGGAAAGCGTATGCTCGGGGTCGATATGCAAAGGTCGAAGTGCAGCAAGTCGATGAATGCGGACCAGTAATGAACTTTGGACCTGCGGACGTTGGAGAAGTCGAGAGACCACACAATGATGCCCTAATGATAACCGCACAGATATCAGGATACGAGGTGCAAAGGGTGTTCGTCGACACCGGAAGTTCTGTAAACGTGATTTTCTATGAATGTCTCAGAAGGATAGAACTCGACATTGAACTTACGCCTCTACAAACATCACTCTTTGGATTTAACGGATCAGAAGTCGCTCCCCTTGGGGAAACAACGCTCGCCGTCGTCCTGGGGGAAGGCGACCTGAGAAAGGTAAAAATGGTGAAATTTGTCGTGGTCGACGTCGAGTCAGCGTATAACGTAATCCTCGGGAGGCCGGCGCTCAATGCCTTCCAAGCGGTGGTGTCGACTTATCACATGAAATTGAAGTTTCCCGTCGGAGATCGAGTGGGAGAGGCTCGAGGGGACCAAGAATTGTCCAGAACATGCTATCGGATCGCGGTCAAAACTAACCAACGGGCTGAGATCAAGGAGGGCAAAAAACCAATGTCGAATGAAAAGAGGCCGAAAGAGAGTGACCTCGAGCCCATGGAGAGTTGATGGAAATTCGAATAGATGAAACGGAGGACCAGACGACCAAACTCGACAATTCCCACGACTTTACGCTTAAGGCAATGTCTCAAACTACCCTTTGTACTGAGCGATGTTTGAATTGAATTCAATAATGGAATGAACCTTAAAGCTTATGCTTCAATTACGTTTTTTATATTTATGCGTCGACTTTATTATGATTACATGAAAAATTGAATTTTTCAAAACGGCTATAAAGCTGGCTAACTCCGATGATTATGAAATCATTTAGCACAACTACGAAGTTGTAAACTCTCGAGCAGAATCTCGAGCAGGCTACGAAGCCTTCGACTACGAAGTCGATTCACGCAACTACGAAGTTGCAAACTCTCGAGCAGAATCTCGAGCAGACTACGAAGCCTTCGACTACGAAGTCCATTCACGCAACTACGAAGTTGCAAACTCTCGAGCAGAATCTCGAGCAGGCTACGAAGCCTTCGACTACAAAGTCGATTCACGCAACTACGAAGTTGCAAACTCTCGAGCGGAATCTCGAGCAGGCTACGAAGCCTTCGACTACGAAGTCGATTCACGCAACTACGAAGTTGCAAACTCTCGAGCGGAATCTCGAGCAGGCTATGAAGCCTTCGACTACGAAGTTGGCTAGCACAATCATTAAACAATTGAAACTCTCGAACCGAATCTCGAGCAAATTTACAAATTTCACACTCACATCCACCGGTTTACACCGGTATACGCAATTATGTAATTGTCGCGTTTACAGAAGGACAAATCTCATACAATCAACTTTGATACACATTTAGACAACGAACATCGACACGGCTAAGAAGCTGTTCAAATCCTTGCTCGACTTCGACCAGCTCGCAAGAAGGTTGGGAGGAGACGAGTTGAAAAACTTAAACGTTTCACAGCTACGAAGCTATTCAAATCCTTGCTCGACTTCGACCAGCTCGCAAGAAGGGTTGGGAGGAGACGAGTTGAAAAACTTAAACGTTTCACAGCTACGAAACTGTTCAAATCCTTGCTCGACTTCGACCAGCTCGCAAAAAGGATTGGGGAGAAGATACACAGGAAACAGCAGCAAAATAATTTGAAACACAACTAACACAGGCAAGGAAGAGAAACTTATATTAATGAAAAGGAAGCATTACATTATAAATCGTCTCGACCCTTACAAGCCTTGAAAATGGGTCGAGACGAGACAAACAAAACAAATTGCAAGTAAAAGGAAAGCAAACGACAGCATAGTCCCAGAATAAGTGACGCCGCTAAGACTCGGCATCCGACTTCTCAGCAGCATCATCTCCCTCCTCCACAATCGTGGCAGTCTTCTCCGCCTCAACATCCCCGTCGACAAGCGGCCCAGCGCCTTGCTGCTCGACATCCCCCGCCTCGACTTCCTCCTCCCGACTAGCCCCACTTGCCCCGATTAATTCGATCGGACCGGACAAGGGGGTGGGAAGAACCTCGAGTTGCGCACTCAAGCCAGCCTTACGGATGGCCCAAGCCTCGACTCCCGACCACCATGGATAGTCGTCGGGGAGGGAGTCGTCGCCCTCGTAACCCTCGGGGTAGGGGAGCGTCTCCTTGACCGCCTCACGGTCGAGCTTCCCCTTAAACTCGGACCCCGACACCACCGCTTCCCATGCGGCGAATGTGTGCTCGAAATACTGAAGGGTGGCGGGGCAGACCTTGTCGAGGAAGGCGGGGGAATTACAGAACGACTTGACGACCTCTTGTCGATAGTGTCAAGGAAGACGGCACCAATGGGGGACTTTAAAAACGTCCTGCGTCCCTCTTCGACGCCATTCTCCCTCTCGACCATAATCTCGTCGCGAGCCTTGTCGAGGTCGGCCTTCAGCTTGTCGACCAGGGCCTTCGAGGCCTCCAGGTCTTCTTTCAGCGCCTCGATTTCCTGGCGCTGAGCTTCGCATTTGTCCTCGAGGGACTTAGTGGAGGCAAGAGGAGCCTTGCTCGTCTCCTCGAAGCATGGGAGCGCCGCAGCCAGGAACTGCGAAAGAACATGGAAAACAAATGAGATCAGATGAACCAAGTTTAAAAGAAGCATGCAAAAACAAAGTCGATTGAAGGATATGAAAAATACCCGGGCGAGACACTGAACAGCGTAATTGGAGCGCTCGTACAGATTCCCCTCGACTCGCTCCTTGTCGACTTCGGGGATGAGGGAATTGAAGTACTTGGCCACATGGTACGACTCCGGGTGATTCCAGAGCCGAGAGGGCATCTTGACCGTCACATCCTTGACGGTGATGGGGGAAGGGGCTTTCTTCTCGACCGCCTTTCCCTTCCCCTTGTCGACCTTGCGGCGTTTTAGGTCGTCAGGGATAAGGATGGCAGCCCGATCGTCCTGGGCTCTCTTGCGAGAGGAGGAGCCCGACGGCTTGTTTTGAGGAGCCCCAGGGTTTTCGACCCTGGATTTTTTGGCAGCTGTCGTCTCGGCAGCTGCAGCATTGGGCCTCGACCCGGACCCACCTGGGAGTCGAGGGGGAGGAATAGAACCGCCAGCTTGCGGGCCGGACGACTGGCCCTTCTTGAGCTCGAAGCATTTGAGCGCTTTAACTAAAACGATAGAAGAAAAGTTAGCATGGGGAGAACACTCAGCAGTCAAGATGCAAATAACCAAAACTCATAAACAGCTGTACAAAAAGGAACAATAACGGCTTACGAGGGTCATCGAGACGAGGAAGGTCCTCGTAAAAGACGATTCGGGCGTGATTGACCAGTTCACGGTCCTTTATTAGCTGACGAGCACTATACGTATGTTTATTGAGCTCCGCCAACAGAGTAGCGAACTCGTCAGATTTGGGCCGTTTGTTTTGTTTAACTTTCGAGGTTATCCATTTATTAACATAGGGATACATGCCAGGAGCAGGTCGAATAAATACGTACTTCGATTTCCACTCAGTCACGTTCGACGAAAGATCGTCGAGGAAAGTGACGCCGGCGCGACGACCCAGACAATGGGCGCCTTTGGAAAGACGATAACTGTAACAATAAAAGAAAAACTCGGGCGAGAAGAATTTGAGTATTATTCGGGAGACGACTATAAAGGCTATCATAATACGGATGGCGTTAGGAGAAAACTGATTTATGGGAATATTGTACAAGTTACTTATCAGTATTAGCTCGTCTTGGATTGGAAAGCGAAGACCAAAGACGACTTGATCTATAAAAAATGTATGACAGCCGGGAGGAGGATGAGCGAAATCGTCGTTAGGACCAGGGACGACTAACTCCCAATCCGAGGGAAGCCCGCTGAACTTTCTGAAGCCCTCGACTTCGGCTGCAGAGGCATAACAAAAGGGATTTAGAACAGCTAACCTAGCCAAGGGACAAGCTATAGATACAGTATTTTGAGAATTGAGAAGAGGAACAACTATTGGTACAGATACAGGGCTTGTTCTATAAACAGGGATATCTAAGAACCTAAGAGGAATACCTCGAGGAATGATATCGAGACAAGGAAGATTTCCTCGAGGAGGGCTTTTCACGATGTCGACTAAGCCACCCGCCAAGAGCGCTTGGTCGTACTGCTCCCAGTCGGCAGAAGAGGCAGTGGCGAGAGGAGGAAAAGAATGGGAAGGCAGTGAAACCACCCTATAGCCGGTTACCTCGACACAATCAGAGCTAGAACCCTCATCGGCTTGACAAGTATAATCGTTGATCTGCTGACCGAGGGAGCCAGAGAGAGGAGACGAGTCGGAAGCTAAAGAAAGAAAAAGGAGGAGAAGGTCGAAGTTAGTAAAATCACGAGTAAGGGCCTACAAGATCGAATCAGGGCGACTCGCAACAATCGACAAAAGAAGAAAGGACAAAGAAGGGGCAATCGCTATCGGTATCTCGACCTAAATAAACTAGTAAGTCGACCTTAGTCGACTCGGAAAGAGAAAACTGAAGAAAGAAGGCCACTAAGTCGACAATAGCCAACTCGGCGACAGGTGACAGTCGACTGCTCATCAGCAGCCGACGACTGGCGAAAAACATTAAGTCTTAATAGAATATGCGCGTAAAAGGATCCAACGCAAAACTCATGAGAAATCCGTGAAGAACACGAAGAACACACGAAAATTCCCAGAACCCAGAAAAAATTGAAAAAGGAAAAAACCAACAAAAACGCGAAAAGTAAAGGAGATAAAGAACTTACACATGATGGCGTAGTTGTTTTGAACTGCGAATAAGCCTGAAGTTACCGGAGAAGGAAACGCCGGAGAGCAAATAGCACAAAAAGCACCGGAGAGTTAGAAGCAGTTCAGAGCTCGAAAAGTTGGAAGCGTGAAAAGCCACCCAAGGTAGACGCGCAATGCATTTATACTCGAGAATAATAGAGGCGGATCGTTAGATCAAAAGCGGAATCAACGACCCAGATAAAGCGTAGAATTCGAGGAGTCGGCGGTGGGGATGACGCGCGTCACTTAGGGTTTTTGAAATTTGAAATTTGAAATTTCAAAGGGCTGTCAGAGTGTCAGACTTATCCGTAAAAGCAATCATGAGGTTGAGAGGCGCCCCGATGGATTGACGAGACGAGTTATCAAAGAGGACGAAGACGAGCAAGTATCGCAGGGAGACAGCGAAACCACATCACCAAATTTACTCTTAAGCAGTCGACTGCTTAGAGTAATTTTCGGGGGGGACTAGATGATATAGCCACATAAGGTTAACCCGGTCTAGAAGCTTCTTACTCGACCGGCGAGCCACTCGAACGATTCGTACGTCGACATGACTCCGCCGGCATGACCAATCGACTTCCCTAGAGTCGACCCTACCGAGAGCAATCGAGGAGAGGCAGAAATCGGTCTAGTCGACTCTCACAAGTCGACTTCTAACTATCGACTTCTGCTAGTCGACCTCATACTAGAAGGACATCAAGAATGCAACTCCCAACCATCCAGACACTCTAAGTCGACTCCCACTAGTCGACTTCCTCATAACGACTCCCTAAGAGATGACCACCGCAGGGAGTTCAACCAGGTGTAGCCTCCGAAATCGTATATTCGTGAGTCGACCTCTTCGTCCTCGAGGTCGACTCTATACATCTCGAGGATCAAAGGGGTGAAGACGATTCGCCACACTTGCAACACATCCAAAGCCCTACACATTACCGAGGATAAGAAGGAATCTTGCGATGACTCAGCAACTAAGGGGAGACGAATCGACAGGGGCATTTTGGACCTTCTAGGTCCACCGACTTGGGCATTTTGGGCACTTCAAGTAAGTATTCACTCCTATATAAAGGAGGCGAGGTACCCCAAACCCTAACTCTCATTCATTCCCACTCTCCCCCATAGCTGCTGCGCAGCCTCTCTTCATCACTCTCATATTGACTTGAGCGTCGGAGGCTCTACGCCGGAAACACCTCCGGCGTTGAGTTTTTGCAGGTATTCTTGCGGTCTAGCAACGGTTTCAAGGCGGTTCAAGCAGATCTGAGCTCATAACCACCGGTTTACTCCAGATCCAGAAGTAGACCCATCATTCGCCCCTCTCGGTTTTGAAATCGATTGTATAGATTAAAATGGTGATCAAACATTCAATCATAAGATTAATAAACTCGCAAAGATTGAGCAATTGACATACATAAACAAGAAATAACCGCAACGATTATCCCCTAACCCTAGCTAAAGGATTAGTTGTTCATAATAATCTCAACATAAACATTCACATAAAAATAAGTCATTCTCAACATAACAAAATGAAAGAAATAACTTACTAGTAATGTGAAATCCAAGAGCAAATGAAAACTTAATCCAATGTACAACAATGTCTTCAAATAGTTCTCCAAAACAAAAATACAAACTTAAGATAAAGAAATGAAGAAAAAGATGGTGTAGAAGATGATGAAAGATGATGAATAATGGTGATAGATCCCCAAGAATGAAGATGGAGGATGTTTTTATAGTCTCCAATCCCATTTTTCAGGTGTTTGATTCACAAAACAAGCCACAAAATCTGCAATTTCCAGGTTCCGCGACCGCGGAGGGTCTTGCGGCCCGCGGCGAAGAGCAGTTCTGCGGTCGCGACATGCTTCGCGGCCGCGACTTCAGAACGCAGAAAAAACCTCGCGCCTCACAGCCCACTTCGCGCCTCGTGGTCTATCTCGCGGCCCGCCACCCACCTCGCGGCCGTGGTGAAGGAATTTTGCCGATTCGTTATTCGGGCTCGTATACGCTCATTCGGACTTGGAATTGAATTCTGTTTTTTGCTACATCATCACAAGAACACACCTCGACTAATAATTATTTTGAATTACATAGACTCTCAAGTGCAAAAGTATATCATATATGCCTCACTCAATTTTTTTTCACAAATATCAACAGGGTACGCTGAAATTGGTCACCAATCGAATCAATCATAAATTTTTCTATCGTCTAACTCTTACTCTAAAACAATCAAATTCATGCAATAGTGAATCAAGAGGACTTTTTAAGGATGTAACGTACGCTCTTTGGACCGGGTAAGATAAATATAGGCTAAGTGGCTAAATAAAAATCGAATTCATTTCATTCATTCACCTAACCATGAGCATAAACTTTTCCGGTTGTCAATCATCAACCATTTTCTCCCATATCTTCAAAACCAATACACTATCCTCATTATTCACTCTCTCTTTTTTTTTTTTTTATAAATGACAACCTTAGGATATTCATTTTCCTTTGGTTTCATTTCGATATTTTTTTTTTATCAATATATACAACATCGATACTAATCACCTCCCAATCTCCACAATACCATTCGCAACTCAAAATATCATCATCACGGGGTATTTTAAGAAAGAATTAATACGACTCAAAGGGGATGACTAGCGGATTTATTTTCACAAAAATAAGGGTAACACAAAGAATGCCTCAATCATGTTCACATAGCACAAATTCGACTTATTTATTTCAAAGTAGACTCAAGGCAAGCCCTTGACAACAATTTCGACCAATATCACACAAGAAAAGAAACGAACATGGCTCAAACCTCACAAGGTAAAATATTTGTCAAACAAAACAACCAAGTATTTCATCGAGATACATCGCTTATTCACATTATCGCAACTTCTTAACTCAATCAACCGTTATTGACTAATCTCACAATTCACCACAGTCCAAACTCAAAAAGACACAACACATAATCCTAAAAAGAAAATAAATAAAAATAATCCTAAAAAGAAAAAAACTAAACCTGATCAACCACATAGTCACGTAAACCTATTGTCTATCCGAAGTGCAGAAAAATTAAACCACATAATCAACTGACTCGAAAATAAAACGAACTGTACAAAAGGAAAGAGAAAGGGAAAGAAAGACGTACAAAGCACAGTGACAAGTCACTGTGTGTCCGATGGTGGTGGCTGTGGAGGATAGGGGTTACTCGATCCCGAACCCCAATAGGTGTCCCACTGGGTGAATCGCTGGTCCCAACGGTCCATACGAGCGTCTTGTTGATCATGGCGCTCGCGAATACACTGGAGACCGTCAGTGAAGCTGTCGAAGCGGGAGCCCAAGTTAGTCCACTAGGTCTGCTGCTGGGTCTCCTAATGATCCCACTGAGTCCTCTGTTGTGTCTCCCAACTGGCCCACTGAGTGTTCTGCCGGCTCTCGAAGCTGGCCCACCTACTGTCTTGGGCATCAAATCGGGTATGAATGGCTCAGATGTCGGAGGCATACTGGGTTTGGAATGAGGTCCATTGGTTTTGGTACGTCACCCACCATTCCTGCGGTGTTGTGGTGGGCCCTCGGTTTGCTGGTGCGAGGCTGGTTTCTGGTTGGATGGTGGTGGTAGAAGGTGGTCGTTATCTATATGCATCTGCTCATGCTCGTCATCATCCGATGATTGCCGGGATGTCCCGGTCTGATTAGTGTTAAGCGCCTCATTGCCTTTGATTTTCTTGAAATAGGTGTCGTAAGCCTTACGCTTCGTATACTCCTGAGGGGTGGTTCAGTTCTAAATGAGATCGGCCTGTTTGAGCTCATGCTCGTTAGGGCATCGCATTGGAGCGCCCTCCACCGACCACGTTGCGTCAATAAAGACGGGTTAAGCAGGGATTCTGAAATGTTTAGCCTGTGCGTAACAACATGGCTGAGAGCCGGAATGGCACGTTGATTAAGTGCAATATCTTGTAGAGAGTCTTGTAAGAAGGTCATAGAACACACCTTCACTCCTACACGCATCGCCCATAGAAAATAGAGTTCGGCTTCACTAACTTTGTTTGCCTCCTTTTTCCAGTGATGTTATAACCTATGAACCTGTGCACAACAGTTGTGGCCAAGTCTTGAATGAGCCCATTCGGCATGCCGCGTGGGTCCCAAGATGTATGGAGAGAAAGCTCGGTCCAACTCTTCTTGGCGTTAAAGTCTGCCGGTTTGCTTCGCTTACCAACTAAGTTGAACCCAAAGACCTTCTTCATCACATCGTTGTCCACCTTCACATCTTCCCCCCGCAGTCCGCAAGTGAAATACTCATTACTATTGGCAAGCACGAACGTGTTAAAGAACTCGAGCATAAGGCTTTGATACGAAGATTCTTCAATCTGGGTATAGTTAAGAAGGTTTAGTACCCCCAGGTACTTCTTAACGTCACTAATGATTCCCAAGCTCCTCAAAACGTCCCAGTCAATCGCCTTTGGCCGAACTAACTCCTTTTGTGAAAGACGGGAATATATTTCGCCTTCTTTCCTCGAGTAAATTGGGAAAGAAGCACCGTATTGTTGTCGAAGGTCCGTCCGCTCACTTCCCTTGAGGGGCATCGCGGCTCCCTTTGCCCGAGGATTGGGCCAATTGCCGTTTCCCGCGATTAGAAGAGTCGCCATGATCGGTATTCGTTTGACGTCCCGAAGTTTTACCCATGGTGATGTCTTTCCGGTAATTCGACAAACACCTTGTGAGCAGGATGTTTTAGTAGAGAGCTCAAATGAACGCAAAAATGGTGGACCACTATAGACTCACGTCAACAGAAAGCCTTCAGCAAACCAACCTCAATAATTGAATCAATTTCGTTCCTCGAATTACCAGAAGATGGAGTCCGAATAGATGCTGTGGAATAATGAACTCGATGCTCGAAGGAGATGATGTGGTGGGGAGTGGTCGGTGCGGTTGTTGTTCGTGGTCGGAGGGAACAACCGCCGGTGAGAGTGGCTGTCGGAGAAGGCGCCGGAGGGAGTTGCTGTTTTGGTGGCGAGCTAGGTTTTTGAAGTCGCAGTACCAATTTGTGGTAAGAATTCTCGTGTAGAACCGGTGATGAGGAGTGCGGATGATCGAATTTTCGAAATATTGCAAGTATTTGGGAAGAGAATTTCGATTGTTGGTGTGTTTGGAGCAAGAAAATAGCCGGTGGGTTGAGAGGATTTGTCTTCGGTGAAACTGAAGGAATTCTGCCCGAGGTTCTCTTTAAAACGCGCCTTCCGCGGCCGCGAGTGACTCCACTGGCCGCGACAAACAAAGATTCCGCGGCCGCGAGTTTTAGGAGCAGAAAAATGGTCCACGGCCGCGAGAACTTCCGCGAGCCGCGGCGAACAAATATTTATATATATATATATATATATAAAATAAGTACAAGGGTGCTCGATTTATTTTCGGGAGCTTGGCACTCTCGCGATCAAGTATACTGTGGTTCGCCGAGATCTACGGTCTCGACGTGCTTCGTTCCGACTTCTCCTCCAAAGTAAGGCTTGATCCTTTGTCCGTTCACAACAAATAATTCACCGGTTGACGGGTTTCAAAAGATAGAACTTCATCAACAACAAACGGGCCACTCCACCGAGACTTAAGTTTTCCCGAAAATAAATGAAGTCGGGAATTGAAAAGGAGAACTTGCATGCCTGGTACCAACTCCTTCCGGACAATACGAGCGTCGTGGAGTTGTTTGACTGTATCCTTGTAAATCTTTGAATTCTTGTACGCCTAGTTCCTCAATTCTTTGAGTTCCGAGAGCTGCAACATTCGCTCTCTTCCGGCGGCATCAAGGTCAAAGTTCATCTTCTTTATCGCCCAAAATGCTTTGTGCTCGATCTCGACAGAGAGGTGGCACGCTTTTCCGTAGACGAGCCGAAAAGGGCTCATCCCCAAAACTCCTTTATATGTTGTCCGTTGGGCCCATAATGCATCGTCGAGTCGACGAGACCAATCTTTCCGGGACGAGTTCACCGTCTTCTCAAAAATGGTTTTAATTTGCTTATTGCTCGTCTCCGTTTGGCCCAACATTTGTAAATGGTATGGGGTTGCCACCTTATGCGATATGCCGTACCTCTTCGTCAACTTCTCGAATATGCGGTTGCAAAAATGCTTGGCCCCGTCACTCACGATGGCCCGTGGAAACCCAAACCTGCTCAAAATATTACCTTGCAAAAACTTGATCACTACGTTAGCGTCGCATGTCCTTGTGGGGATAGCCTCGACCCACTTGGACACATAATCTACGGCAAGCAAAATATACTCGAAACCAAAGGATTTAGGAAAGGGTCCCACAAAATCAATGCCCCAAACATCAAAGATTTCAACTTGAAGATTGTTAACTAGAGGCATTTCATTTCTAGAACTTATATTCCCAACCCTTTGACAACGGTCACAAGATTTACAAAAGTTATGAGCATCTCGAAAAATAGTAGGCCAAAATAAACCTGATTGGAGGACCTTAAAGGCGGTCTTTCGACCTCCAAAATGGCCTCCGCAATGAAGCTCGTGGTAAAAAGCAAGAACATCCGACTGCTCCTCTTCGCGCACGCATTTCCAAAGAATCTCGTCTTTTCCCATCTTGTAAAGGAACAGATCGTCCCAAAAATAATTCCTGCACATAGAAACAAATCGTTTCCTCTCCTGGGAAGAGGGGTTAGGCAACAAGACTCCATCGGATAAATAATTCACTATGTCCGCATACCACGGATGGCTAGTTACTTCACCCACTCACTCATACGGAAAATCATCATTAATACTAACATTCTCATGCAATGCAAGTGAAGAATCGAAAGGAACAATACGAGACAAGTGATCCGCTACAACATTTTCACAACCCTTTCTATCTCGAATTTCTACGTCAAATTCTTGTAAAAGTAAAATCCACCAAATAAGTCTAGGTTTCGATTGAGTTTTGCTCAAAAGATACCTAAGAGCCGCATGGTCGGAATGAACTATCACTTTCGATCCCAAAATGTAAGACCGAAACTTCTCAAGAGAAAATACTACGGCTAAAAGTTTTTTTTTCAGTGGTAGTATAATTCAATTTGGCGCCGTTTAGGGTCAAACTAGCATAATAAATTACCCGGAGTAATTTATCAACTCGTTGACACAAAACGGCTCCAGCCGCAAGGTTTGACGCATCACACATAATCTCAAATGGTAAAGACCAATCAGAAGCAATAACAATAGGCGCAGTCACAAGCTTATTTTTTAATTTATAGAAAGCATCTAAACATGCATCATCAAACACAAACATCACATCATTAGCAATCAAGTGACACAATGGTTGGCTAATTTTTGAGAAATCTTTGATGAATCGCCTATAAAAACCTGCATGACCCAAGAAGCTTCTAACACCTTTCACATTCACGGGAGGGGGTAATTTTTCTATCACATCAACCTTCGCTTTATCGACTTCTATCCACCGACTGGACACATTATGCCCTAACACGACTTCACTTTTTACCATGAAGTGACTCTTCTCCCAACTCAATGTTAAATTAGACTCGATGCAACGCTCAAGAACACGAGATAATTTACGGAGACAATGAGAAAATGAATCACCGAATATAGAAAAGTCATCCATAAATACCTGTAGAAAGTCCTCGAGCATGTTGGAAAATATGAAGAACATGCACCTTTGGAAGGTTCCAAGTGCGTTGCAAAGTCCAAAAGGCATCCGTCTAAAAGCAAATGTACTGAATGGGCATGTGAAAGCGGTCTTCGGTTGGTCCTCAGGTGCTATGGCTACTTGGTAATAGCCGGAAAGTCTGTCTAGGAAGCAATAAAATTGGTGGCCGGAGAGACGGTCGAGAATTTGATCGATGAACGGCAGCGGGAAATGGTCCTTCTTTGTCACGGCATTGAGTCGCAGATAGTCAATACGCATTCTCCACCCAGTAGTGATACGGGTGGGAATCATCTCCTTCTTCTCGTTCTCAATAACGATAATGCACCCTTTATTCGGCACCACATGAATGGGGCTAACCCACTCGCTATCGGCCACCGGGAAAATAATCCCCTCGAAATAAAGCTTGAGAACTTCCGTCTTCACCACTTCCATCATGTTCGGGTTAAGCCGCCGTTGGCTATCCCGAAATGATTTAGCACCTTCTTCTAATACGATCCAGTGCATGCACGTGGAGGGGCTAATGCCTTTAAGGTCTCCGAGGCCCCACCCGATGGCTCTTTGATTCTTTCGGAGCACCTCAAGTAGCTCTCTCTCTTCATGTTGCGCAAGCTCGGCGAAAACGATTACCGGCTTTTGTTTTTTATCATCGAGGAATACATACTTGAGGTGTCGAGGTAATTCTTTGAGTTCTAGGGTCGGTTGTGTTTGGGGCTGGTCGGCTTCAAAAAGATCGACGGTCGGTTCTTTTTCATCGTCAAAGTCGGGTATGTGCCTCGCCTCCCATTCTCGTTTGGCTATTTCTTCTATGAACGGGTCAGTTACATCAACAAATGCACATTTCTCTACAAAATTCACCGAAGATGTGGAGGTGGCGTCCTGGACGGAGATGGATACGGACTCGCCCAAAACCGTCATGTTTAGCGCCCCGTTCTTCACGTCAATGAGAGTGTTGGTGGTGGCCATGAATGGTCTATCGAGAAGGATCGTGTGATCCTCTCCATTCTCGTGCATTTCTCCCACGTTGAGAATAACAAAGTCTACGGGGACAATGAGCTTCCCCAAATGAACAAGCACATCTTCCACCACCCCTATGGGATATCGTATCGAACGGTTAGCAAGCTGGAGGCACATACGAGTCGGTCTCAAGTCTCCGAGACCGAGTCGTTGAAATATCGAAAATGGCATGAGGTTGATCCCGGCTCCAAGGTCTAGCATCCCCAAAGCTTCTTTCCCATTCCTGAGGGCTATTTTGATCACGAAACCTCTGGGATCACGTTCCTTCTTGGGTAGGTCGTGGTGCATTGCATTCGCCGCCTCGTACACGACTACCTTTTCCCCGTCTTCAAATCTCCTTTTCTTCGTCACCAAGTCTTTGAAAAATTTCACGTAAGACGGCATGTTTTTTATCACGTCGAGAAGTGGCAAGTTGACGTTGACTTTCGAAAGCATGTTGTAAAGGTCCCAGAATTGCTTTTCTTGTCTCTCATCCCAAAAGTCAACCCGAAAAAGGGATGCGTGGTTTGAACGGATTCGAGGACTTGTGTAAAATCGGGTCCTCCACCTGCTTTCTCGAATTGGCCCGTGTGCTCTCCTCGACATCATCCTCCTTCTCTTTGGTCTGGTCGGTCGGCTTAAGTTCCTCCGTCTCGGGAATTTTCACTTGGTTATCGACGACCTTCCCACTCCTCAACACGGTGATCGCCTTTGCTTGCTCGAGTTGGCTCGGGAGCTTCCCTTTGTCAGATTTGGCCTCCAAATTTCCAACTCTCGTAGCGAGCTGGCCAATTTGCGTCTCCATAAGCTTGATGGTCGATTCTTAGTTCGTCATAAATTGGAGGATTTTGTCTAACTTGTCGTCTTGGGTGAGCGAGCTAGGACCGGCCCCTTGGGTTTGCATTCCTCCTATAGGGCCTCTTTGCGGTTGTTGTTGTTGAGGGTAGTTTGGTCTCATGTGTTGTTGTGGAATGAAGTTGGGACGGTTTTGTTATTGCATGTAGTTCGGTCGGGGCTGCTGGTTGTTGTTGTTATTGGACCACGAGAAGTTGGGGTGATTTCTCTACCCCGGGTTGTATGTGTTCGAATAAGGGTCATTGGCCGACCGGTTTTGGTATCCTTGGAGAGCGTTGGCATCCGCATATTGCTCCCTGAAGTCTTGGTCAAAGGCTGCCAGGCACACCTCGGATCCCTGCCCGTGGACTCCACACGTTCCGCAAGTTTCCACCGCCATAGCTTGCGTCGGCTGGACGCTTCTCGCATTAAGTAGCCTTATTTGCTCCGTGAGCTTGGCTATTTGGTGAGCTACTATATCTTGTCCGGGAGCTATCTCGTGTACCATCGCCTTCTTCCCTTGACTGCTCTTTTGAGATGAGTTAGCACTCATCGTCTCAAAAATCTTCATCATCTCCTCCGCCGTCTTTGCCCTGATATCTCCACCGGCCGCATTGTCTACCATATACTGAAGATTTTGGTGGAGGGAATCGTAGAAGCTGTTCATCAATAGGGCGGGTGAAAAGTTGTGATGTGGACATTGTCTTTGTAGGTCGTTAAAGCATTCCCACGCCTCGTGTAGTGGATCGTTCGGTTGTTGTGCGAAAGACACGATTTGAGACCGGAGTTCTTGTGTCTTTTGATGGGAATAGTACCTCCCAAGGAACTTCGAATTCACTTGCTCCCAAGTAGTAAGGGAGTCGGGAGCAAGTGTCATGAACCACGCCTTTGCCCGGTCCTTGAGTGTCTCGGGAAAGCACCTCATTTTCAGCTGGTCCTCATTGAGCCCGTGGAGTGGAAAGGTTTGAAGGACATTGTAAATTTCGCTAATGAAATGGAGCGGATCTTCGTTGGGGAGCCCGTGAAAGGATGGGAGTTGGTTGTAGTGTATCGTCTTGAGCTCGTAGTTCCGAGCCGCCGGTCCCAACCTGTTATAGCCATATTATCATATACCGGCTCTAGAACTCTCTACTCGACCAGATAACAGCTCAGACCGTCCACATGATGATATGTTCCCATCGACATACTCAAATCGACTTCCGCAAAGTTGACCCTCCATAGAACGACCACGAAGAGAAGGCGGAAACCGTGCCAGTCGACTCTCGGAGGTCGACCTCAGTCTGTCGACTTCCAATAGTCGACATCTATCGAAGAAGAACAACAAGAGCGTAGTCTCCGAGTATTCAAATACCCTAAGTCGACTCCCAGAAGTCGACTTCACTAAGTCGATTCTCTAAAGTCAACTCCCACTCAAGAGAACTAACCAAGCATAGACTTCGAATCCTCATATGATCATGGGTCGACCTCCGAGCTCTTGAGGCCGACTCTTTATGCCTCGAAGACCAAAGATGTGATGACGACTTATCACACTTACAGCATACTTAAAGCTCTACATCCTTCTCCAGGGCCGACGAATGATGCGCGTCTCCCCTTTGTTAACAGTAAACGAGGGCCAACAATACCTTCAGGTAAGGTGTCATTCATCCGAACCAGCACCCCCTTCTTATGCTGCTTGCAACTCCGAGGTGTTGATATGCCGACGACGTCGTGAACCGTCCATCCGTAGATGGTCTCAAGGGATAAAGGGGAATCTAGTGATGACTCAGCAGCAAGAGGAGACGAACCGACCGGGGCATTTTGGACCCTTTACGTAAGTCAGTCGGGGTATTTTGGGGACTTCAAGTAAGTATCTCCTCCTATATAAAGGAGGTGAGGTAACCCTAAACCCTAACTCTCATTCATTCTTCACTCTCCCTTGTAGCTGCTGCGCAATCTCTCTTCATCTCTCACATACTGACTTGAGCGTCAGAGGCTCTACGCCGGAAACACCTCTGGTGTTGAGTTTTTGCAGGTGTTCTCGCGGTCTAGCAACGGTTCGAAGGCGATTCAAACAGATCTGAGCTCCTTACCACCAGTTCACTTCAGATCTGAGAGTAGACCCATCACAACCGAATGCAGAAGTCACCGGTCCAATCACCGGTTGGGCTAAGTCTCGGAGAAGATACAGCGGGGGGTTGTTTACTTTCTCTTCGTTGTTTTGGTCCATTTTGCCTTGATTATCGGAGTTTGATGATTCGAGAGAAATATTGGCGAACAATTCTCGTAAATCCTCGTTAATGGCTTTGTCGCTCGAAATGAGTACGTGACCACTCCTAGTACGCATACAAAAACAACAATACGTTACGAGCATCCGTTAACGAAAAGGAGCAAATTACAAGCACTCCGAAAATACTAATTACTACTAGAAAATTAAAACAAGAAACAAAGAGAAACACAAAAACAACAAATCACAAGAATCATGCGAAACACGAAAACAAAGAATAGACGCATGAAATAATTCCTAAACCTTCCCCGGTAACGGCGCCATTTTGTTGTAGTTTTATTTTACCGGAGTAGAATCAAAAGATTCGAACACCGGGTCGTATTCTCAAGGAAGGTTAGCCGGACTATTTTGTACGTTTATTCGATTACAAAAACGTAAATATTCCTAAACACTCTAATCAAGTTGTCGGTTTTGATTATTAACTCATGATTCGTAAAAGAAACAATTTAAATATCGCAACTTAGAAAGACAATTTCAAGAGATATAAACGGGCTAGGGTATCGGGGATAATCGCTATCGGTTCCACGCACATTCAATGGCAATCAACACTCAGTTAAAAGGCTTGACTTAACTAACTCATTTAGTGGTTTAACCTCACTAACTCTCGTAATATGCGGATAAACATAAAAGAGCAAATTAACGAGACAATCAACACATAGACAATACGTTTCTGAACATGTCTACTCTAAACGAGCCAAGTTCTACCAATTTCGCCCCTCTCGATTTTGAAATCGATTGTATAGATTAAAATGGTGATCAAGCATTCAATCATAAGATTAATAAAACTCGCAAAGGTTGAGCAATTGACATACATAAATGAGAACAAACCGCAACGATTATCCCCTAACGCTAGCTAGAGGATTAATTGTTCATAATAATTTCAACATAAACATTCACATAAATTAGACAAACAGGGGAGGGGGGGAAGGGGAAGGAGGAGGCTCAACATTGGTTCCATTAGCTCGCCCTGGGATTGGTCAAAGACTTCGAGGATTTTTCAACAATTTTTCTCAACCAGTTCAATAGTGCTAGGTCACAGGAGAAGACCCACCTCACTTTTATGACGATGGAACAACAAGAAAGCGAATCCCTAGGATCTATGTAGCTCGCTATACTCGAACCAGTGTGGATGTACCTTCAGCCTCTGAAGAGGTCAAGGCTGGGGTGTTGACAAGGGGATTGCGAGCAGGTCCATGTCAGAGCTTGTTAGCAAAGAAGCCAGTGTTAACATATGATGATGTGTTGCAGATGTGTGCCAAATACAAAAACATAGAGAAGACGCTAAATTTGCAAACATCGAGAAAGAAACTTGACCTAAGGTAAATAGAGAGAGAGAGAGAGAGAGAGAGAGAGAGCTCACCTAAGAATGAGAGGTTGGAGGGAAAGCGAGAAGATAGGTGAACAAGATGTTACGAGGATAGGATTACACAGCCTATGTCGAGAAAGGAAGGTTCTATGCAGCCGATGTTTGACTTATATTGTCGTTTTCATCGTGATTATGGCCACACAACTAGCAATTGCAGACACCTGCGGGATAAGATAGAGAGACTGATTAGAGCTGGTCACCTGAAGAAATTTGTGTATAAGGATAGAGAAATGCGAGGTCAGAGAAGGGATGATCGAGGGAAAGGAGCTCGAGAACGTGATCCAGGCGTTGAGGTACCTCTTAAGAAGAGGATTAGCCACATGATCTCTGGGGGAACTACTCGTAGGGACTCCAACAATACAAGGAAGCAACATGCTGGAACTATAGAGAGGAAAATAGAAGACGTCAGATTCACAGGAAGGGAACCAACAATCAGTTTCAGAGCGGAAGACGTAAAGGGGCTGCACACACCTCTTAATGATGCTTTGGTTACTTTCGCAGAGGTTGTTGGGTTCGAGGTGCAGAGGGTGTTCATTGACACAGGAATCTCGATGGATTTTCTGTATTATGATTTTTTTAAACAAATAGAGGTAGAGATAGGTCTAAAGGAGGTCAACACAATGTTGTATGGATCCAATGGGTTGAGGTTATTCCATTGGGCGAGGTAACATTTCCAGTAGTGCTAGGTTCGAGTGCGACGCAAAAGATATAAATGATGAGATTTTTGGTAGTAAGAGCAGACTCTACCTATAACATCGTATTGGAACGATTTTCATGAAAATAATGAACAATTTTCCATCTAAATTGATTGGTTTCCGGTACATACACCCCTCCTTTATATAATAATAATAATCCACGTTAGACATCATAATCTTGAGCCTCTTCATCTTGAGCTTCTATCTTTTTACAAACATCATTACAAAAAGCATTTGAGTGTTTGCATCTCGTAATTTATCCCATATAGCCCAAGTTGGTCCAGAAACGGCTTGAAGTTCAACCACATCAGTTCGACGAGACAAAACATCTGCTACCGAGTTTTGTCAACCCCATCGACAGCAAATCTCAAAGTCAAATCTCATTAACTTTGACACGAACTTTTGTTGCTCTGGAGTTACAATTTATTGTTCCAATAAATGCTTAAGTGGTTGTTGGTCCATTACAATGCAAAAATGTTATCCCCAAAGATAAAGCCTCCAAACTCGGACTGCTTCCACCACCGCTAGTAATTCTTTTACATAGACCGACCACCTTACTCGCATACTCCCCAAAGCCTTGCTCATATAAGCAATAAGTTTGTCCTCTTGTGTAAGAATGACTCCAATTCCGATATCACTAGCATTCGTATGCACCTCAAACATCACATCAAATTTAGGCATAGCCAATACTAGGGTTGTTGTCATAACTTCCTTGAGTTTGTCAATTTCTTCGACTTTGGCCATTCTTGCATTTTCTCAATTCACTTAGGATCCACCTGACCCCCTCGAAAGAAATGATATGGCCCAAGTAGTCTACCGACTGTTGAGCAAACAAACACTTCGACGGCTTTATAAGGAAATCATTCTCCCTCAAAACCCTCAAAATTACTTTCAGATGCACCAAATGTTATTTTCAATTCCTCGAATACACTAATATATCATCAAAGAACACCAACACCAAAATTACTTTCAATGAGGAATTCATGGAAAATTGAAAAGTCGATGGTTCATTACATAAACCGAAGGGTATTGCCAGATACTCGTAGTGTCCTTGATGAGTGCGAAATGTCGTCTTAGGAATATCCTCTTCCACCACTCGAATCTGATGATATCCAACTCACAAATCCAATATGGAAAAATAATATGACCCTTCCAACTCATCCAACATATCATCAATGCTCGAAATCGAGAAACAATCTTTAATGGTTGCTGCATTGAGTGCCCTGTAATCAGTACTAAATCTCCATGTTCGATCCTTCTTCTTCGCAAGTAATAACGATGAAGAAAAAGGGCTCGTGCTATGCCTAATCAACACGGACTCAAGCATTTCACGAACTTGCTTCTCAATCTCAATTTTCTGAAAATGAGAGTACTGGTAGGGATGTACATGCAACGCTTTTGTTTCATCCAACAAAGGAATACGATGATCAAATGCTCATCTAGGTGATAGGTTTTTAGGATCGACCCTCACCTTGTCGAATTGTCCCTCACCTCGTTGAATTGTTGTAGTAGCACATCAATCTCCCGATGATGTGTAGCATCCCTTTTTATGTCTTCAAGCGCATCCACGCTAATAGCAAACATTTGACTACCCTACTTCCATAACTTCTCCAAAATTTTCAAACTCACCTCCTTAGTTCCTTCATTAGTCTCGATCGACAATTCGACCAAATCATCACCCTAATGGAATTCTATCATTCCAACCTACCCAGATCTTTATAGTCTTTAGGGAACGAACAAAGCGAAGCAAAGTGAAGGAAAGGTGTAATTGACATAGGTTAGCAAGAACAATCACGTAGGAGTATTTATCCTTACAAGGTGGTCCTTGCTGATTCACACGGGATTCCACGTGTCCCATGCTACTCGGGTTAGAGCCCTTTTCTTTTAGTCATAGGAAAATGATGAGAATTGAACCATTAGTCTGTTGTAACCGAACCCAATCCTTCCAACCATTGAACTCCCAAAATCACATCCGAACCTACCAAAGGTAATGCATACATGTCGGCCTTTAAGGTGACCCCCAATTTGAATCGATCTCAATGGATCCCTTTCTTACCCTGCCTTTGGACTCGTATTTTGTTTGTACACAATCAACGGAGGTTCGTTCCTCTCCCGCTTATTGATTATGGCGAGTTATTTCGTTCTGGAAGAATCAATCTTGTCATAAAGAGTCGGTGAAAGACAAGCTTACCCTTGATTCGGCCTTAAAAAGCAAAGTCAAAGAAAGAAAGCTCTCTTTTTTCTTTCACTTTGCTTCGTTCGTACACTGCGCTTCGCTTTGTTCCTCCCTTCTTTTCCGCTCTACCTTTTTTTGTTTACCCGGTCTTTCTTTTATAGTGAGTTCATAGCCGGCCTTACTGAATGCGTGCTGTAATTTAGTAGCGTACTTTTCCAGGCTTGACTCTCATGCATTTTAATAGGCATACCCCAGTAGAACTCCGAACATCTTAACCTTTCTCCATTTGCAACTCTCACTTCAAAGAGATCCACCTTTGTCACAGGCATGCAATTTCCATTTACCGGATAATGATGAATTAATAAAGTTATAGGACGAACTGTTGTCGATTAACGCTAGTACACGACGATCATGAACCCAAGCTGACATCTTCATCTTTTTAGGTCCTTGAGTTCCCGCCATTGTATGGACCAATATCTTAGGATCCTCTCCGTGATAATCCATTTCATTTTGCAATTCATCCTCCTAGTTCATCATCATCAGATTCAATCAATTCAATTAAAAATGATCACCTTTGTTTGCACCGATGACTCGGTGTAAACTTCTCGTCATAATTGAAACACAAGTCTTTTTCTCTTCTTCTTTGCATTCGTCCTATGGTAAACGTTTAACCGCTGAAGGAACAGATATTACATTGACGGCCGGTGTAGTGTCTCCGATCCTTTGCACATTGGTAGTATAAATTGTTAGTCGTTTCATCTCTAGTCGGTGTCGTCAAATGATCGTCACGCATACGAGCGACCTCCATTGTTGCACGCATGGTTCTTGGTTTTTCTAAATGCACCTCAGTAGCTAAATCGGGCTTCAAACCACCAATGGATGTGCCAAACAGTGCTCCCTCCGGCCAATCACGAACTCGATTCGCAATTCTTTTGAACTCCTTTCAATATTCTCGTAAAGCCCCCATTTGTTTGATATGTGAAAGAGATTCATCATAATCATAATAATCCGAAATTCTAAATTGGGTAAGCAATTCCTTTTGAAGTTCCTCCAACGAATTAGCTTGTTTTCCTTTCGGTAGATCCTTGACAACCATCACATTTGCTTCTCCATCGAGGTAGTAGATGGCATATTTAACTCTTTCTGATTTAGGAATGTCGTTGATCTCAAAACATTGAAAAGCACGATTTAACCACGCATCCAGATCCTGCCTTTCCCTATGATTTGAACCCCTTGATCGAACATTATCATTCATCGCAAATTCATTTCAAACGTCACGTTCTCCTTTATAATCAGTCGAACCTTCCAAAGAAGAATTTGCCTCTTCGTACAAGTCGTCCAGTTAGACGAAGCATCTTCGATTCTAGCCACCACTTGATTCGTTATCTCTCAGGACATTAATTTCATTCTCTCTTCCAATTGCTCGAGCCTATCTCGATTCGTCATGGTGATACACGATTAGTACTCTCAATGAAAGCACCAATTTTAAAAATTGTGTATCAACTATCGAATTTTGTATCAAAACCCACATTATCGGCTTTGATTTTGACACGAATTTATGCTCGGAAACGAGCATTTTCTCAGTTTATTTCATTAGATAATCGTTATTCTACATACAAAGATCCTAAAATACCAATACAAACCAAACATAATTCAAACATTCAAACAAAAACCAGCAAAATAAGCAATCCCTCCATGCATAACTGTCAAGTCGTAGCGGCGCGACGCCCTTTGCGGTACGACTCCTCGCGCTGCTCTATTTCTCTACCCTTGTGAAGATCCTCACAACAAGGCTCGCAGCGCAAGTCCTCTTGTTCGTCGCAACGCGACACCCTCGGGGTGTCCCAGGCTCTGTCCTCGTGACGGCCTGGCTGCGCAATGCCTCCTCCTCGTCGCGGCGTGACCTCTTGAAAAAATGTCATTTGTTGTTCTTTAATTCTCGCATGTCGAGCCCGGTTATATGCATTCTTCAGACTACGACCCTCATGCGCATCAGTCACCTCCAACTCTTGTTTGAGTTTGCTCGTTCTGAGCTTTTCAAGCTTTAGCTCTTTTTTGAGTTGATCCCACTCTAAGGGTGCTTGTTCTTCAACAACCTCATGATGGATAGGAACAAGGTCGGACAAAAGTTATAAAATAAAATGAAATGGTTTAGCTTGACAAAGAGCTCAAAATATACATGTATGAAAAATATATCATAAAGAAGTGGAGGCAAGTAAAAAGTGAAAAAAAAAGTACCTCGGCAACACGACGAACACACTACTTAGCTCGCATTTTGGAGTCGCCACCCCAACATTTGTTTCCCCTCCGGGAAAGATCGACATTAGGTCAGAAGCTTACACCTCGGGATCCTTACTGGTCATTAACCCAATGAGTTGTTAGATGCTCCGGGGTGGAGGCGAGCTACCTGCTTGGATTTTTTTGGTGGTATTCCCGACCATGGAAGCAACTCACTTCCTCAAGCCTGGAATGATCCTTATTGTTGTTTTTGTTTTTGGGACTCTAGAGAACGAGGTCGGACGAGTAGTCAAGGCTTCTTTTTTTTGGGGGGTCGTGCTGTAGATGGCTCCAAACATGAATTTATCTATATGTTAAAAGAAATCTCGTAAAAAAAATTCATATGTCATATAGAAAAACTAATAATATATAAATTATTAAATTTAAAAATATATTAAAATTTTAGATTAACTAAATATTTTATAATTTTAAAAGTAGCATACATAAAAATTTGAATCTCACTTACAAAACATTGAAAATAGGATTAAGACTCGTACAAACTCTGTATGTAGTTTCAGTTCTATATTATACCAACAGCCTCTAGTTATGCGATGCACAGCCGGCCCACGATACAAAACTGCAAATAATCCCTACAAGCTGAAACTAACATATGTTTTTTTACAAGACACTTTCCGAATTAGCAGGATCTCACCTTATTTCCATGAACATGAACTAATAACAACGGTTAAAAGCCACCGCCGCAAGGTGATGTGATAAGCCTCCAAGTTGCCATATAGCCTGAGGTGACATGACTACCTTAGAAAAGCGAGGCAAGCTATTAAGAAAAAATATTGATATGTCATACAATTCACCAATTATGACAACTAAATACGTAAAAACAATGTGCGATAGCTAATAAATGTTGGGGTCCCAACAATAAACATGTTACGAAAGACTACACTTGAAAATCCATCATCAGCATACAAAACATTAAACATTTGCTCACAAGGTGTTTATAGACAATAATTCCCCAACCAAACAAACATAATCCAAGGAAAATCAATCTCTTATACAAGTATACCTACCTCCAAACGTTTAGCCCCCAGTAGAGAAAAAGAAAAAAACTAAAAAATATGCCCTTATATATCACCTGTATCTTCGTAATGACAGTGGAAATGTGGTCGAAAGTAAAAATCTATATTGAAAGGGTCTTCTTCCTATACATAAAACTCACATGAGTTGTAGAAGCTGTTAGGTCAACGGCCAACAACAACACGAACAAGTATTTAATAAGAGAAACACATGTTTATTGTCGATGACTTCTTATGGACGATCAATTTATTCATTGCCATTTTCCTCCAAAATTGAAAAAATTTCTTTCTACCCTTCGTATTGCAGCTGATATGGCTCTCATGTTGCCTTAACGATTGATGTCATGAGATGAAACGGGATGTACGATGTTTTCTATTACAAAGAGTGCTCAAATTTTAAGAACATGCAAAAAATGGTGCTATGAGAATCTGATCTACATTACTCGTTTCGAGCACAGCTGTATGACCCTAGACTGCAATAGAATTTAGACATTTGTTTGACCCTAGACTGCAATAGAATTTAGAAATGTCGTAATTGAGCGGAAAATTGTTAAAACAAACATATGCAAAACTTAACTAACAAAACAAAATGACAAATTGTACACCCATCAAAAGCTTAAAAATATCTCATCCGTGAGTTATTGGTGAAAATAGTATTGATTACAAAGCAGGAAAGTAAAAGAAAAATGAACTAAAATAAAATAAACAAACTATCTATGAAATGAGATGTCTTCATATTCATTAGGAAAACTAAATAAAATTAATAAACTATCTATAAAATGAGATGATCTAATGCTCATCAACAATACTTACTGCAGGTGCCAAGCCCATATCCCAAATCAAGTAAAAATAATTCTGAACATAAAAAAGTAAATAAAGAACACACTATGAAAATTATATCATAAGAGAGAGAGAGAGAGAGAGAGAGAGAGATGAAAGCGACAATGAAAACATGAAAAAAAAAAGTTGAAAACAAAATAGAGGAGAACAACAAAAAAGATCAAACCAAGGGCAAATCATATATGTGCTATCTCTGGCGAGAGGTAAGGCGCGAGAAATAATTTTTGGGAAATATGTAGATCGAGCATAATCATAGGAGAGAGTAAGGGAGTTGTAGTCCCAAAAATTGGCCTAACGGTCTCGAATAATACTCGATCACACCCATCGTTAAGAGAGACTGGCGAAAGGGTTTTCGGAAAGAAAAAAAGAAGATTGATGAAAACAGAGTTTTTGAAATGGGTTAAAGTTCCGATTTGAAGAGGTTGGGGAAGAAGACAGAGAAATGGTGCAGAGGATTCCACGTGGTGGTGGTGAAATAAATATTGGTATAAAATAGCAAAACTATAGAAAAGAGAGAATAAATAACCAAAAGATTAAAATGCAACGGGCCGTGTAAAAATAGGCGACAGACCTAAAGAAAAAAACACATAGGCACAAATAACACGGCCCAAAACTACAGCCCAAAACGATCATCATAGTAAACATAAAGAGAGCTGAGTAGCCACGTGGCAGGCTAGAAACCCCGCAACTCTCCTTTATTAGAGCATCTCTAATGGTGTGCAATTGTAGAATTGTAGAGGCATTGGGACAAAAAAAGTCTCCAACGGTGAGTTTTTTTACTTCTACATGTGATGATGTAGCATAGGAGAGACACAAAACTTTTGGAAGTCTTTCTACATTTGAAAGCCCTTCTAGACTTGATGAATATTTTTTTTGTCCGGTCTATTTCTTTTATTTTTAATTAAAATATATAATTATGTAAGTACGCTCCTCGAAAAACACTTTATACAAATATACTACAAAAATACTTGATGGATATTACCTTTTAGTCTTGATGAGTCATTTTTTTAGTGCTATTTATTTCGTTGATTTTTAATTAAAAAATATAATTAGGTAACTACGCTAAAAGTACCTGATACAAAAATACATGATGAATACCGGTTGGGTTTTAGACTTGATGAGACATTTTTTTGACTTATTTATTTCTTTTATTTTTAATTAAAATATTTAATCAGGTAAAGACGCTCACCTTGTACAAAAATATCTGATGAATATCAGTTGGGCGTTGATAGGTGGTAGCAAATTCAAAGACGCTCTTCTGAAAAATAAATATTGGAAGTACAAAAATAATTTATAGTATCAAAAATATTGTGATTTCACGCTCGTTTAAATTTGTTCGACATTATGCCTGCAAGTTTTTTGCCTTTTTTAGAGCAACAAAAGAAAAAAAAAACACATTTATGGGTATAGACATTTATCATTGGAGAGTTATTTATGAACATGATACTCTATTCCCGCATCCACGTGTACAGAAGATCATCTATTTAATTACCACATAGACTAGAATCCATTTCCAAAATTGGAGATGCTCTTAGAGCACCCACAATGCATTGAGTCTCTTAAGAGCATCTACAATGCTTTAGGTCTAGTCTTGTCTATGTGGCATGTCAATAAACCCAAGTCTTGAATGACATAGATAAAATTATGTAAAATTTACAAAATTCACTCCAATGCAAAGAGACTAGGTCTCTACTTGGGTCTAAAATAGATTTAAGGGTAGACCGAGTCTCTTTTTCTGGTTGCCCCATCAGCAAGACTCAGTCTACTTTTATGTGCATTGGAGAATTTATTTTTTTAGACTAGGTCTATTTATTAGGTGTCATATAACTTTTTGTGGGATTGAACCCAAAGCATTGTGGATGCTCTAATAAAATATCATATGCCACATAGGAAATAAACTTAGTCTATTAAAAAATGCCTCACAATGCAATTAAAAGTGGACATGGTCTAGCTTATGTGACAATAAAAAAAAAGAGACCAAGTCCACACTTGGGTCTATTTTGAACTCAAGTACAAACCCAAACACTCATCATATATTCTTAATTTAAATTTTCTTTTAATAAAGGAAACATATTAGAGCATTTTTATTGGTTGGCATGTATGCTAGACCTAGTATTTTATTTGTGCATTGAATAGCTTTTGAGTTTTTTGACTTGAATTTTGTCCATGTCATTTAGAACTTAAGTCTATTTATATGTCACATATGTAAAATTAGACTCAATACATTGTGGCTGCTATCTATATCTATATATATATAATTGCTAGCTAAGCATTAAATTTTACCTAATAAATTTTACCTATGTGGCAAATCATTAATAAAATCTAATAAATAGAACCTAATAAATTTTATTTATGTGGCATTAATACACCCAATCTCATTAATAAGAAAATATTTCATTACATTTTTTGGGTTAATTAAGACAAAAACCATTATATTTTATGTTAATTGATTAATAATTATATTTTTTATTGAATAATATAATAGTTAATATTAAAATTAGTAATTATATTTTATACTAAATAATATATGAAAGTTACATAAAATTATATTTTACACTAAAATCAATATTTTTTTATATGATGAAGATGATGTTTATTAATAAATTAATTTTTTTTTATGTCATAGTAAAATTTCTTAAAATCACATAAGCAATTGTTATAATAAATGTAATATTTTTCAGCTAATTAATTGGTCATGATCACTCAAAATTATAAAAA
>BKCP01010292.1:617417-640351 GCA_008636005.1 Striga asiatica
CTCTCGGCGCGGGAGACTATTTCGAATGATTATATAATCTTCTATTATTATTATTGTTATCATTGTTGTCGTTGTCGTCTCTGTTAATATTAATTATTTTTCTCTACATCTCTCTGGTTGATGATTGTGCCCCATGTATGTTGGAAGTAGAACAATATGTTTTCATGCTAGCTGGAAATGTTTGTTTTTCCAATGAAGAATGACCTGTTATAAAAATTAAATCATGAATTCATTGTTGATAAATTATTAATTTATGTAAAGTAGTTATTGATGAAGACGTGTGATATTGTGCTGGTAAGCTTGTTGGATGGTGGTAATTTACGCGCTTGCAGCTGTGATATTCAGAAATTTCAGTCTGGTGGTTTTGAAATATCTACTAGCCTAGAGAAGAATGGTGTTTCATCATGCAAAGAACTTGAAAATGAAAGCGAGAATGAAGTACTCAAAAGCGGCATGTCTCATAAATATTCTCAAGAGCCTGTAAGTTATTTTCTGACAGAAAAATTTGTTTATCCATGTATTTTTTCTCCCTTTTGTAAGTGAACCATCTATGTAGTTTGGTTTTCAGCATATTTGATAATTTTAACACACAGGAGCTTTTGTTATTTTCTCTATGTTGTTTGTTCAGGTAATAGTTTTCTCAAAAACTAAAACATGAAGGAAGACCTATGGTGTATGTTGAGATAGCTGAGTGAAAAATTTTCCATTAGAATTTCACGTTGGAAGTGATTTTGATTTTTATTTTCTATTCCTTTTCTGGTCAGAGCCCCTGCTCCCTCAACAAGTACTTCATAACGATGGCCGCTTTGTCTTCTTTTTTTCTTCAACTCCTATGCCATACAGTTTTTCCTTTCTTGTTCTATTTTTATTTTTATTTTTTCATTATTCGATTACTAACTTGGTAAACATTTTGGAAATCTTTGTGCTTAGGTCTTTGCATCTTCAGAAAAACGCAAGTTTTACATGGAGAAGAAAACAATTCAGCTTAAACGGGACAGTCAACGCAAAAAAATGAGGTCATATAAGACTAGTTCAGACGATGAAGTAGTTACTGTTCCTACTGCAAACGGAGGAATAAGGAGGAAACATCATCGGCCTTGGTCTCTTAGTGAAGTTGTTAAGCTGGTTGAAGGAGTTGCCAAATATGGTGCTGGTAGATGGTCTGAGATCAAACGTGTTGCCTTCTCGTCATATTCTTACCGGACTTCTGTTGACTTGAAGGTTGGTGTTCAACTATTTAATTAAAACCAGGCTATCAAACTTAGTACATTGAATTATAAAGTTGGTATTGCTCACTTATATTAAATTAAAAATGTGCAATTATTATGCAGGACAAATGGAGGAATCTACTAAAGGCTAGCCTTGCCGAATCGCCAACTGGAAATGGGGTTAGATGCCTTTTTTTTCAAAGTCAAATTTCCAATTCCCTACTCTGGCAGTTCCATTTTATCCAGAATGTTGCTATCCATTAATTTTTTTCTCGTGATGCTCAGAACATGATTTCCATTATTTTTCTATCATGATGCTCAGAACATGATGCATTATTTTTGGGTACATTTTTAAAAATAGCTTCGAGGCTTAAGGCTAACTAAAGAAAAGCCAGTATTAGCTTTCTGGGGGTTCTATATAATGCAGGAAAAGTGTGGTGTGGTGTTGTTTTTTAAAGGAAAAAGAAAAGGAAAACAAAATCAGGTCAAGCAGGGCAGTTTTTGTGACTATCATCTATTTATTTATGTCATTGGTTGTGGACTTATTTGATGGAATGACTATTAATCTTATCCTTTCTTATCACAGTTTATTTATATCTTCTGCTTAATAAATTCACCATGATAATAAACAATGCACATATTCCTGAGAGATGTTTTTGTTTCTTTATTTTGTGGCCGGTAACCCTGATGCATCTATTATGAATCGATTTTCACTTGGGTACAAAGTAAACATAAATTGAGATTTTAACTACTTCAAAGCTACCTTACCTACTGTGTTTTATCTGTAATATTTCAAGTAGTGCAATCCAGGTGAATATATGTATATATATATATGTTCGGTAGATAACTGAATATTTTTTGGGATAACTATGTTAAGCTTCAAAGGTAGTTTTTGCAGGTTATAGTTCCTGGGTAATCAAATATCTATATTTCTAGATAGTTTTTTTTTTTATTATTATTTTTCTTTTTTGTTTCCTTTTTTTGGTGATAAAATACTTAAGGCTATTTTTTACAGAGAAATTCTTATGGTTATGTAACATATTATTGTTCTGCAAGCTGATTTTGCTGGGGTATGATGAAACAGATCCCGAGTGCTCGAAAACAAGCTTCGCTTCCAATACCTGCTCCAATTCTGTCCCGTGTGAGAGAACTTGCTGATACGCAAACACATGTCACACCCATCCTTAGCTCGGGCAGTTAACGTTGATCTCTTGTTTCAATAATGCTATGCACAAAAGGAGTTGAGGTTTTTGTGAACTTTGAATGTACATAAAATTTTTCTTCTTTTTTATTTTTTATTTTTTAATGTGACTAATGAAACTTTGATGGGGATGCAAAGGAAAAAAACTAACTACTACATTGCCGATGTTGGTACGTTGCAATGTTGTTCAGTTTGATAAACGAGTTTACTTTTTGTTATTTTTGATACCGTCTGATTATATACAGAGACTCTTGGACATATGGTGGTGGCATGTCTGTAGTCTTCGACTCTTCTTTATATGGCATCGTGGTAGAATTATGTCTTTACTAAGGCCCGGCTTGATTTCAATTGAAATTTACGTTGACATTAGATTATAAGAAAAAAAAATAGTAACATAAATCCATTACCATGAAGATTTAGAGCTAGAACATGATCTTATTATTGTGGTTATATCATAACTAGACGTGAAAATAAAACTAGTTACTAGTTAGTACTGATATATTGCGGATCCTTGAAGCTTTGGATAGAAAAATGAAATCTCTAAAAATGCGACTCTCTTGATTCCTTGCACTGAAAAACTGTTTTATTTTCAGTGTGCATTTGTTTTTGTGCATCTTAAATGACAAATTTGCAAATTTGGTTTAACAACATCGATTGTATTGGAAATTTAGTCCTAATAAAAGCAAAAATTGTATTTTAGGTTATGATTTTTTAACCTGGTTCGGAAATGGACACGAACAAGCCTTTAGGTCACTGAGTCAAGTGCTGAATCGAATAATTGATTTTAATCATTTAAAATTATGTATACAATATTTTTGTCGTACCAATATACATAAAAGTAACATAAATAAATGTATTGTATATAAATTTTGTCAATCAAAGTGTTAAAAATATTGTATCTCATATTAAATATTAATAATATAAACACTTATATACGTATTTTATTTTTTTAAAAAAAATATAGAGATCGGGTCAAACAAGGTTGACTCGATGGGGTCGATGACTGGGCCAGGGATGGGTTGACTCGGTCTGTTGTCACACGGTTCGAAGTACCCATCAAGACCGGTCCCGACTCGGGATCGACCCATCAGGCTATTTCGAGTTGAAAAACTTTGCATTAAATTCATTTTGTTGTAATTTGGCCCCAAAGCCATTGAAATTTGATGAAGTTTTCATGTGGTTATTAGGTGATTAATATTTTTTTTTTCCGACACAATAGAGGTACTTCTCTTTCCAAAAATTGTTGCTTGTACAAAGCGAAAGTCTAAATAGGCCACGACTAGCAAACACTAGACAAGGAGACCACACTAGGTACTCTTTCCAAAAATTGTTGCTTGTACAAAGCGAAAGTCTAAATAGGCCCAAACACTAGACAAGGAGACCACACTAGGTAGTCTAGAACTAAGACGAGCAGACCAAACTATTGATACCATACTAAAGGTAGCACATTAGCCCGTCACCTTTATCTAACATATCATAATGCCCACAAAACAAAGTAACAAATTAAAAGCACCATCTAACAATTGAACTAGAAAAACCTAGCTAGATGAAGACAAAAGTTGTCGCCAAAACCAGTCAGAACAAGTTACAAGTTTTGAATTCACTCTACTCTCCGAGCTGAATCAATGATGGTCTTCTTTGGTGTCCATGATTCTGAAAAACTCACAGGTTTCGAGTCTTCCATAGTGAACAGAGGATAAAGGTAGAGCGCTAGATTAGGGCTGCAAACGAGCTGAGCGGAGTCGAGCATTAGCCCTATCAAGTAGGATTGATTTTTTTTTTTTTTAGCTGCTCGAGCTCGAGCTCGTCGAGCTCGATTTATCAGACTCAAGCTCGACTGGATAAGAAAATACACGAACTTGAGCTCGACTCGAAATCGAATGCTCGAGCTCGGCTCGAAAATTTTTAAGTGAAATTATCATTAAACACTTGTGTTATACCATTTAAATATATATAGGGTATTTTAGTAATTTAATATATATATCGAGCCGCTCAACAATGCAAAATATGGGCTCGAGCTCGACTCGAGTTCGTGCTCGAGCCGCTCGAACTCGACTCGAGTTCGGTCAAACTCGAGCTCAAATCGGGCTTTGACTCGAGCGGTTCGTGAGCCGCTCGACTCGTTTGCAGCCCTACGCTAGACTACATCTGTTTTGAGGGAGCATAACTTCTGCCACCAGCCGCAGAAGTGAGATTCTTGCTGTAAGTCATCCCACTGCACAAGTGCTAGTCCCAACACCATTCGAGCTGTAGTAAAGGATAATAAAAGATGTTCCGTTCCGTAGTTTCTAGTTTCTTCTCCAGATTGCCAAAAACAAGAAGGGTACCAAAAAAGTATTTCCATACAAAGTGCTTTAGTATACCTTTCAACTGCAAATTCCAGCTTTTGTTTCTTAAGTTTAGAATGCATTTTCCATCATAGCTACATTCAATCAAGTCTAATTGCAACATTGTCGCACAGATAAGCTGATTTTCAGATGAAGCCATAGTGAATTGCCCTTTCTTATCAAACCTCCATTTATCCTTTTAAGTCAGGGTTTAATGTTTTGATTAGTAAGATGGCCTCATGTTATATAAACGTAAACTCGATAAAACATAAATTTGAAACTCGAACAATTTAAATAAGTTGACTTACCAAAAAATATTGATTCATCAAGATTATCGACGTAAGTCAACTGAAAAGCTTCTAAAGTCAAATCGATAGATGAGAAATTCACCACTGAACTTATATTGCTTAGTTTAACCGTAAATGATGATTCGATAGGTGGCAATAGTTGGTTTGTACAGGAGAATATTGCTCTCAACTTGGTAGTTTTTGATTGAATTAACCGAATCCTCCTCAAAATCATTGATAAAATGAGTAATGTTGATCGGTCGAATAATACCAGTTATCCAACCACCCTACAAATCATAAACTTGTGTTAGTACACGAATTGAAATCAATGAGAAATAATACGATTGAAATATAATAATATAAATACACAGACCTCTTGATCATGAAATATTATTTCACGAATATTTTTGTCTGGTTGAGCTTCGGATGTCCTTTGAAACATACAAATAATTCACAGCTTGATCATAGGTCGGGTCATTCTTTTGATATCTTTAATGTGTCCCCATGGAATCGTCATCTCGAGTTGATTGGTAAAAAAATTATTATTTTTTTATGTATTAATTTTGTACATATTCGGATGCGTGATGTGCCTAGCTGGTGAGTTTTGGTTGACCGATATATGTCCTATTTATACCGTCCTATTTGTACCCTTAAAAACTAGCTGTCTTTTTACGAAAAGTGTATCATAATTCCCAATTTTAAAGATAATGTATAATCCCACACCCTATTAAATTAACTTATAAATTCCGAAAGTAATCGAATTTGATCATTTCGAAATGTATCTAGTTTTCGAGAGTTCTTTTGTTTATAATTAACGTGAAATATGGGGGGTGTATTCGTGTGATATTTCGAGTGATATTTTGAGACTTTTTGAGATTTGTGATTTTTTAAGATTTTCAGATTTTTGAAGAATTTTGAGTCTGGAGGTAGAATTTGGAATGATATTTTGTATAAGGTTTTTTCTTTAGAAAAAATCAATTTTAAAAAGTCCTAACAAATATTAATCTCAAATAAGTTAAATATTATTTTTGTAACATTTTTTAAATTCCAAAATCAATTTTCAAGATTATTAAAAAATCCTAATTAAATACACGAAAATTTGTAAAGTCTTAAAACGTTTTATGAATACATCCCTAAATAATAATTTTGTTTTTTTTTTTTATTTTATTTTATTTTTTTTTTTTTTTTTTCGAGAGAACAATTTTTCCAAACGCGAATATTTATACCGAAAATATACTTNTAAATCAATCTCCTGCTCGTCCGTGTCTGCCCATCAATCGAAGTAAAAGTTCTATCAGTCTTTGCCGCATATGCTTGTAATCTTATTTCGTTTGCCTGATTTGTATGAATTTTTCTTGCAGCCTTTGCTCGTCTTTCCTCTCGTTCAGGTGAATATTTAAGGACAATGGGGATCGTCGAAAGGATCAAGGAAATCGAGGCGGAAATGGCCCGCACTCAGAAAAATAAAGCCACTGGTGACTTTTGATTTCTTCTTCTTCCCCATTTTTTTTTTAACTTTTTTGATAGTTTTATGTTGTGTTTGTATTGTCTGTCTGAACTGTTGTTAGGATGAATATCAATTGGTGGTTAACGTACATGAGACTTGAAATTGGAGTTGAAAATTATGCAATGTTAATAGAATTCATGATTGGATTGGGTTTTATCTGCCTGCAGTTGTTGTAGCTAGTCAGAGTGCTGATTTAGTAACTAAGATAGTTTTCATTTGGATCCTCTATTGAAGTTTAATGCCGGATTGTACTGACATTTTCTTTGATTTGATATACACAGAGTATCATTTGGGTCAGCTCAAGGCTAAAATAGCAAAGCTGAGGACACAACTGTTGGAGCCCCCAAAAGTATGCTTCTTATTATGCTATTTCTTATTTTAGCTGATAAATGATATCAGTAGCTAATCTGAATTGTTTTGCATGGAAATCATTCAGATAAAGTCGTGTAACTAGTTAGTTTTCAGGTTTGGTTACTCAAACGCATTCGGTGATGTATTCTAACCATTATTTCGTGAGGTATCAGGGTTCTAGTGGAGCTGGGGATGGCTTTGAAGTCACAAAATTTGGCCACGGACGTGTTGCTCTGATTGGTTTTCCCAGGTTGGCCATGTCATTGCTTTAGGACTCCTATGTTAGGAGAGAGGAAAAAAAAAAAGGAGGGGGCGGGGAGAAAGTAGATCTCCTGTTAGAACCATTGAATCTTATCTTGGTTTTAATAGTTAATAACGCAGAAATACTCTAATAATTCTGGTTTTTATTGTTGAGCGATACTTTTTCATTTTGTACTTTTATGGTGGTCATTATGATATTATCATGTCTTCTGTTAGAACCATTGAACCTTATCTTGGTTTTAATAGTTAATAACACAGAAATAATATAATAATTCTGGTTTTTATTGTTGAGTGATACTTTTTTGTTTTGTACTTTTATGGTGGTCATTCTGATATTATCATGTCAATCTTGGTCAGTCATGGGATTGTTTTTCGGCGTATAATATCAATGTCACTCATTGTTTTGTTTTCTTATTTCCTTTTGAAACTTAGATTTGCAATTATTTCCATCTCAGTGTTGGAAAATCAACACTTTTGACTATGTTGACGGGAACACATTCAGAAGCTGCGTCATATGAATTCACCACACTTACCTGTATCCCGGGTATTATTCACTACAATGATACTAAAATACAATTGCTTGATCTTCCTGGAATTATCGAAGGTGCTTCTGAAGGAAAGGGGCGTGGTAGGCAGGTACACTTTTTTCTTTCCTTATAACAAATGTTGCTACTAAAAGTTGATTCTTGGTGTAGGTGAATATCTGCAACGAGGATAAGATCCCTAATAGAAGCTTCTTGATTTTTCAGGTTATTGCAGTTGCCAAATCATCAGATCTTGTCTTGATGGTTCTTGATGCCTCTAAAGTAAGTAATAGTTCTGATGTACTGGTGAATAACAGAAGTACGTGATAAAGATTTTGGAATTTGCAGATCACACCCATTCACAAAATTGAGTCATCTTTTTTTTTGGAGATATTGTTGTAATTGCAAATGGAGCTGGAAGAGTCATTGTTGACAATTCTCCTGGCATAGTGCTAATAATGGACTATATCAAAATGGCTCAATTAAATTCTAGTGCTTCTTCTATTAGTGAAGTTTCTAGGAAAAAAAAAAATATATCAAACGACGCAATGCACCTTGGGTCGCTACGGAAACAGCCTCCTTGTATAATTACAAGGGTAAGGTCTGCGTACAACTGACCCCCCAGACTCCCAACCTGTTGGGAATATACTGGGTATGTTGTTGTTGTTGTTGTTGTTATTGTTGTAATTGCAAACATCACCTTTTGTGCCTTGATTCACTAGGAAATATTAGGAAGTGTCAGGATTGTTATTTGTTTGTGAGGGCTGTTGCTAGAAGATCCATGTGAAACACATTAGATGTGTTAATAGCCTGATAAGACGCATAAATACATTTTGTCAATATACTCCAAGATAAAGTTATGATACTCCCATAACTTACAACACCAGTATCGTAGGACTAATGCTGATGAGAAGATTAACAAATCAATATTTTAAGCTCCTGGTTATTCAATGTTCTGAAGAAAATTGTTGCCACGTGTTCTTGCTTGATTATATTGATGTAAATTCAACGTGGACTGGGTCTCACATTAATGTTACACTGCCGCTTCCATGTTTTGGTTGACCAATGCATGTATTATTTGTTTGAAGAGAGAAAAAGTTGTTCATTTGGCATTTGCATTAATCTGGTCATTGCCTGTGCCTCACCTTTCAAATTTTGCATGATTAGGGTTTTGCCTAGCAGCCTGATTTGATAGTCCACACGAAATTTCTAATATTTTTGAATTGGTTTGAGTGTGATGATGAGTATTACTTGCTATCTTTTCTCTTAGGGTTTTTTTTTTTTTTGGTTCAAATTCTAATTATGTCCATAATTCTAGAGCGAAGGACATAGGCAAATCTTAACGCGGGAATTGGAAGCTGTTGGGTTGCGTTTGAACAAAAGACCACCTCAGGTAAGCATTTCTTGTTGCGGTTTTCTCTCCTTCATATTTCTTCTTGGACTTGTTAAAACTTGGGTGAGAAATTACATCACTGCCTGGGAGTAGTTGCTGGGGGAGTTTCCAGAAAAAGACAATCTTACTAGCTTGATGTAGAATTGGATATGCTTCTTAAGAAGACGTTAAAATTTCAAATAAAGATCATTACTTGCAAGAATTACTGTGTATTATAGCATGATATATTTGGAATATCATGGTCCTGATCATTTTGTACAATATATGTGCTTTTAATCCATTAGTTTATTACCGAAACAACAGAAGGAACATAGGATTTAGCTATCCACCGGTATATGCTTGGTGGGGCTTTTATAGTGTCCCCAAAGTTTTCAACACTGAGTGAAACAACTGCAGCATCTTCTCAACTCATGTAGCCTTTCTTTTATGTCATTTTCTAATTTTGTATTTGTATCTAAGTTGAGTCACATGGTAAGGAGATGGTAACCTGGAATGTTAACTTTGCAAGCATTTCCACAGATTATACAATGTTCCAAGCATTGGATAGTGTAAGGTAGATACATAGGGCTACATAAAGAAGTATTACTGTGTAATTAAAGCGATTTTAGTAATGGAAATTATAGTAGCCTGAGAAAAATGAAAACTGGTCTGGGATCATTTTACATAGTAATAGTTCATATTTCCTCGGAATATAGACACATACTTGTTTCATTAATGCTTGTGGTTTGGATGACAGATATACTTTAAAAAGAAAAAAACTGGGGGAATTTCATTCAATAGCACATTACCATTGACGCATATAGATGAGAAGCTCTGCTACCAGATATTACATGAGTACAAGATTCACAATGCAGAGGTATTCTGTCTCTGACTCTTTGTGTGTGTGTGTGTGTGTGTGTGAATACATTCTAGTGTTAGTTTGATCAATTACTAGGTTTAGGGACTCACTTTGTTCCATTTTAGGTATTCTCTGATCAAGATAATATTTTTTTCGCTTTAATC
This sequence comes from Striga asiatica, assembly GCA_008636005.1. Taxonomy (NCBI): domain Eukaryota; kingdom Viridiplantae; phylum Streptophyta; class Magnoliopsida; order Lamiales; family Orobanchaceae; genus Striga; species Striga asiatica. The sequence goes on from BKCP01010292.1 coordinate 627,479, forward strand.
CGTTTGTGCAATTTTATACATGACTTGTGACTGGTTAAGACTTTAAGGGCGGGATTGGATATGAATTATGATCCAACTCAACCGGTTATAACCAGTTGAGTCATTTCATATCCAATCACCTAACTCAAAATCCAACAAAAAATAATTCTCCTACTTTTTATAAATATAATTAAATAATATCAACCAATCATTCTCTCACATCACATCAACTCTAATTCACTATTCATCTACTCACATAATCTTAACTACCTATCACTTACTATAATTTCTCTCATACTTTTACATCACATCAACTTTAATCATTACATTTTAAATATTATTTAATTTCAAATCTACTTTATTCAAAATAGCTCACTTTAACTCACTTTCACTCATCGAGTTGGATCATAACCTGTTTAACCCATATCCAATCATGCCCTAAAATTTCCGGTGGTCATTAATCCCTTTAAAAAATCGAAATCAACTTTTGGCAGATTTTGTTTCGTGAAGATGCAACAGTGGATGACCTCATTGATGTAATCGAGGGCAACCGCAAGTACATAAAGTGTGTTTATGTATACAACAAAATAGATGTCATCGGTATCGATGACGTTGACAGGTTAGCACGGCAGCCTAATTCGATTGTCATAAGCTGCAACCTGAAGGTACAAGAATGAAATATTAATTTCAGAAAGATGAATAAGAATTCAATTCATTTGTATTCTCTCTGCACATGCTAATGTCATGTTGGTTTTCATTGATGTTTGACAGCTGAATCTGGACAGATTACTTGCCAGAATGTGGGATGAGATGGGTCTTGTTAGGGTTTACACGAAGCCTCAGGGTCAGCAACCAGACTTTGAAGAACCAGTCGTTCTTTCCGCTGTATGTTATCTAAGTAATCTTGTCCAGTTTGCTCAAAGTATTTTTTTTATTTTTTTTTTTCTTTTTGGGATTTGTTTTGTTGTTGGGGTTATTTACAACCACCCTTGAAGTTCAGGACCTGAACTTTTTCTGCCCTTGATTTGTTTTCTATAAATATCCAGGATTTATTTTCTGCCCTTCATTTATTTAAGGGTATTTTTTCAAGTTAGTAACGGTTGATTTGTTATTTATGATTCGAAATATTTGATGAATTTTTGTTTTGTATCTTCATTTCAGGGTAGAGGTGGCTGCACTGTGGAGGACTTTTGTAACCACATTCACCGGACACTTGTAAACAACGTTAAGTATGTGTTGGTGTGGGGCACAAGCGCAAGGCACTACCCACAGCACTGTGGGCTTAGTCATGGTCTTCAAGATGAGGATGTTGTTCAGATTGTCAAGAAAAAGGTACTTTTTTTTAGCCCTTTCCATTTTATTTGCTCCTGGTAGAGAGCTGTGTTTTACTTTGTTTTATTTTATTAAACTTTTGTATGTTTGTTCCTCTGATACCAAACTTCTTTGTGATAATAAAAATGTCGCATAAGAATTTATATTATAATAAATGGAAAATTACAATCTCTCTATTTGATATAAGTTAGTATGCTGGAGTTGTTCCTCATATATATCGGACCTTTTTATTGCTTAAACAACAAATTTAATCTAAAACCCTCTTAACTCTTAAGTGTAAAGAATGATGAAAAAAAAAATTGTTTCTTTTTTTTTTTTCAGGAGAGAGAAGATGGAGGTAGGGGGCGATTTAAATCACACTCAAATGCACCTGCTCGAATTTCTGACAGAGAAAAGAAAGCTCCTTTGAAGACGTAAGTGTGACAGTGCTTAACCTTGATCACGAAGACAAAGAGAGTAGAGAAAGTTGCGTTTTTGTCGTTGGCCTTCGACTATATTCTGGTCAGAAAACTTACTTGTAATATGGAAAAAACGGTTCAATATTATCAGATGGTCTTCTCTTATTGAAATTTTTAGTTATTCGTTTGTGTATTGTGGAAGTAATGAAACGAGATGGGTGCAAAGATTTTATTGCTATTTTGCTCCGACTGTGATCCTTTGGATCACTAGAGATTCAAGTGGAAAGATTTTGGTTCTCACTAATATTTGTGCTATGATTAGATTTCGAATGCAGAGGAATACTCTCATTTAAAAGTAAAGCCATCACTATTCTAGCTAGGAAAAGTAAATAATATGAGAAGAAAAAGCAACTCCATATGGGTTACCATGTGAACCATGTCATTTTTTAAAATGTATTTTCTGCAAATAGAACATCACCAAGACTACTTTAAGCATTTGAAAATGTATTTTGTGCAAAGTATCAGCAGAAGTACTCTTGTTTGATTAATAAAAGTTCAAATGCAGTTTTCTCCAAATAAAGTATCACATAGACTGCTCTTGTTTAATAATTCAATAAAGTTAGTAAGAACTTGTATTGTTTCTTCTTAACTTGATATTGTCACAAAAAATGATGAATGGGTCATGTTGGAATTTAACAAGAATTGAAATGGCTCATTTACAAACATGCCCTATGATTTAAAAAATATTACACAAATGCAATCCAATTAATTTTTTAGTATTATTATTGACTCTATATCAAGTAACTATGAATATGCCTAATATCAGTTACCAAAACAAAATGTGTAGGTTCTTTAATTTTCGTAATTGAATGCTCCCTCTCACATTCTTAATTAGTTTAACTTCATTAAAAAAATCATCCCTAAACAACTCTCTCTCTCTCTCTCTCTCTCTCTCTCTCTCTCTCTCTCTCTCTCTGTCTCTCTCTCTCTCTCTCGTATGAGCAGACTGCGGACTTCAGGTCGCCGGAGATGTTGGGGTTGGTGGAGGGACCGGGGTCAAGGTAGCCGATCCGGTGGAGGGACAGATAAATGTTATGTAATTAAAAAGCGCAATATATACTGAAAGTATATTGACTATAAAAGCAACATATACTGAAATTATCCTAATGTCCGTCTTGCGTAAGATTTTGATGCTCTTCGCAAAGCCTTAACCTGTTTTTCTTATAATTGTCGACCTGGTCGATTTTGTCATTCATTTTTCTTTTAGTCGGAAAAATGTTATGTAAATAAAAACGCACACATACTGAAATATACTGATTATAAATGCAATATATACTGGAAGTATTCTAATGCCTATCTTGCACAAGATTTTTACGCTCGTCGTTAAGTCTTGACCTTTTTTTCTTATACTTGCAGACTTGGTCGTTTTGTCANTCGAGTCATTGCTTTCAATGACATCTTCATCAATTTTCATAACGTCCATGTTAAATTCAACTTCTTCAACAAAATGGTATGTAAATAAAAAACACAACATATACTGAAAATGTAATGACTATAAACAACATATACAAAAAATATTATGATGGCAGTCTTTGATGTAGGGAAGCGTACGAGTTGGAAGGATAAACGAGTACTCTCTCGATAAAATTCACAAATCTTATTTCATTCAAAAATCAACTCAAGATAACAAAAGAGGGGAGTCCTTTATATAAGGCTCCTTAACCCTAACAGTAACTTGCTCACCAAGACTAAACATAAATAACAAATAAATAGTATATGCTAATAATAATAATAATAGATATTAATTAAACTACCAAATATTCTAATACTAAAAATAATAGATATTATCCTGCATCATTCTTCTCCGGTTGAGCAGGATTCGCCCTCGAATCCGACCCGATCTCGTTGCCAGCGTGAAGAGTCATACCCATGGCAACAATCACTTGGTTTTTCCCCCTGTCGAACACGAACGTTGAATGTCGCATCTGTTTGCAAGGCCGCAACAAATGCTCGTGGGAGAAAAGCTCGGGCCTGCGCAACAGATAAACTACCAATGTTTCCAGAACCTTCTTCACGTATTCAAGGACAACAACATCGTGAAACTCGACATCAATCTCGGCGGGGATAACGAGGCACGAAACAAACAATCTCTCGGAAGAAACCACAAGAACCGCTGCAATTCCTAACTTTGCAAATTGTCGAACGTAACCAAATACCTGTGAGGTCACGATATGATTATCACAGGTTGTCAAGATGACTCGCATGGCGTCGCACATGCTCGTGATACTCCATTTCTCCATGTTCGTAATGTCCACATCAATCAGAGGCTCCATGAGGAATTCTTTCGGCCTCGGAGGCTCATCATCGAAAATTGGCAGACCGTCGTACAATGGCCCGTCAACTTGCTCACTGTCGAATTCGGAGATATCAACGCAAAACGGACCCTCCCATTGACCATATTCGCGATCAAGTCCCCAATCGTGTCGAGCACGATATCCGCTGGCGAAGGCAGCCTCCTCGCCCCTGCCTCTATCGTCGCGTTGATCGTCGTCATCCATGAAGACCGAGCCCCGTCGCCGCATATCACGACCGCCGTATGCAGTGAAGGGGTCAGTCTCGACGTGCAGGGTTGAAAAATCGTCGAAGGGATTCACCTCCTAGATTGTCTCATCGCCGGACGGTGGTTGTGGAGATCTCCGGCGGGGTGCCCCACCTGAATCACGGCCTCCACGTCCTCCGAAAATTTCCCCGCACACGCCCCGATTGGCGGCGTCACGGTATGTTTGCTTGTCCCGATCCATGATACGGATAGTTAGACATATGTCCCCGATCTCCGCGGACAGATTCGCAATCTGACGACCCATCATCTCGAGGTCGCGGCCAAACCACTCGGTCCGGCGGCTCAGGCTGTAGATGGCGGCGACACGCCTGTCGTTTGCAGCATCTTGTCTTCGCGACAGCATCGTGAATTGTGCTGACTTTTGATACCAACTGATGTAGGGAAGCGTACGAGTGGGAAGGATAAACGAATACTCTCTCGATAAAACTCACAAATCTTATTTCATTCAAAAATCAACTCAAGATAACAAAAGAGAGGAGTCCTTTATATAAAGCTCCTAAACCCTAACAGTAACTTGCTCACCAAGACTAAACATAAATAACAAATAAATAGTATATGCTAATAATAATAATAATAATAATAATAGATATTAATTAAACTACCAAATATTCTAATACTAAAAATAATAGATATTATCCTGCATCAGTCTTGTACAAGATTTGACACTCATCGTTAAGCTTTGACTTTTTTTCTTATAAATGCCAACTTGGTTGATTTTGTCATTCAATTTTTTTTTTATTTTTTTTCAGTTGGGTCATTACTTTTAACAATATCTTCGTCAATTTCAATCTCGTCCATGACGCAGCGGCACCGCGATTGAAAGTGTCGAAAGATGAATACGCCGCAATCACGACGTCATTGGGACCGTTTTTGATAAGGGGAGACAAAGCTGGCTGGTCGGTGAAGTGAACGTGCTGAGCGAACTGTTGTTAGCCATTCATGTTGCCATCGAGCGAGCACCCGACCACCTGGGCTTGGCCTTCTTCCTCGTCGGGAAAATTGGGGATGCAGCGGCGTTGATGGTGGACGAGTCTGCGGCTGAATAAGGATATAATTAGACTTGGGGTGGGAGTTACTGCCATGAAATGTGAAAATCAGTTTTGGTCTTTCTATGTAATCTCCATTAAATCCGCTTAATGACCATCTAATATTTATGCAAATAGATTATAATTTTAGTTATTTTACTAAAAATTATATATAAAGTGTATATGTATGTATACAATAAAAATGATATTGAGTGATTGACTAGGTAATTTTCTCAATTAAATCTATGATGTTTGAAGCGGAGGTCCAATTTGGGCCCGAAATTCAATCATAATAAATGACATGATTGGTATAATAGAATGGAATTTCGTAGGAATGGAATGAATTAAATAATGAAATGATTAAGGGAACGGAATGAAACAAGTTTTGTCATTGATGCGTTTGGTATGCAGAAGGAATAGGACTTGAATGGAATGACATTATTATTTTTTATTATAAAAATAAATAAAAGTTTTTTTTTTAAAATAATATACTTTTAATAAATTATATATAAATGCTTTTTTATAATATATAAAAATAAAATAATATATTTTTAATATATAAAAAATAATATATTTTTAATAATATATAAAAATAAAATAATATATTTTAAAATTATATATAAAAGATAATATATTCTTAAAATTAATATATTTTTAATAATATATAAAAATAAAAGTAATATATTTTTAATAATATATATTTATTTTTTAATTAAACAATAAATAAAAGTAAGTTTTCAATTTTATATATATATTTTCAAAAAAAATATATTTTTAATATATAAAAAATAATATATTTTTAATAATATATAAAAATAAAATAATATATTTTTAATTATATATAATGCTTTTTTTAGTTTCATTTTTGTATAAGTATTTAATATATCTAATTAAAAAATAAATAAAAGTAAGTTTTCAATTTTTTTATTTGAATTTCATTTAATATATTTTAATCATGATTTACAATATATATTATAGTTTTATTATTATTTGTTAATTTTATTTTTTGAAAATTGATTCCTACATACATGGGAATGAAAAAACTTTCCATTTTTTATGGAATGGCTAATCCCATGGAGATGGGTTTTGTCATTCCCATTAATGGTCATTCCAAAAAATATACCAATCATGAATAAGGAATGAATAAGGAAATGATCATTCCATTCCCATGTCATTCCTTCATACCAATCATGCCATAAATGATAATTAAATTTCTCACGATGAATGCAAAATGAACTAACAACTACGTGTAATAAATAGCATTCAAGTCCCGTAAGCAAGAAATCAAAGTCCTCCTGGCTGTAAGTGTTCGTTGAAATTAGTATTTCTCTAGTCTTTTAGTTTTTTTTTTTGAAAAATACTATAGGTATAGATATAGATACATAATATTGTACATAGGGGTGTATATAACACTCACATTGAGTAAGGCCTATCAAAACTGAGAAATGCTATAGGTATATAATATTGTACATAGAGGTGTACATAGAGCTGTAAACGAACCGAACGTTCGCGAACAAAAGCTCGTTCGTTTGTTAATCGAGCCGAGTTCGACAAAAAAATAAGGCTCGTTTAATGATCGAACGAACACGAGCTCGTTCGTGAACGTTCGATTATGTTCGTGAACATTAATTTAATATAATTTTATTTTATTTTTTATATATTTACATAATATTTTTATATTTTAGATTTTTTTTTTCGAGTTCGGACGAACAAATTTCGAATTAATCAAACATATTTAAAAATTTTATGTATTAAATTATTCGAACATGAACGAACTCGAACTTTGACGAACAATTAAACGAACGAATTCGAACACTATTTTTTGCTCGCAAAATAAACGAACGAACACGAACACTGTTCGAACGTAAATGAATACGAGCTCGAACAACCCAAGCTCGGTTCAGTTCGGTTCGTTTACAGCACTAAGTGTACATAACACTCACATTGAGTGGGACCGACCAAAAATAAAAAATCAAGTGGACCCCACTCCATGTGAGTGTTATGCACACTTCTATGTACATTTATTATGTACTTGTAGCATTTTTATAAAAAATAAAAAATCAAGTAGACCCCACTTTATATGAGTGTTATGTACATTTATTACTAGTGCATAACCCGTGCGATGCACGGGCTAGATTTATTTGAAAAATATTATATTATAAGATGCATAATTAAATAAAAGTTTTATAATAGGTAGGGAAATTGTACAATAAGATAGTTTTCGACAAAGAAACAATCATATATTATTAAAGACCTATTGCACACAACATTATGAGTTTGATTATTGGGCAACTCGTCATTCTCACAAACTAATATCTTCAACCCCCTTCTATTAGTTACACGTGAAATAACAACATATAATTGGCCATGGCTAAAGACAGATTTCTTTAGAAAAAGACCAACGTGCAATAAAGACTATCCTTGACTCTTGTTTATGGTCATGACATACGAAACCATAAGCAGGATCTGCCCCGGCTGGAACTTAAATGGAACCCTGAGATCAGAATGAGTAATATTCATTCCAAGAATCAACACTTTTTCGCCAGTATGATCACCCGTCAATATCTTGCATTCAAGCACAGAATTCGTACTGCTATTACGACAATTGGTTGTATCCTTCTTTTTTCTCGCGGATCGTGTTGCATCATTGATACCTACATTTTATTTTCCATATTAAAAATACTTTGAAAATTTAAGATCAAAAGTTTCATAAAAATAAATTTTTTGATATAAAGATATATGTAAATAAGGATCATTACATTAATGTACAACACCAGTAGCATTATTGCTACGACTTGATTGTTCAAAATTCATATGAGGAATAATGCTTAATTCAGGCTCACATCACTTGTGAGACCAATGACGTTCGTCTATGCTACAACACTCGGTTTGTTTTTATTAAAAATAAAAAATCAAGTAGACCCCACTTTATATGAGTGTTATGTACATTTATTATGTACTATTATACTTGTAGCATTTTTTTTTTTTTTGGGTGGGGGGATTTTTTTAACGAATATAAGTTTCATTTTTAAATCCTTTAACGGGTCGGGTTAGTCGGATCGTTTGACCCACAAATAAAATGCTCGGCGCACACGCACTTAATATTTGCCGATCGTACTTTTCACTAGCGTCCGGCTTTGGCGTGGCGGTGACACCTAAAACCAGAGAGCTCAGACGACATCGTTTGGTCTCCCCATCTCACCATCTTCCTCAGATCGCCTCCTCCATCTCTCTCCATAGCTTCCCCGTGAGCATCTCTCTTTCCTGAATGCAAATTCTAGCTTTTATTTATTGGATAATGGTTGGATCGCAGGGTTTTCGACAGGGATTCTTCTAGGGTTTTTTCCGTTCCTTTATTTTCATTTTTTGTTTTTTGAGTAGGCGTTTATTTTCTGGGGAGTGATGTAGCTGAAAATGGACATTGCAAAATTGCGCTATTGTTTGGACCGTTGCAATGCGCGAGTAGCATTTCTATGTTGTCAATTGTTTTATGCTTCTTTATGCTTTCAGATATGTATTTGAATTGTTTGTTCCTTGTTAACTGTGTTTGTGTACATTTTGATCGAGTTGGAATAGCCTTGTACAATGTTCTCACTGTAGCAGATGTTAATTAGTTTGGCACATTTGGGCCCAGATACATTTTCTTCAGTGGTTTTCTGTATTTCTTAGTCTCGTAGAGGATTTCAATCTCGCTTATTAGATTCAATGATTATTTTTGATTGACTAAGTGGCCAAGGTTCCTAAGCTGGAGAGCTTTAGTAATTGAAATCTAGCTATCGAAGTAGTATTTGACTTTTTCGCTACTGTTTTTATTGAGGAATGAGGATGGTGTACTATAATGTGATTTCCTTAGGGCTTTAGGAATCTACAGTGTCATTGATTAGTAGCTATGATGTTGTTTTTCTTTTTTTTGCGTAACATGTCTTTAAAGGTCGTTATGTCTGAACTCTGAAGTGTATGAAGAATATATGGATATTACTAAGCATATGGAGATTACCTGGGTATTACTCTTATCTTATAAAATGTCATATATATATAGACGTTTTGAAATGGTTCCTTAACTTGTAATGAAATGCTGGATGCTCACATTCACTTACTAATAACTTCCGAGAAAGGAGATGGATATTTAGGAAATATTTTGAATGTTATCATCAACATAAAAAAACAGTTGATTTAGGCACTAGGGTGAAATAATGTCTGAACGTATTGGTAAGGTTCATCGTCTTTGGGAACAAAATTATACCTCCTCATTTATTTTTTTATTTATTATTTATTAATTTATGTATTTTTTCTGTGTACTCTAGTCGTCTAACCTCACTAATTGATTCATCTGTTAGAAATCTTTTGAATTACTCTATTCTTTATATGCTACTAGTTTCTATGTGCCACTATAGTGTAACAAACATTGAGGATTTCTTTGCATGCGATAGATTTGGATTGCACTTTTACATCCGGAAACAGTCATGCCATAGGTCAATGGAAACTTGCTTTCTCTTCTAAATTTGACCACCATAGAGTTGGGTGTTGCTGCTGATCAATGTAGTCTGTTAATGGTTTTCACGATATGGCTTGGTTTGAACGGTTGTTTGCCATTTCTGGCTACATGTATAAACTTTTTGAGTTTCGATAGTTTTGTTGATGCATAGGCATTCCTATGTTGCAAGTGTTTAAAAGCTTAAAACATCTGTTTAATCACTGACTCCTTGTTTTAAGCTTCATTGAGTGCCAAAATCTTTTTTCCTGGAAGTTGTGTGAACTGATAACATTATGGAATTTCTGTTTTGTTTTCCAAATTTCGGTGTTGGATCTTGATTCTATAAAACTACTACCATCCCTGAGCATCCTTGCCACAAAATAAGCACAAGTTGCAATCTGAGTCTCCTTGTTCAATAGGCATCTGGTTCATTATCTTTTGTATTGTTATGGGAAGCTTTCCTGGTAGGAAGTTGTGAATGGCATCTTGCCTTCAGTTTTACGTTATTTCTCCTTATATTTTAGTTTTCATTGTGGCTTTTGGACAATTTTTAATTATACACTCATAGCTGTTTAATGTTTGAAACAGGTATACTTTCTGTACTTGAGTTCTCTTTTGAAGATGAATATGCAGCAAATGGTGCAGCCCAGGTCTTCTAATGGATATGGACATCGTAAAGTTGAAAGAGATACTGCATCTAGGTTTGATACTAAGTTTCAGACTGGGACAATAAATTCTAGCCGGATAAGTTTTGGTAAGAGTTTGCACTTTGATCCACTATCCCTATTACTATTCTATTATTTCTCTAGTATAACTTTAAACAATGTTAGGTAAAGGAGGGCGACTTGAATCACCGTCAGGTGATCGTTTAATATACTTAACTACATGCCTCATTGGACAACAAGTTGAAGTTCATGTGCAAGATGGATCTGTTATTTCTGGATTATTTCATGCGACAAATGCAGAGGATTTTGGTATGTCTAATAATCGATGATACTTGCTTCTGAAATTTAGCCATGTACATGGGATACATTATCGAAATCATCATCACCGTTATAAGTGTTGTTATTTATTTAGTTGTTGCTTTTGTCTCTTCATGACAACTTGGCACTTGTGATGCAGGGATTGTTCTGAAAATGGCTCATGTAATTAAAGAGGGTTCTCAGGGACAGAAAAATGTTTTAGATTGTCCTAGCAAGCCTCCTGCTAGGACTTTTATTGTGGCAGCTAAGGATCTCGTACAAGTGATAGCAAAGGTCTTGTTCATTTGTTATACATCTAATTTTTTTACCTTTGTTATTGTGGACGGCTAAATCAACGATATATTAATGCTGTTACATGAGATGGGTTTCTGTGGCAACTTTTTCATCATGGCTTTTCAAGCAGGATTTTGGAGTTCTGGTTGATTGGCTGTTCTTTACTGGAAACTAAGCATGACTGTTTGTTTTTTTCTTTTTAAATAAATAAAAATGGAATAGGAAGTGTCTATATCAAGGGACAGGCTAGCAAATGAGCTCCAGAATGAAAGGCAGCAAGAGCTTATGACAGACTCCTGCATATCACGATCCCGGCACGTAGAGGTGGGGAGAGAATTGGAGCCGTGGATCCCTGATGAAAATGATCCTGGATGTCCGTTGTTGGACAACATATTTGATAGCCCTTGGAATAGGTTTGGAATTACCTTGATTTGCAAATTTATAGATTCGAGAATGATTCTTAGCATTCACTGCCAGATAATGTATGTGGAACTTTGGTTTTACTTGTTATTTCAGATAGAATTTGCTTCTATCTCAGTTTTAGGGATAATTATGCATTATATGGCATAAGTAATTTCAGATAGAATTTGCCTAAGTTGATTTTTGATATTCTCCTTTATGTATTTATGTTTCTAATGTCACATTGTGTATGATTGGCAGAGGCTGGGATCAGTTTGAAGCAAATGCTACTTTATTTGGAGTTAAGAGCACCTTCAGTGAGGATCTTTACACGACAAAGCTTGAGAGAGGCCCTCAGATGAGAGAGTTGGAAAGGGAAGCTGCACGGTTAGCTAGAGAAATTGAGGGTGAGGAAACCCTCGATCTTCATTTAGCTGAGGTGAGTCTTCAGACAGGGATTNNNNTTCTCTCTTCTGCTTCCGTTTTGTTTTTGTTTTCCATCTCCTTTACCCTGATAATTATTATTTTGACAGGAGAGAGGCATTCAACTTGATGAGAATCTTGAAATTGATGAAGAAACTCGGTTCTCCTCAGTCCGCCGGAAAGTCGATGACAGTGGTTATGATGAGGTTGAGAACATTTTGCTGGATTCTCGAAATGATGAAACATTTGGAGATGTATCCAGTACTATTATTGGCAAACCTCCAGTAGAAGCGATCGTGGTGAAATCTCATGATGAAACACAAGCATCTTCTAGATCGTTATTGACGGTATTATTTTATGTTAAGATATATTTTCGTACCAGATCATTTGCCCACTTTAGGCTCTTGTTGGTGTTGCTTTCCATATTTTGTTTTACTTCTATTTTAAAAATGGTTTAGGATGACTAAGGTGGGTGATTCAAGGAGTTAAACTGGAAGTGAATGCCTGTCCAAATATGGATACAACGAATATATAACCCACAATATTGAAATACTAAAAATTATTGTTCTTATTTTACTCCTATCTTTACCACACACATGCATTCCTGTCTGATTTTTGTTGAAACTACTCACTTCACTTAAATGGGATTCTACTTAATCGCTAGTTCACTAAAGTTCCTGTTTTGAAAAACAATTGGAGTTATACTGGGTTAATATGACATATGGTATCTAGTACCACAGTTGTCGTGCTTTTACTCATATAATGTATCAATAAACTTCTTCTGCGTCTTCATCTTTTTGAGATATTTGATTTCTTTGATTAGAAAGAAACAGATGGCAAGTTAACGAGTTAAATATTACCTTAATGTGCATTGGAAGGGATATATGATTTGAAAGGGCACCACATAGAAGGCACCTTACCCAGTGATGTATCAGAATGTTTGCTGGGTCTTTATACAATTCTTTTT
>BKCP01010292.1:643666-665236 GCA_008636005.1 Striga asiatica
ATATTGTAGTGAGCCAATAGCTGGTAAATTAGTAAATGTGAGAAGGGTCAAATAGCAAAGTATAGAAGTAAAAGTGTGGATTGCATTTTACAGTTTTGACATATCCAAGTAATTCTTTCATATTGTGTAACTGCAAAAACATTGTTGAGGTTCAGTCTAAATACAACCGTTTGTTTGTACTGCCAAAAATGGCTAGTACTTGTAAAAATTGTTACTACTGATGGACTCTGTTTATTTTTCCTTTTATTCTCCCATTTATACCCTTTATGTGTGTTGGACTTGGGTGTCCTATATAACCTCTTTACTTGTATGATTTCAAAATCATGGCCCTATATCCTATGAAAACCTCATAAGATAATATTCTCCGGAAATATTTCTATTGATTCCTCACCTGTTCCTTGATTTACTTGGTCCACATGAGAACTGGTTGACTAACTTTCGGTTCTTTTTTTTTTCTTATAATTATTATTTCATAATTTCAGGAAATGCCATACAAGGGAAGGGAGTTTTGACCCTTTACTCGTCTCATCGACTGTGCCCACTTCAGACTTGTCAATTAAGTTTAACATGAGTTGATGAAGTCTGACAAGGTTCTTTCTTATTCTTGAATATTGAACTGTTCTAACGTAACTTTGTTGCTTGCATTTTTCTTTTCTTTCCGGTTTTCGATCTTGTCTTTTTTCTCCATCATGTATTAGCTTATTACAATGTGGAACTATTATAATATTTATTTAATTTTAATTTTGTTTTGTAAATAAAACTGTCCATCCTCATTCACCACCTCATCCTCTCTCCCAGGTCTAATATAGTTGTGCGTGAAATTCGCATCATGTTATCAAGTTATGGCGAAAAGTTATTAATAAAATTGAGTAAAAGGATGATATATTGATGAGAATGTGTAGATGAAAAATAATTATGGAGACTGTTGAGTTGATAAAACATAAAAATGTTCATAAATACATAGTAAACTTATTTTCTTTTTCCGAATATATAGATAGTAGGCTCAGTTGTTCATTGTCTTCTCTAGACTCTACTCTTGGGTTTACACAACATTCCTTTTGGATCGGCATTTGAAATATTTCTTCTTTTCTTGTGGATTAACCTTTGAAAAATTTGTGTGTAAAATTCTATGTATTATACTATAAATTCGATTTTGCTATGGAGCTATCGACTCGGCTTATGGAGCCATCTATAGTTATCCACAAATGGTGTATTGACAAGTGTTCTGCAATAAATAACATGGGACATGTGTTAATACATAAAGTTATAGATGACTCCATAAGGGAGTTATCTGATGGCTCCATAGAATTACTGCTATTAAATAACCCTAACGGGTCAGTCAAGTGAAGATATTTTTCTTTTCCACCTGCGGGCTTTGTAGTGGAAAACTTTACATTCCAAATATATAGAATAATTATTACGCATTATGATTGAATTTATATCTATATATAGCGGGACAAAGAATTTAGTGTTAAAGCTATGTTTGGTAAAAACTAGTTGATAAACTAGTTTATAGTTTATCAGTAATTTTTAAGCTTATAGCTTATGCTTATAGCTGAAAAGCTAGCTTATATGATAAAAATGTTTGGTAAAATTAATTGATAAGTTAGCTGAAATAAAAATTTCAACGGGCTTATTTGAAAAGTTATCCAAAGAAGCTTATGAGATAAGTTAGAGCTTTTTGTCCTACTAAACGAAGCTTATTTATATACAAAAAGCTTATATGCTAATCAAATAAGATATAAGCTAGCTTATTGGTCTACCAAACATTACCTAATAAATACTTTCATTTCCAATTTTCTCTCTCTCTCTCTCTCTCTCTCTCTCTCTTTTTTTTGTTAATTATGGCAACAAAACCATTATATTTTATATTAATTGAGTAATAATTATACCTTTTTAACTATTTTATCATATAATAATTATTATTAAAACCAACTAGTTCTACGTTATACTAAATGGTATATGATACACTAAATGGCATAAGAAAGTTATATAATTATAAAAAAAAATTATATTGTATAACTATTTCTTCAATTTATTTATTCTAAATTTATATTATCTTTTATTTTTTAATCTAATTAGCGATTGTGTTTTTTTAAGTGATGCGAGGTGTGGCTCCATCGTGGTCGGCATGTGATACGCGTGAGTTGCCCGGCGAGATCATGCACCATGAGCTCGAGTTTGGCGAAATTCTCATTGACAAGGTGTTGGCCATTGCCGATGGATTTCAAACTCTCATCCAAGGCCTCAATTCTCTCCTTGTGTGTCATCATCACTCGATTCTCTTTTTTTTTTTTTTTTTTTTATACTTTTATACTCTCGAAAAAAAGAAAATTTCGAAAAAAGGGAAAATAGAATGGGGAAGAAAAAGTTCAACCCAACACACGATCAATCACTCTCAATGAAAGCACCAATGATGAAGGATCATGTGTTACGTCTAGCTCGATTCACTCGAAACCCGCGCCGACGCCTTGGTCCCTTTGCGATAGGTGCTAATACGCGCGCCGAAGCCTTCGTACTTCGCGATAGGTGTGACGAAACTCGGATGTTGGTCCTATTTCTATCACGAACTCTGTAAACTCACGAGAGAAAACACACAAGAACTTTGAACAAACGTTCGACTTTTCTATTCACTCATCAATCATTTTCGAATGGTACACAGGTGGGTATTTATAGATACCAAATAGATCTAATCTTAGTCTAAGAATAATTCCTAAATCATGCCAGTAAATAAATCCTAAGGCAACTAAATATCTTGTGTATAAAGACTTACCAAAATACTAATATCCTAAGAAGCACATGCCTTTTATTCAAACTCCTAACCATAGTAGAAATCCTAATTAAGCTATGAGAATCACGTCCCAAATCTCTTGCTTGCCTGACAAGACAATCGCGCACCCCAAACCCTAGCCGTCCGTGTCGCACCGCCTCGCTAGCCCTAGTCCTCCTAGCGCGCGGTAATGCGCGCGCGCCTCCCACGCGTCGCGCGAGTGCCCCGCACGTCCGCTCGCTCGGTCTCGCCCTCATGTTTGCCCATCGTTCCGGGCGCGTCCCAGCCATGCGCGCGTGTGTCGCGCTCGTTCACCTCATCGCCTTCGTCGTCCCATTCGACCAGCGCCCCGTGCGTGACTCTCGTCATCGCGTCCTGCTCGCACCCTCTCGTCGAGCCTACCCCACTCCACTCGTGCGTCCGCCTCATCGCAGCCGCCCCAAGTGCACGCTGTCCACCCTACATCCGCCCCTCGTGCACCTTCTGCCTCAGCCCGCATACGCCGTGCATGACGCTCTCTTGCACCGCCTTGCACCAGTCGCCCACCTTCCCGGGCACTACCTTTTCACTCTCGTCGTTAGCCCAAGCCTCATGTTCACGCGCACTTCCCGTCGCGCACCTCTTCTTCACCCGGCCTAGGCTTGCTCGTCTCGCGACTCGGTTTCCGCGTCCCATCGGTACGCACGCTTTAGTGCGTGCGCACACCCTTCTAGCACGTCTTCGAGCCCTTTCTCGCCTAACCTCTCGCCATCTCTCGAGGACATCATGGTTCTCGTCCTCGGCTGGTAAGGGTCAATGACCACATCTTCATCACGCGCTGAGCGCGGACGAGCACGACCAGAGGCTGCTGGCACGGTCCTGGCACGACTGGTGCCACTTAGGTGCTGCCGAGCATGACCGAGGCTTGCTGGGTGCGCTGGCGTGCGGCTGGCACGGCACATGCACGGGACAGATGCGGGCTGATACTATGTGGGCGCTGCCGGGCCTCCCTGAGGGTGCTGGGCACTCAGGCGTGCTGCTGGGCACGTCCCGAGGCCGACTGGGCTCAACAGAACCGACTCGGGTCGGCACTGGGCATGGCACGAGGCTCTGGCGCGAGACCTCATGTGCTGGGACTGGCACGGCACTGCCGGGCACCGTGCATGCTGCTCTTGACGCGACGCGCGCCGATGCTATGCGCACGGGCACAGACTGAGCGCTGTGGGCGTGGTCGTGTGCACGCGGGCTGTGCGTCGCACCTACCGGGCGCGGGCACTGGCCAGGCTTGGGCTCTGAAGGCACGGACATGCACTGGGCCGGGCACTGCACGCTCGGTATACGTAGCCAGTGACCATGGCCGGCCCTTGCCGGCCATCCGGCTACTTTTCCCGGGATATGCAACATATATCACTTCAACATGATACAATAGGCATAAAAATGCAAGAAAATGCTATGAGACATCGGGTCAATATGCATGTGGCTCGGTAGGGCCGATAGGGCATGTACGAGCACTAAGTCACCGAACCAACTACTCATTCTTGAACGTATGATAAATGGAGAGTACTAAGCAGCGTAAAACATTACCAATGAGGCTGAAAAGATAGCATTTACTCGCATGCACAACATTATGGCTCTGGAGTGAAAATGGCATAAATTCATGAACAAGTTGACCCAACAAACGAACTCCAAACATGCTCAAATTTATTCACCATCAATCTCATGATAAATGAGGAGGATTAAGCTAACAATCTCGACTTAGGCATGCATGCAACTAAAAATCTGATTTTAAGGCATTTAACTCTTAAAATTCGAAACTCATGAAATTTCACGTGCATGGCTTGATTTTTCTTCATGAAAAATCCTAAAATATCATGAATAGGCTGAGGGAAAATGATAGCTCGTGCTAACCTTCACCGAAAGTGGAAAACAAGTGCTAGGGTCTTGCTAGGACTTGCTCGGGGCCTTTCTCGGCTTTGGACTTAACTCGGGGGCTATGGCTGAGCTTTGATGGATTAGGATGCTTCTAAGAGTCTAAGAAATGTTGTGGAACTGATAAGACCTGAGGGAACTTGCTTGGAATGGGCTGGACCTCGGCTCCTTCTTTTCCCGTGCTCGCGCGCACGTGTGGTGTGCCTTGGGGTGGCTCTCGGTATTTCTCTCAATCCTCACTATTATGCTCAAGCTTTAGAGTGTCTAAGGGTCTGAAATGACTGAAGAGAGAGTCCTAAATAGGTGGGAGGGCGGAGTTAACCATGTGAGGTCAATGGGGGACAAAATGGTGGTCTTCTCTTCACTCCATGTGCATGAATCTTTGGGCTGGTGATGGGGCACGACTTGGTGGACTTATGCACGGTTTTTGGAGGGCTTTTTAGACAATAAAACTGAGGTGAGTGGGTCTAGTCAGGTGGTGGAAGACAAGGGGACAAAGAATACACATTTTGGAATAAAATAATCAATTGTCCATCCTCCCATTTTGAATGCTAATTGAGTTGACTTCCCTAAACATTGCTTAGGGACATCTTAGCTTAAAATGATCCTCATTAAGTCCTTAATACACGCAAGTCTTGGGTCATGAAGGAATTGGGCCAAAATTCAAGATTTGGGCTCAAAATGATGGCTTGTCGCGAGCTGGCGCTGGGCTGGACGCGGCCCTGGGCCTGGGCGCAAGAGGCTTGCTAGCTGGGCGCGAGAGGCTTGCTGGCTGGGCACGGGACTGCTTGGGCTGCGCGTGTGAATTGACTTGGGCTGAGGATATTACTAGTTCTAAGGCTGAAAATGATGCACCAACACTTATGGTTGTGCAATGGCTTGGCACGGCTCAGGCCCCTTGGGCGCGAGTGGCTCGCGAGTGAACTCGCGGCACTTGCTAGGGCCGAGTGCTAGGGTCTAGGGCTAAGCTTGGCACTTTTCAACACTTTGAAAAATTCAAGTGGTTTGAAATCAAGGCTCGGGAATAATTCGAGGCTAGGGTTCTGTACGAACTAAATTATTCCGAACCCATTAACCGAAATAACAACTCATATACTTAAAGTTAATTGAACTTTTAAGATCATAACGATTTCACTTATAGTCGAGCAGTGAAACCGTTCTAATATTATTACTGATCGGGACGTTACAAGGAAAAATGCTCCTTAATTAATTGGACCAACTGTTGGCCAAGCTCACGCCTCTAATTAATTAAATAATATTAATGGGCCACCAACATTATATTATTGCACTCCATTTTTCTAGCCCAAATTACATTTGAGACTCCAATAATAATTACTCGATTTACCTCCCCACGTTTAAGATATAATGTCCATTAATTAATTCGATTACTGACAATCAAGAATTAATTAATTTATTATTATTTCACCGAAGCTAGCGCTCGTTCATCACATTTTTATTATGCCAAAACATAATCCACCTGCAGGGTTTAGCATAACAATCCTTCATGAACTCACTCCAAGGACATCATCAAACTAACGCATATGGTGACCGTAAATATCCTAACAACACATCCTATGTATAATAATATTACCCAAAACAGTAAGAATATTAATCCAGCGAACTAAACCTCACCCATGTGAATCAAAGTAATATATATTATATATATCTGCCTGTTTAATATCTTATGGGTTAAGAGAACGCAGTAATTAACCGAGGCCTAGTTTATTTACAATGATCAGTATAAAATGAACTTGTCCTTTCTGGGATCCTGTTCAATATTACTAGTGCAACTAATCAGTCAAGACAAACTGTACAGTTGACACTACAATCGTTCGGATGGGGTGTTCATGTCCATCTAGGTTATGAACAACTATTCTTGTTCGCAAGTGACTGATAGAGTGATCTTCGGTTCACCCAATGTCGACCCACCCTATCTAAGTGCAGAACAACAGAACGTAGAACTTGTTTAATCTAACACGATTCTCATCCATAAAGGGCAAATGTGTAATAACATGCAAAGCCAAGCTTTCAGTATATAACACTAACAACCACAACGAGGCTAACTCGGACCTTACTACTCAGGGACGACCTCGGATGAGGCACTAAAGACCTCCTTTGAGCTCGGGGGCCTGTATGTTGATACGCGAGTTGGAATCCCTTATGCTGATAACCGACGAAGGACGAACTGACCATCCAAGCTGGCGCTCGACAGACTTCAACAATGCCGAGCTGACCCAAGACCAAAGTCAACAAGGGTGATGAGCTATGACATTTCCTGAGGTCGGCACCTAGACCTATTGGCTACAAAGCCAACCTGGTTAAGCGCCGAGTAGGGAAATAGATCCCCGGAAGAGGGAGGATCGACTTACAACCGAAGTCTGACCTAGCGTCTTTACCAAGTCGGCCTATATACGAGCTAAGAGCCCAGGAAACAACAAAATAATGCCCTTTGTCAATCAATGATTGTCGATGGGACGCCTTAGGCTAGCCTGCGGACCTAGGACACCTAGCCCGGCCCAAGGGCATGTTCGCATTTAATGCAGCCCATACCTGCATTAAATGCTCTACACGCAATGATTGGAAAACCTACAGATTACTCCAATCAGTCAGAAAAGCGCTGGTTAGTCCCTAAGGGCTACTGTACAACAAGACAGTAAGGGTGTTCACGGTCTGGATTGGTCCGGTTTTAGCCCAAACCATGACCAAACCGGACCTAACGGTTAATTTTTTTTCTTGTCCATAACCGGACCGGTTTTATTTTTTAACCGACCACAATCCGGACCGCATTGGACGGTCCGATTTGGCGGTTAACCGGTTAAATCCAAAACTTGTTTTGGGACTTCAATTTTTATTTTTTTTCATTTTGGGCTTAATTTTTGTTTTTCAATTTTGGGTCCTAAAGAGATTATTTGGGTTTAAAAATTAAGAAAAACAATAATAATGAAATAAAAAGTACACAATTCGTCTCATAAGCATAAAAATACACATTTCCTCCCATAAACATAAAAATACAAAATGATGAAGATTAATTATGCAAACTGAACTCAAGCAAACATTCATTTTTCAGTCAGTTTATACACCTGAAATAATAAGAGCAAAACATTCATAGTGAATGTATTGTATTTGTCAGCCATAGTGAATGACTGAATGTATATATATATATTTGTTATAGTTTTTTAATATTTACCGGTCCGGTCTGGTTAAACCGACGGTTTGCCGCAGGTAATCCGTTAACCGGACCGGTTATTCCGGATTTTTAAAAAAATTAATCACCGGATTTTTTAAGACTTTTTTAACTGACCATTTAACCGATCCGCGGTCCGGATTGACGGTTTTTCCGGTTAAAATCGGACCGTGAACACCCCTACAAGACATCATGAACAGTGGGGAATAGTACCTCATTCAATACTTCTATAAATAGGAGACCTTTCATTTATTTAGGGGTTGTTGAATCTGCATTTACTCAGCCTTCTCTCTACTTTCTCTCTCTAAATACTTGTAATAATTTCCGGTAAAGATCCCAACTGTAACAAAAGTGCCGACCTCACTCACAGAGGCCGACCTCGTAATTATGTAATAAATTTTCTTTTTCGCCGTATTTCTCCATTTTTTCATCTTTCCATCCTTAATATCTTTTATTTTAACCGTTGATCAGATCCGTCCATTAACAAGTATATCGAACTCGGGATAAGCGTTTTAATTTAATTGAAGAAGATAATAATTTCAAAGATCACTCAACTCGGGGCAAATGTTTTAAGTTGGTAATGACTGACCTTAAATTTTGTTTTCACCGTAAAATAGTAAAAGTGAAACATAGTGATATTGAAATTTATGTATTAAGAAACGTTTGTCCCCACAAAAGTGAAATTTTATTATTCCGACAGAAGTTTGTCCCCCTAACTGTAACGCCCGGATCAGAAATAACATTAGAACAGTTTCACTGCTCGACTATAAGTGAAATCCGAAATTTTCAGAAGTTCCGAGTTATTCAATTTATATGCTAAGTGCTCAAATATATAGTAAGTATGTAGATTATTCCTTATAATTTTCTTCATCATGTTAAGGCCAAGATCAATCCATTAATTTGAATTGATAAGTGATATCTATTCGACTCGAGAATTTATTTGGCCTCGAGCCCTAATCTCACCCCTAGCATAGCCGAGCCTTAGTAGCATGATACTTAGAATTTTTCTAAGTGTATTGATGTGCTAAGTTCCAGCCCTAGACCAAATTCTCAAGCCCTAGCAATTACCCGAGCCTGCTCGTGCCAGGCCTCGTGCCAAGACTCATGCCGCGCCCAAGTGTGTGTCCACCGAGCCCAAGGTCCATCCAAGTCATGGCCAAGCTTTGTAAATTTTTCTAAGTGTTGGGAAACCTCATTTAAGCCTTAGAAAGTCCTATTCTCGGCCCAAGGAGTGTTCTCGCATAGCCAAAGCCATTCCCGCGCCCAGCCCGTTTGATGAGGATGTGGTCATCGACCCATCCGAGTTCGAGGATGAGACGCGCTCAAGTCACGAGAAGTGGCGCGAGAAAGGTCGGGACGACCGACGGGGCCAAGCAAAGGGGGCTCGCGAAGGCTGCGCGAGGGTGAAACACGCGGGGCGCAGACGCGCTGTATGCGGGAGTCGCGTAAATCGGCGTGCTGTGACGGGGCACACGAGACGGGGTCGCGACGATGGCGCGATAGGAGGTTCGCGACAGGAGACTCACAAGGGGCGAAAGCGCGGGCATGCGCGTGGCGTGTGCGCGGCGGAGGAACCGGGTGGTTCGCAAGGGGAGGATGTTGGGTGGTTAGCGCGCACCGCGACCGGCCAAGGACGAGCAGTGGGGACCAGCGTGTGGGCTACGCGTGAGACAACCAAAGGCGCACGAGAAGACGCGCGCGAGGAAAGAGCTTGCGAAAAGACCGCATCCGCGCGCAACGCGTACAGGCACGCGGGCGGGTGCGACAACGCACGGGAGACAGCTGGCGGGCGCATGAGGCGCGACGCGCAGGGGTCGGCGAGCATGAGTCCTCGAAGGACTAGGAGTACCGCGCCGCCTAGGGATGTACAACGCGACTTGGGGCGCAAGGCAGAAGACGCGTGGGACGCGTGGAGCGTGATGGAGCCCCTGACCTCGAAGGACAAGGACTAGCCGTCGGGGCTAGGGTTTGGGCAAGACGCAAGACGCGTGAAGCTTCTAGATGGCCAAGGGCCGATTCTCTTAGCATAATTAGGAATATTAGTATGGTTAGAATTTGGAATAAAAGGCATGTGCCTAATAGTATCTTAGTAGCTTTGGTAAGTCTTTATTCATTAGATATTTAGTTTCCTTAGGACTTTGTTTATTTCCATGCATTAGGAGTTCTTCTTAGACTAGGATTAGACTTAGTTTGGCATCTATAAATATGCCCCATTGTCATTCGAAAATATGATGTCTTGAAATAATGAAAAAGTCGAACCTTGTGTTCAATTTCTTGTGTTAGATTTCTTTTGAGATTTAGTGCAAAACCCTTGTTACCAGAAGGGCGTCCCACCGCATAGCTCGAGCAAGATGAGTTTGGCAAGGATATCCGTCCGAGCTGTCTCACTTATCGCGAGAAGATAAGGAGATTAACCTCCGAGTCGTCCGCAACCCTCGCCGAAGATCGAGTTCACACAACATCCGAGGCAAGGTCACGAGTCGGGAACACGCGATCCTTCATCATTGGTGCTTTCATTGACAGTATCAATCGCGTGTTCTTTATCCCATCCCTTTCTTTATATTTTGAGTCTTAAAAAAAAAAAAAAAATGGCCAAGGAAACAAAGGAGAAGCTCATGGATTTAGAGGCAAAGATGACGAGCCTAGGCGAAGGGTTGGAGGCCACCAACGTGTCGATGACCGACAACCTCACACACCTTGAGAGGTCGTTCCATAATTCGCAACAAGCCATGATGGACGCCATGAACCAAAGGATCGACGAGGTCCTACGCTTTGTTCGGCAACCACCGCCACGGGGTCGAGCAAGGGAGCGATCACGGGAGTACGAACGCGAGCGACTGGAGTACGAGGAGAGAGAGGACGACTTCGATCGTCGATCTCATGCCTCGACCAACGTAGGGTGACCTAGAGTCGAGAAGCCGAAGATTGTGCTATCAATCTTCAACGGATCTGATCCAGACGCATGGTTGAACCGAGCCGTGCAATATTTTAATCTTAATGAGATTGCCCGAGCAGAATGGGTAAGGTATGCGGCCTATTACCTGGACGGCGAGGCTAATGTTTGGTGGCAGTGGCTCTCGAGTATCTACCACAACCGCAATGAGCAAATCAGGTGGGAAAATTTTGAGAAAGAACTCCTCATGAGGTTTGGCACATCGGACTACCACAACTACGACAAGGCGCTCGCGCATATCAAACAGACGGGGAGCCTACGCGACTACCAATGGGAGTTCGAGCGTATCGCATGTCGCGTGCGCGGATGGCCGGAAGGAGCGCTAGTCGGAGTATTCGTAGGGGGACTGAAATTTGAAGTCGTCTGCCCGTTGCATCCGGGAGGTGGACGCCCGAATCTGTGTAGAGCGGAGGGGATCGTCTGAATACTCGAATCCGTGTAGAGCGGAGGGGTAATTCAACTTCACTGTCTCTTGGAAAGGATCCTATGCACCATTGTATCCGGGGGTGGGATGGTTCCAGTTACAGCCATGCCGTTGTATCCGGAAGGTTGTTGTATGTACATAGGAGGATTGCGATAGGGTCGGGTAGGGAGTTTACGCTATGAATTTTTATGCATACCGATATTGATATTGTGCACTGCGATTACTTGTTTTTATAATTATTATACGGAATAATTGTGCGATAATGGTGAGCTAGTTGGTTGCTCACTCCCATTATTTTTCTTGTTGTTGTCTTCTCTTCCTTTGTTTTAGGTTGAGATGAGCTGGAGGCGGTGGCGTAGGACGAGCGAGACCAGGTCAATATTTGATGATGTCTTACGCTTCTGCATGAACTTGTTACTTAATTATTTGCTTTCATACTTAGGATTATTTCTTGCTTCCGCTTTTGACTTATGTTTAAGTTTTGGTTGAACCTTGATTTATGCTAGACCTATTTGAATGATTTGAGACTTATGATTTTATGGGATAATTTTATACCGTTAGTCCGAGCAGGTGTAGGTTCTTTTGTTTGTTGGATGTGTTTATCTGTTATCTTTAGCAAGTAGCGCCCGTTTCTCGTTAAATGTTTTTAATTTGAATTTAAAAAAAAAAAATAACTCTGATTTTTATAAATTAATTCGATAAATTCTTTAAAATAAAACGGGGCGTTACAGTTTGGTATCAGAGCTAGTCTGCATTTCTGTAGACTATCTCTAGTGTTAGTGTATTTAATGACCATTTGACCACTCGCTTTCGTCTTGCCGCGCCAGCTCAAGGTATGAGTTTTTATTGTTTTGATTATTGTCGATATCGTGATTATGGTTTGTTCTTTTATTGGGGCTTAGGAATTTACCCTCAGTTTATACGGACTTGAACTCTAGTGGTATAGAGTTAAGTGCCGACTTTAGAGATTTTTGTTATGAGTGTTTGGTTTGATGTTATCGAGTTAAGTTCGGTCTATGGCAGTGCTCTCGTTATGAGTTTCAGTTTAGTTCCATCGAATGAGAATCATTAGTAAGCCATCTTGAAAGAGAAGGCTTAAGTAAAGGGAACAGACAACCGAAGGAGTCCCAGGTGTGTGGATTATTCGGAAGTCTGTGACTATTGTGGATAGAACTATTAGACGCGTGTAGAACCCGATTAATGGGAATCGTGAGTGGAGTCTAAGTGTTGGGTTCAAGTTGATGATCCGACCACTTGTTCTTGTAGATTCTTGGAGATCAGTTTGATGGCTGAATTCCTTGTTATAATTTGCCCGCTATCATCCGTTCCTTTCTCGTTAGTTTGTCTCGTGTAATTCTTCGTGGGTATTAGAACTCTGTTGTTGAGTTATTGATACCCTCTTTGTTATTTATGGCTGAGTTGTTATCATATAAATTCGAGCCTTGACTTGTCATCCGAACCTTCGTTTCGTGATTTTCGTACGTTTTAAGGGTTGGGTTTGAAAAACCTCCTTTTTGAAAACCTTTCATTGATGGCTGTTTAATCGTTGTTTTGACCCCCTTAAATTCGATTGATAGGCTTTGAACTCTTCTGATGAGTTAAAGTCCAATCTCTTATGTTCCCTCTTGAACAAGAACCAAGTAATTATCCATCGTGTGCTGGAAGATGTGACCAAAGTTCTTCGGGAGCACGTCCAGTGTTTCTGGTTTTTCGGGTTTGTGTGTGAACTGTTTTCATGGCTGTTTTTTAGCCCTGAAACCCCGTCGTTTCTTTCTGAAGCCTTCTTGAAAATTGGAGATCAACCCGTCGCTTTTCATAAGGAAAAGGAATCGCGTGTCTATCATTTTTGTAACGAGAATTGCGCCGGAAATCCGATCATTGTGTAGTCAGTTTTTCGTGTGAATCGCAGCAGCTTGAGTCTTTCATTTTTGCTATTTTTGGCATGCTCCGGCTAATCTGAGAACCTCGATGTCTTCATATAAATTGCAGTTTGTCTCTTAGGATCCAAATGGCTTAAGATTCATTCAAAGAGATGCGTTCAAGATACGAACTTCGTGCAATCAGTTTTCTGGAAATTCGCAGCATATATTAATTTGCGAACTTGATCCGTGTTCTATCCTTTAACTTACCCGTTCACGCCTTTGCTGCCCAGGGTGCTTTTCCTTGGCCCCTGATTACTACTTTTCGCTTAGTAGTCAAGTTTGAATTGTATTTCGAGACCCATCTTATTTATTTGACTTTCGTACCGTGACAAATCCCGCTTGATTTTTTATCTTTGCCTTGCGTGGAACCTTGGATGGAGTGGAGCATTGGAATCTCATTTTCTTTTTATCCTTATCTGATATCAAATCCTATGTCGTAACGTTGCTAAGTCGATGCGAAGGTTACCTTGAGAATACCTTAGCCTGGAGATAGACGGCGGTTAATTTTCTTTCATGATCTATTTTAACTTTGAACAGAAGTGGCGTACGTGAGAATCGTCGCATACCTGATCGGGAGGAGCCTCGACACCTTTCTAGAGATGTTTTGTTATAGGAGAATCTTTTAAGGAGGGTAGTCGAGCCAGATGTTAGCACATCATGCGGTGTAGAGCCGTCTTTGTTTTCGAATTGCGTTCATAGTTAATCTTTGAACACTCTTTCTCTTTTTCCCTTTGGAGTTTCGAGAGTGATCCTTTGTATTTCTTTGACTTTTTGCAATCCTTTGAAAACTCTTGTTTTTTGGTTCGTTTGGGGTTTCCACTTCAAGACTTGCAACCTGATGTATTGATTAAGACGGGTACTTTCGTTTTTTCCGCTTGTCTTAAATCGTTCCTTCGATTTTTAGTGATGCCATTCGGCCTGGTACTCCAATCGTACCCGGATCGGACTGTCATGTTTTTATCGTTGATGTCCTATGTTCGAGACGCGATCGAGACGAATCAACCAAAGAAGCTTTGTGATGAGATCCAGAAGCATGAAAATCTTAGCAGCGTAGCATTTGAGCTCGTTTAGGACTACCGGCACATTTAGCTACCGGTGAAGGAGCTGACGTGACGGCCGACACTGTTAGTTGGAAGAGTCATGCGAGCTGATCATTTTCATTGTTCGACAATGACCACTGAGTTGGGATGATTCCTAGCTGAGGATGCCGATATTCGCTTTCCTTAGATGTGATGTTTTGAACACCCTGAACCTTTCGAGTTTGTTAATACCTAAATGCTGGGGAATAATGTCGTTGTTGAACCCTAATGTTTCTTGGTTTTGTGAAAACCTTTTTCCTTTCGGGTTACCTCAGATAGTGCGAGCCTTGAATTAGAGTAATTCTTTTCTGTACTCGAACCGAACGCCAACACTGACTGGGTGTAGTCACGCGAAGTGGTGGTCGAGCACGCGAGCCCGTGCTGAGAGACTTGAGGCACTGCAGGGCCGATCGTTGACTCGCACGAGAGCTGCATCCACCATCACCGACGCAGGAGTTCCCTAAGCCAGCGTGTGGCCGAAACCTTGACCTTGCAGCTGTTCTCCGAACAGGTGCACGCACACGTCCCAGCGCCCCGCTTATGCAGCGCCAGTGTGTGTCACATCTCTCGGGTGACAGTGCATTAAACACCGGACTGGCTATGTCCTTTTAGATCATTATTGTGGGATCATCGAGCATCCTTAGTTGAGAGTCCGTTTCTGCGACAGAAGTTTGTTTTCGAATATCTAGTTGATACTTCCTAAACCACATACGAGTTGTTGCTCGTGTCGGCAAGGAATGAGACTTTGTCATCGGTATCGAACAGAACCGTGTGTTCTGAAGGTGTCAGTGTTGAGGATATAGTGTTATTGGCGGTTGTTAGCCAATCGTATGTGGTTCCGCGGCGGCCCGTCTGATACGGACGCACGGATCACATTGAGATCGTGGGCAAGTTGTCGGCGTGACCCGGGCACAAGACTGAATTTGGCACCACGTAGCAAGTCCAGATAGTTGGGCGTTTGGAACATGCTGTCGAGGCCCTGAGAGACTGGTTGGAGTCTGGTGTACTCGATAAGTATGTCGTGTGGTTTTTTTTTTTCCTACCATGGGAAGGTACGCTTATAGCGATGGCTAATGAGCGACGATCTCGATGGTACCGTACGAGGTTCTGAGTACGGAAAGAGGTGTTGTACGCCTCGGGTTCTGGGAAGAGAGGAAGTATCAGCCACACTTTGTCGGTTCTTTTAGGATTCTCGACCGAGTCGACGACTTGGCCTGACGGTTGACCCCATCACCGGAGCTGGCGAGAGTGCACGACCTGTTCTGTGCCTCGTGGAGAGGGGACATGTGCGTGACTCTGGGCACGAGGCGATCTTTGACGAGCTGCATGTAGGCAGAACCTTACCTTTGATGAGGTACCGGTGACCTACTGGATTGACGAATCCATCAGGAAGAGTCCGAGAGAGGTACTCGTCAAAGTCCGGCGGGGTAACCGTGGCTAGTGCAGTGTGACTTGGTAGAGTGGGAAGATTCGGACGGGGTATCCGAGTTTAGTGGTTTGAGCTTCTCTCTTATGTCAGTTGTCCGGTTGGGATGATTTTCTTAGATTTCCGGGGACGGAAATCGTTTAAGGAGGGTAGACTGTAGTGCCCCATTTATTTGTGGTTTATTTGAGAATTATCATTATTGATAATTATTATTTTTGTTATTATTATTATTTAATATTATTGTTATTATTTTTTAATGTCTAAATATTATTATTTGTCTAACTGTATTAAATGTCTAAATGCGTATTTTATTTTCATTATTATTTTTATTATTTTTAAAATAATGTGCGTATAAATATTATTCGATTTTATTTAATTATCGCGCGATCAAACCGAGTTATTATTTTGGGCTAAATCGAGCTCGAGAGTCGGCCCGAGACCCGCCCGCGCCTGCGGCCCTTTAAGCTCTTGTATTTATTCGGCCCAAATTGTATAGTATCGGCCCAAACTTTGTATCTTTGGCCCAATATAATTTCTCTTGAGTCCATCTTCTTCAACCTAAAACCACGCCGCAGTCATAACTCTCTGCTCTTACCTCTCAATCTCTCGTAAAAAATTTTCAGACCCGCCTCGTTCTCTTTCTCTCTCGCAAATCAGGCCCGTCGTCATCACTCTCTCGCGCAAGGATGAGCCGTCACTCATCTCTCACCCTCGCTTTTTCCGATCGCGCAGCAACCTCTCAATCTCATCATCTCTCTCTCGCTCTGCTCTTCCCGCCGTCCCTCATCACCATCATCTCCGGTCACCCCTCCTCAGCAACTTCCTGTCGCCATCACCACCATCACGTCGCGGCCAGCAGGAGCTCTCTTCCGCCGCGAGCAGCACCCTAGCCCGTTCACTTTCATCATCGCCGAACACTTTTCTCCTCTATCGCCGCCGCGAACCAGACCCTCCGCCGACCCCTGTTCGTGAACTCCGGCGAACCTGCCCCTTTGTCGACGAGCAGCAATACACCGACGCCATCCTTGCGAAGCTTCGTCACCAGCAGGACCTTCGCCGCTGCTTTGCTCCCCCTCGCGAAATTTTCCAGCGAACTCGCAGCTACCCGTCAACACCGGTGAACTGCTCCTCCGGCGAAGCCTCTTCGCCACCCACGACCAACAGCAGGCCCGCCGTCTCCGCCGCCGGCAGCTGCTGCTGCTTTTCGCGAGTCCACCGTCGAGCCGAGCGCAGCCGTCGAGCCCGTGCAGCCGCCGAGCGCCGCCGCTTGCCGTTGCGTTTTTGCCGTCGAGCCCCGCACGAACCTTTCTCGCTCGTTTTCCCGAGAACGGTACAGAGTCCCGACTTCTCATTTATTTTACATAAATAATGTCGTGATCGTTCGTGCGTTATGTATTCTTCGAGTTATGATTTTTATGTGATATTGTTGTCTCGTTATTTATATCGTCGTGTTTATATGTGAATTTCGTCGATTCGTGCGAATCGAACGAGAACTGGGTAAGTGATTAGTTGCTGTGGATTTAGGGACTTAGGATTATTTCGAACACAATGACGTTTGCCTTGTGTCGATTGGGCGTGTAAATTTGTAGTTATGCTATTTCGAAGATTGAAATTGCTATTTTAAATGTAAAATTCACTATAAATTAAATACTGTTCAATAGCCTTGAAATTTTAGGTGGAGATGTTTCTGATGAAATTGTAGCTTGTGTAAAAATTTCGTGATTTTTAAGGACCTGTAGCTATTTTTAAAAATTAAATTGATTTCTGTCCAGATTCTTGCTAAATGCATAATTAATTGTGTATTGCTTCAATTTGTCTGATATTCGAGTATGTTGTGTTTCTAGCATGTTTATGTGTTTTGTAAAAGTTTTAGAATTTTTGGACCAGGTTTGATAGGGATAATAATTTATTTTGTGTTTCTGCCCGAATTTGTTTTAATTGTGATAAATTTTTCTGAAGCTGAAAAATTCTGAATTTTGGTTGAGAAGCTGATTATTTGATGTTTAGCATGCTGTAAAATTTTTGGAATTTTTGGAGCTCAGTTAGGTTCAAGTTTGATATAAATTCGATAATTGGCTGAATGTTGTTTTAATTTTATAAATTCATATACTGAGTGTTAAAGGCTGATATGTTTATGTGTTGCTGTTCACATGCTGATGTTGCTTAGATAAAAATTTCATGGCCTGAATCGTTCTTTATCATGTGTTTCTAATTTAGAATCATTTTTATCAAAAAAACTTGTTTGAATTGTATAAAATTGTGTGTAACAAGTTTGAGGCTGAAACTTGGTGTTTTTGCTAAATACTGGAAGGTGAATTTTATGAAAAATTTTCAGAGCCTAACTCGTAGGTTTGATATACCTTCTAATTCAAGTGTAATTTTGGAAATTGTTGTTATATGGTGATTTTCGGTTAAGTGTTGTTGACTGAATTTGCTATGTGTCTACATGCGACTCATTTGTTTGTCTTTCACTTCCATTTATGTTAACTTGAATATGTGGTTTGATCGAGTCTAAGTCCTAGTGTTCCCATATCCACAGAACTTCACGAACCACTTGGTCGAATCGAGTTCGGCTAAATCAAATTGTGAATTTTCTACTTAGGTCTGGATTAAAGTGTTGACTTTAGTATCTGGACTTAATGTAGGTGTTTAGAGGTGTTGACCTCGCCTCAATTCGAGATTTGTGATTTTGAACTGTCGCTGCAACCAGGTGGGTACATTTATGATATATTCCATATTTATCGCACTTCCTATTTCGTGTAATGTTTCTTTTGAAAATTATTGTATGCATGAGAATTCTAGTCTAAGTGTCCCGAACGATAGTTCCTTTGATGAATGCGAAAGCAGTGGAAGTCGCCTGCCCGTTGCATCCGGGAGGTGGACGCCCGAATCCGTGCAGAGCGGAGGGGATTGTCTGAATACTCGAGTCCGTGTAGAGCGGAGGGGTAATTCAACTTCACTGTCTCCTGGAAAGGATCTTATGTACCATTGTATCCGGGGGTGGGAAGGTTTCCAGTTACAGCTATGCCGTTGTATCCGGAAGGTTGTTGTATGTACATAGGAGGTTTGCGATAGGGCCGGGTAGGGGGTTTAGGCTATGAATTCTATGCATACCGATATTGATATTGTGCACTGCGATTACTTGTTTTTATAATTATTATACGGAATAATTGTGCGATAATGGTGCTAGTTGGTTGCTCACCCACATTATTTTTCTGGTTGTTGTCTTCTCTTCCTTTGTTCTAGGTTGAGACGAGCTGGAGGCGGTGGCGTAGGACGAGCGAGATGGTGGTCAATATTTGATGATGTCTTACGCTTCTGCATGAACTTGTTACTTAATTATTTGCTCTCGTTAAATGTTTTTAATTTGAATTTTAAAAAAAAAAAAATAACTCTGATTTTTATAAATTAATTTGATATATTCTTTAAAATAAAACGGGGCGTTACATCGCAGGTGGGAGACAAGGGAACAAACTCTACACAATTGATTAAAATAATAATGTGTCCATCACTCCACTTACTAGCTAATGAAGTTGACTTTCCTAATCACTTGCTTAGCGCTAATTAACTTGAATTGAACCCTCATTAATCCCTTAATACTCGCATGTTATTGGGCTGAAAAGATGTGAGCCAAAACTCCACACATTGGGCTTGGAAGACGGGCTGCCCGGACTGGCGCTGGGCCTGGGTGCGGCATTGCTGGCTGGGCGCGGGGAGTGGTGATGAGGATATGGCTAGGCGCCTGAAGAATGCCACGAGTCGGGCTTATCACGTTCACAAAAGGCTGGCTCGACGGGCCGCGGAGGCCAATGCGATAGGCACTGCCGATGGCGCGCGAGACGACGTGCACGAGGAAGGCTCGCACGAGGAGACCGCAACCAAGCGCAATGCGTGCGAGCACGCAGGCGGGTGCGACAACGCGCACGGGAGTCACGTCGAAATGGACCGCGCGATGATACCGCGCAAAGGGATGACACGCGCGAGGTTCGAGACCTTAGTCCTTGAGGAGTGCGGTAAGGCGCGCGGGGGGAAAGTCGTGATGGCTGTGAATCCTTTGCTTGGTGCACAAGACGAGATCCTTTCGGCCTCCTTTAGATATTTAGTTTCCATATTACTTAAGATTTCTAGATTGCTTAGGACTTTAATTATTTATTGCATTATGAGGAGATTTAGTTTGATTAGGAGTAGATTTATTTGAAGCCTATATAAAGGCGCATACCCTTGTTATTTTGATCATCGAATTATTAATGAAAAAACCGAACTTCTAGTTCAGATTCTTGTGGTCTTTTGATTTTTTAACGCAAAACCCTTGTCACGAGAAGGGCGTCCACCGCATTGCTAGAGCAAGACGAGTTTGGCAAGGACATTCGTCCGAGCTGTCTCACCTATTGCGAGAAGATAAGGAGATTAACCTCCGAGTCGTCCGCACCAACGTCCGAGGATCGAAGCTCACGCCAAGTCCGAGGCGAGTCACGAGTTGGAACACACAATTATCCATCATTGGTGCTTTCATTGAGAGTATCAATTGCGTGTTCTTTGTTCCATCTCTTTAATTCTATTTTCGAGTTTTTTTTTTTTTTAAAAAAATTATATATCTCTATGGCGAAAGAAACCAAGGAAAAGCTCGTGGATTTGGGGGCAAAGATGACGAGCCTAGACGAAGGATTGGAAGCCACCAACGTGTCAATGACGGACAACCTCACGCACCTTGAGCGGTCGTTCCATAATTCATAACAAACCATGATAGTTGCCATGAACCAAAGGATCGACGAGGTCATACGCTTGGTACGACAACCGCCACCACGAATTCGAGCCTGAGCACGATCGCGGGAATACGAGTGCGAGAGGGTGGAGTACGAGCAGAGGGAGGACGACTTTGATCGTCGCTCTCATGCTTCGACCAACGTGGAGAGACCCAGGGTCGAGAAGCCAAGGATGGTGCTATCGACTTTCAATGGGACGGATCCAGATGCGTGGCTAAACCGGGCTGTGCAATACTTCAACCTTAACAAGATCGCACGGGGCGAATGGGTTAGGTATGTGGCATATTACCTTGACGGCGAGGCGAATGTTTGGTGGCAATGGCTCTTGACTAACTATGAAACCGAGATGAGCAAATAAGATGGGAAAATTTCGAGGAGGAGCTCATCATGAGATTTGGCGCTTCGAACTACCACAACTATGATGAGGCACTCGCACACATCAAACAAACAGGGAGCCTGCGCGACTACCAACGGGAGTTCGAGCGCATCGCATGTGGCGTACGCGGATGGCCCGAAGGAGCATTGGTCGGGGCATTCGTGGGAGGATTGAAGTTTGAGCTGGCCGTAAAGGTTCGGTTAGAGAGGCCCGCGACAATGCGTGAGGCAATGGAGGTCGCACGTCGGCGAGACGATCATCTGGCCGCAACGCGCAAGGTCGGGCGTAACGACGTCCGCGTCAACAAACAGCGGCGTGTGGTGCTGTAACGCCCCACTTTATTTTAAAGGATTTATCGAATTTATTTAATAAAAATCACAATAATATTTTTTTTTTCAAACTTAAATTTATTTTAAAACTCAGTGGACGCTACTTATTTTACCAAAAGCTTTTATCCGTAAAAGCAAACACATTAAACAAAGATAGCATGCTAGAACATTAAATCATAAACCTCACTAGCATTCATTAAATACCAAATCATAAGAGATAATTCATAACTCCCAAGTTCAAACGACATGATCAATATCCAAATTTCGACATGAGTTCAAAAACTAAGCGGAAGCAAAATTAAATAAGCAATAATAAATGTCATAACCACCACTCGTCATCTCGTCTCGTCACCCGCCAACTGCTTAACCTGCATCAGTTACGAGCAGGTGGGAGTGAGTACAGTTAACTATCGTACTCACACTATGCATATGAATA
>BKCP01010292.1:666791-705022 GCA_008636005.1 Striga asiatica
CNNNNGGGGNNNNTCTNTCGGGCCGGGCCCGAGAAGTTGGGCCAAAAGGATTTTGGGCCGGTTAGGACATCAAATCGGCTCACGGGCTCGATTAAAATTTAAACGGACATTTTCGGGCCCAATTTCGGTTCCAATGGAAATCCTCGGGCTCGATTTCGAATGCAAACGCGCGATAAAATAAACCGAACAATATATATATATATATATTTCATATTTTTATAATACACATTAATAATTAAATATATCACAAAAATCAATTAGACATTTACACATTTAGCATTTAATCACATTTGACAATTAATAAATATTATAGCATTCGAGAAAAATAAATATAAATATTATCACAAAAATAGCAACAATAATAATAATAATAATAACAATAAAAATAATAATAATATTTCTCAAATAATCCACAAATAAACGGGGCATTACAGTCTACCCACCTTACAAAGAATTCCGTCCTCGGAATTAGAACAACAAACTACGATGAGATTCTAAGGAGAAAATAAGAGGAGACAGCATCACCACATGAAATTCAGGTGCTTCCTCCGAATTTCGGTCTCCCTCTCCCAAGTCGCCTAGCCTTGACCTCCCTCCCACTGGACTTGACGAGTACCCTTCCCAGCCTTATCCTAATGGACCCTCTGATCCAATAGGTCACCGGTACCTCCAAACAGGTAGGGTTCTGCCTATCACGCAGTTCGTCGCATCTCACATATACTCCGAGATCACGCACACGTTTCCTCCATCAAGAGGCATAGAACGTGTCATGCATCCTCGCGAGTTCCGGTGGTGGAGTCAACTATCAGGCTAAGTCATCGACTTGGTCGAGAATCAAAATAGGGCTGCGTACTCGTGGCAGTAACCAAAACAACGGCATACTCCACCTCTATCCGTACCAGCCACCTCGCATGGTAAGGAATTCTCACACTCTACTCATTTATCAATGCACAAGACCTTAACCGGTCCTTTCGTGTCTCGATAGCATACTCCAACAAAATCAACATATAGGGTTGACTTGTTGTATCGAGCTTCCATCTCGTGCCCGGGTCACGGTAGAAAACTCGATTACTACAACGACATGATCTGTGCGTCCTTATAAAACAGGCCGCCACGGAATCCCATACGAATGGGCTAACAATACACAATGACACTATAACCTCAACACCGATACCTACAGAACACACGGCTCTGTTTGATATCGTTGTCAATAACTCTACCCTTTCCGACTCGAGAAAAAAAAAAAAAAAAAAAACTCGAATGCGATTTAGAAAATATCGACTAAATGTTCGAAAACAATCTCCTATCGCAGAATCGGTCTCACGATTAGGGATGCTCGATATTCCCATACTTACGATCTAACACCAATACCCTCTCACTCTTCGTAGGTCTCGATCCCCACGAAGTATACATAGTGTCCAACCGAGACTCGGGACACTGCCCGAAATCGATGAGGGACCTAAATCTCGCTATCTCGAGAGAATTTCGCATAAGGTAAAGGAAAACTAATCGACAAGTCTCACATATCGAGAGTCGTTCATTAGGGATTCCATACAATGATTCAGTTTGGAGTTTAAGGCACTGTCACCTGAGAGATGACACACACACAGGCGCTGCATAAGCGGGGCGCTGGGACGTGTGCATGCACCTGTTCAGGGACCAGCTGCAAGATCAAGGTTTGGCCGTACACATTGCCTGGGGAGTTCCTGCGTTTGGTGATAGCGGCGGCAGCTCTCGTGCGAGTCAACGGTAGGCCACTGCAGTTGGCCTTACGTCTCCCAGCACGGGCATACGGCTCGACCACCACTTCACGTGGCTACACCATCCAGGTTCGGCGTTCAGTTAAGGTACACACCAGAAATTTCAATTTCCGGGTTCATAATCTCCTAGGTACTCAGATAGGAAAAAGGCTTCCTTACAATACTTCTCAAAATACATCAGTTTAAGCATTAATGCAGGGAAAATTCCTAACCTCGGCGGTCATCGCCGAACATTAGAATGGTTAGCTCGCTTGACCCTTCCAACTAATAATGTCGGCCATCACGACAGCTTTTACTCAAGTAGCTAATCGTGTCGGCGGTCCTAAACGAGATCGACCACATATACAACTACAGCACTTCGAGGTCTAGCGTAAAGTTTCCCTCGCAAGTGTTTCCAGCTAACATCATAATACCAATCAGATTAAGTCACATAGGGCACATAAACATGAAAGTTGACGAAAAGCTAATTTTTGAAAATTCACAATTCATTTTGGAACCTAAACATGAACTAGCACCAATTTTCAGCATGCGTGTTGAACTTAAAATGCATATAGTTTCCAATTTACAGATCATATCATGATGAAACGACTTGGAAAATATCTCTAACTCATGCCTCTATCACTTTCAAGAAAAACACTCAGGCGGATAAAATCATTTAAAGGCACATAATACAGCAAACATCCAAAACATGGGTGCACTGGATAAATAAAGATATGCAGCTTGACAGGTTCTCAGTGTATGCACAATAACCGAAGCTACAAACATGATATTATTGAAATTCAAAAACCCAAAGGTAGCTAATTAAATTCTCTACAACTTCTTTGAAGATCCCATTGGCAATTTATAACATTATCAACAAGTTTTAATATAAAACATTTTATTTGCAAAAACAGCTAAAGAACAATTTTTCGAAAATACAGCACCTTAGTAAAATAGCAACAACTCACGCCACACAACTCCAATCTATACAAACTCAAAACCTACAGAAACTAAACAAGGAAAGCTACAAATTTCGTGAAGAAAATGTTTACATATCATCACGTTAAAGGCATCTATTCAGAGCATATATTTCATGCATACACACAGCCACTGCTTCAAAATTCTGGGCATAACACCAACTTAGAAAATCATATAAAATCAACCAAACCTCCAAAATTGTATAATTCCAATTCCTACGAGCAGCTTACATCATATACTACATTTGTCAAGAAGAACACATTTCCATTCAGGTACGTTAAAATCATCAAAAATAGTCATGAACTAAAATCAAATCCTTCTGCCCGAGTTTATCAAAACAACATGCTCTACGAACTTTGAAAAATCATAACAAATTCATTTTAACCCCAAATCACAAAATTACAAAACTCACAGAAACTTCATTCAGAGAACTACAAATCTCATGAAGAACACTTGTCTAGAAAACATCATCTTGTTTGGCAAAAATAGAGCCTAACTGAAGCTCGAAAAATTGAATTTTCATGCCTTCATCAACTCAAAATGATCACACAACAACATAGTCTCGAAATTACGTAAGTTACACGTTAAGAAAGCCTCAATATCAATACTTTAAGACTTAAACATCAATATCATCAAACACGTTGTCCGAGGTCCCACTCGGTCTTATTAAATAAGATAGAAAAATAAAGTCTTATGCCTTTCACTTGAATTATTACATCTTTTGGTTTGATAATATATAACAATTCACATTAATACATAAATTCAACTTCAATCATCGAAGATCACATATACATCACATGAACCCGACCAAACCTATCATGATATAAACGAGACTCTCAACCTAATACATTTATCTCATCACATCACATAAAGGGGAATCAATAAATCACATAATCAACTAACCATGCTTCGAGCTAGCATGAACTCACCCTTACTAAGGTACAAGAGACATTAAACACATAACACGCCAGAGGTTGAACAGAGGCCATGAACCTCCATGATACTGACGGCCTATAAAACATCGACTCATCTCATATTTTCGAAACCTAACAAAGGTCCGAAGAGGGCGAATAGATTCTCGGTTCTCATTGACCGGGTCCTCACTTGAAGACATTGAATATAATTATATAGCAAAAGGAAACTGCTATGGGCATAACTTATCTCGATAACAGCATGCCGAAACTCACAACGAGGAACCTCTAAAGTCCGAACTTAACTCTATATCAATAGAGTTCAACATCAAACACTAGAGTTCACATTAAACCAAAGGTGGATAGATTTCCTAAGCCCCAAAAGTCAATAAGTCATAACAGAAGCAGTTTCAATACTGCCTATATAAAAATATAAAATTTCACATCTTCACATTATAAGTATTTCTCGATACTTATTTAAACGCATACCTTAAGCAGCGCGGCGTGACGAAGACGAGTGGTCATAATTCAAAATGCAAACACATAATCACTTATAAACCAGTCTACAAAAACGCAACCTGGCTCTGATACCAAACTGTAACGCCCCACTTTATTTTAAAGGATTTATCGAATTTATTTAATAAAAATCACAATAATATTTTTTTTTTCAAACTTAAATTTATTTTAAAACTCAGTGGACGCTACTTATTTTACCAAAAGCTTTTATCCGTAAAAGCAAAC
Organism: Striga asiatica; assembly: GCA_008636005.1. Classification (NCBI taxonomy): domain Eukaryota; kingdom Viridiplantae; phylum Streptophyta; class Magnoliopsida; order Lamiales; family Orobanchaceae; genus Striga; species Striga asiatica. The sequence goes on from BKCP01010292.1 coordinate 671,161, forward strand.
ACATTAAACAAAGATAGCATGCTAGAACATTAAATTATAAACCTCACTAGCATTCATTAAATACCAAATCATAAGAGATAATTCATAACTCCCAAGTTCAAACGACATGATCAATATCCAAATTTCGACATGAGTTCAAAAACTAAGCGGAAGCAAAATTAAATAAGCAATAATAAATGTCATAACCACCACTCGTCATCTCGTCTCGTCACCCGCCAACTGCTTAACCTGCATCAGTTACGAGCAGGTGGGAGTGAGTACAGTTAACTATCGTACTCACACTATGCATATGAATAACATAATAATGGTATGGTCGCAGCATGAACATAAACAATAAAATCATGTCACATCTCTAGCCACATCAATGACTATAGTCTCATCAAAGACTCACTCATGTACATCTATGCTCATCAAAGCTAAGCCATGCCATATCAGTGAAACATGGGAGTGCGTGCCACATCAATGACACGGCCTTCTCATAGGTCTTATGAGATTTACCTCACAGGGTAACCGTATCTTATCATACGGGGACAATCGTACCGATGGCCCATCAAGCTCACATCGATAGGCTACATGTTCATTTTCATACATAGATCACACCAAACTTTCATCACAATTTAAATCACACATATGCATAGATAATTTTATAACAACCCACCTGGATTCCGGATTGATAATTACTCAAAGCAATGGGAGTAGGTCGAGGCTGGACTCCTCGATTACCTACATTGAGTCAAGATGCTACAGTCAACATCTATCTTGACTTTAAACAGAAAACACAAAACAGACCTAGTCGAACTTGTTTCGACTAAGTAGTTCGTGAAGTCCTGTGGATGTTGGAACACTAAGACTCGGCACTAAACTCAACCAAACCACATAAGGGAGTTCACATAAATCCATCCAAGGATTGACCAAGTCAAACTCACATCAAAACGAAAAAGCAAGTCGATTTCCAAATTTTCATATAAAAATCATGTTTCCAAAGTAGCAATCCTTAATCGCATGAAAATAGATGGTCAAGCTACCCTACGACTTAGGCTCTGAAAATTTACACAAAATTACATCTCCCAGAAACATGTAAAACCACAAATTTTCAGCTTCAAACTCGCAATACACTATTTTATAAAATTCGAAAAAGATATCAACAAAATGGGAACATTAATTCATACTCGAACTTAATGAACGAATCAGAACTTGAAAATTTTACATAACAACATACAGCATGCTAAAGTCCATGTATAAAAATCTCAGCCTTAAATGATAACTGCTGCTATTTTTAAAAATTCATACGAGCAACAGCAGTTTATCGAATTTAAATCCAAACTGAATCAAAATGAACTCTAAAAATTTCCATCTTTTACAAACATGATCACACACATAAAATAGGCCTCTCAGTAAAATTTCAGAATTTTTCATGCAGTAACCAATTTATAAAAATTCAAACAACATTTCTGCAGATTCAATAAATAAAACATTAACCTCATCAAATCAAGTCCAAAAATTCTACAACATTAACACAACATATATAAGTCACCGAGGCATAACATAGTCGAATTTCAGCTCATTTCATTCAAGCATGAATTTGTTATTCATTTAACATTATTCTGATCAGATTACACTTTAATTATTAAAAATAGCTAAAGGCCTCTAACAATTACGAAATTTTTACACAAGGCAGGCAATGAACAGATAACATATCCCTCAAAATTTCAAATCGTTTCAAGCAGCGAGCTATTTTTAAAAATTCAAACACCAAAACAGGGATTCAAAAGCTCGACAACTTGGCAATTAATTCACAACATAGAATTTCTCGTCCGAGGCCTTTTCATAAGACCAAGGACTCGACATTGTTCCAATATCCACCGACTTACACGACTTTCGAGGTCTCGTTCGATTCTTGAGAAAATCGAAGAGGTCCCGAACATACGAAGACATAAAATCATAACAATATATATATTCGCACAAATTCACATAAATAAATTCACATCATTAATCAACGAGCACTTTACGAAAATAAACACTCAACGAAATAAAACATATATGAATTAAACGAGACGGAAAAACGACGAGGTACCGTTCTCGGGATTAACTCGAAAACGTCATGAATGCGAACGGGCTCGACGGAAACTCGCGTCTCGCCGGAAGAGGAAGGCTCGTCGCACGGGAAGGAGAAAGTGGTCGCTGCTGCTGGTTCACGAGCTCGTCGGGAAGGTCACCGGACTGGTTCGCGCGGGTTGCCGGAAGTGATTGCTTCACGCCGGCGATGATGGTGGTGAGATGAGGAGATGACGACGATGATGATGGAGAGATGATGGAGAGATGATGGACGAAAGAAAAAATCACAGCGAGATGATGATGGTGATGAAGGACGAACGTGAGGATGATGATGGTCTAGATCGTTCGTTTTATTTTTCTTTTCTGCGTGAGAGAAAACAGCGATGAACAAGACAAGGGAGGAGGGAGATAATCAAAATTTTAGCTGCGGGTTGTGAGTTTTGACAAAAGCAAAACGTGAGGGAAATATATATATATATATATATATATATATATATATATATGTGTGTGTGTGTGTGTGTGTGATATTAGGTTATGAAGTCTTGTTGTCCAAGACAAACACAAACACACACACGCGAACGAAAAAAAAACAAAAGGGGAAAATCTGTCGGGTCGGGCCCGAGAAGTTGGGCCAAAAGGATTTTGGGCCGGTTAGGACATCAAATCGGCTCACGGGCTCGATTAAAATTTAAACGGACATTTTCGGGCCCAATTTCGGTTCCAATGGAAATCCTCGGGCTCGATTTCGAATGCAAACGCGCGATAAAATAAACCGAACAATATATATATATATATTTTATATTATTATAATACACATTAATAATTAAATATATCACAAAAATCAATTAGACATTTACACATTTAGCATTTAATCACATTTGACAATTAATAAATATTATAGCATTCGAGAAAAATAAATATAAATATTATCACAAAAATAGCAACAATAATAATAATAATAATAACAATAAAAATAATAATAATATTTCTCAAATAATCCACAAATAAACGGGGCATTACAGGTGCCCAGCGCGCCTAACATCAATCGAGGCGTCAGTAGCGGACCGCCTAACAATTTCAGGCCGCGACCACCGGAGGTAAGAAACCTGTCCTTCGAAGAGATGCGAAGGAGGCGAGAGAAGGGGTTGTGCTTCAAGTGCGAGGAGAAATTCACGCCGGGCCATCGCTGCAAGCAGACCTACTTAATTCAAGTGGTCGACTCCGAGAACGACGAGCCCGCAGCGCGAAGTCGAGGTCGAGGAAGATGACCCCGAGGCGCACGAAGATGAGGCGGAGATCTCGATCCACGCCATGGCCGGAACGAGAGGACCAAGGACCATGCGCCTACCCGCGATGGTTTGGGACCGACACATTATGGGGTTCGTGGACAACGGATCGTCGTATAATTTCATTAACACGACGTTGTCACAAAAGCTAAAATTGGCCGTGACCAAGATAGAACCCTTCGACGTACGGGTTGCCAATGATGAGCATCTATGATACTGCGAGGCGTACAAAGGTATGCCGATCAAACTACAAGGCGTGACGGTAAAGGCCGATCTATTTGCACTACCCTTAGTTGGGCCCAATGTAGTTCTCGGGGTCCAATGGCTGGAGGGACTCGGGGACGTGACCACTAACTACCGCGAAGGAGTCATGAAGTTTGACGCAGGAAAGCGACGCGTAACCCTAAAGGTTGGCGGTGACGAAGGAGCTAAGGAGATAGGGCTCAAGAGTATCGAGAAATTGTGGAAGTGAGGTAGCCAAATATATGTTGTGGTCGTCGAGGGGCAGAAGGAAGGTCCAATGGCTCGTCGCGACACGAGAAAGAGATCCGGGGCCTACTCGAGGAGTTCGGCGAGGTGCTTGTCGAGCCAAAGGGATTGTCGCCAAGGAGAGCTTACGACCATCGCATACCATTGGTCGAAGAAGGACGAGCGGTACACGTCCACCCGTACCGTTACGCGCATTTCCAAAAGGCTGAGATCGAGAAGCAAGTCGGTGAGATGCTCGAGTCCTGGCTAATCCGGCATAGCACGAGCCCGTTCTCATCGCTGGTGCTACTCGCAAAGAAGAAAGATGGAACGAAGCGTTTTTGCACAGACTACCGCGCCCTAAATTCCGCCACCATCAAGGACTGATTCCCCATACCAAGCATCGATGATATGTTGGATGAATTAGGAGGCTTGCGCTATTTTTCTAAGCTCGACTTGAGGGCCGGGTACCATCAAATTCAGGTTGCAAAGACGGATATTCTGAAAACGGCCTTTCATACACACCAAGGGCACTACGAGTACTTGGTAATGCCCTTCGGGCTTTGCAATGCCCCGTCTACTTTCCAATTTGCTATGAACTCGATTTTTCAATAATACTTGCGCAAATTTGTGCTAGTGTTCTTCGATGAAATCTTGATCTACTCGAGGACATGGTCGGAGCACATCGAGCATCTACACGTGGTCTTGGAGATCTTGGCGCGAAACTCGTTCCACATCAAACCCTCGAAGTGCTCCTTTGGACAACAAACGGTCGAGTACCTCGGCCACTTCATCTCGCACGAGAGCGTAAAGGTAGATCTGAGGAAAATAGAAGCCATGATCGAATGGCCTAAGCCAACGAGCCTAACTCAATTGCCTGGGTTCTTGGGATTAACCGGGTATTATCAAAAGTTCGTGAAGGATTATGGGACGATTGCCAAGCCCTTGACGGAGATGACTAAAAAGGGAGGGTTTAAATGGACCGAGGTGAGCGAGGCTGCGTTTATAAAGTTGAAGGACACAATGACCACCACACCCGTGCTAGCCATGCCGAAGTTCAACGTCTTGTTCAAAGTCTACACTGACTCGAGCGACATTGGGATTGGAGTTGTCCAAGTCCAAGAAGGACAATCGTTAGCTTATCTTAGCTAGGCCCTTGGGGCTATGAAGCTAGGAATGTCGGTCTATGTCAAAGAGATGCTCGCGGTGGTCGAGGCGGTGCGGTGTTGGAGAACATACCTACTCGGGCGGCATTTTCAGATCGTGACCGACCAACAACCCCTCAAGCACCTCTTGGAGCAGAGGATTGTCACGCCCGAACAACAGAAATTTGTCTCGAAGCTCATGGGGTTTGACTTCGAGATCGTCTACCGACCCGGGCAACAAAATGCTGTCGCCGATGCACTATCGCGTAGGACGGACGTGCCCGAGCTAGGCGCGATATCCGGGCCGACTTGGGCCCTGTGGGATGATTTGAGACGCGCACAGACAGACGACGCCTTTTGTCAGGACATGCGCGGCAAGATGGAAGCCAAGGACGCGGCTGCCGACGAGTATGACGATCACGACGACCTACTCTTGTACCGAGGTCGCGTGTTTGTACCGAGTGTCGAGCCTTTAAGGGAGACGATAGTCAAACACTTTCACGACTCGAAGTTTGGAGGACATTCGGGTGTGTACCGCACGTGGATAAGGCTAGCTAACACCTTCTACTGGCCCGGGCAACAAGGAGAAGTGTAGGGGTATGTGGCGCGGTGCGATGAGTGCCAGCGGGTTAAGGCGGGCTCGCGCCGGCTCGGGGGATTGTTGCAGCCACTACCGGTTCCCAAACGGATCTGGGAAGACATCACCATGGATTTCATCGAGGGGCTACCCATGTCCAACGGATTTAATGGCGTGATGGTCGTGGTGAACCGGCTCACTAAATACGCGCACTTCATTCCCTTAACGCATCCTTACACGGCGAAGTCGATTACACGGCTATTTGTGGAGTACGTGATGAAGTTACACGGAGTTCCACGCTCGATTGTTTCTGATCGTAACCGTATTTTCATGAGACATTTAAAACTCATTTCCAAAAACAATATATAATTAATTATATTTTTACTCCAACAAAATAAAATTGTCAATTAATTTATAAAAAACAACACAAAAACCCTAATCACCAATCTACATTTAAAATGACTAATCAAACACACGAGAAAAATTCAATTATTATTTTACCAATCTACATTTAAAACTCATTTCCAACAACAACATATAATTAATTATATTTTTACTCGAACAAAAAAAAAATTGTCAATTAATTTATAAAAAACACCACAAAAACCCTAATCACCAATCTACATTTAAAATGGCTAATCTAACACCCGAGAAAATTTCAATTATTATCTTACCAATCTACATTTAAAACTCATTTCCAACAACAACATATAATTAATTATATTTTTACTCCAACAAAAATAAAATTGTCAATTAATTTATAAAAAACACCACAAAAACCCTAATCACCAATCTACATTTAAAATGGCTAATCAAACACACGAGAAAATTTCAATTATTATTTTATCAATCTACATTTAAAACACATTTCCAACAACAACATATAATTAATCATATTTTTACTCCAACAAAAAAAAATTGTCAATTAATTTAGTACAATTGCCACAACAAAAACCCTAATCACCATAATCCAACAATAACATCAAATTCATAAACAATTTGGATAAATATTTCAACATATATTAAACCAACATTCAAGATTTTCTAAACAATACTCAATTAACCAAATATATCTCTTAAACATTCATAAACAACCAAAAATTAATATTACATTATATTAAAATAACAACTAACCTCTTCTTCGACGATTGGTTGAAAATTTGTTTTTTTCCCGGGAACAGCTTCAATTCGCCAATAAATCGAGCAAAAAACGAGAGGAGAAATGAAATGGGAAAATTTGTTCTTTTTTTAATTGCAGCTTCAATTCGCAATAAAATCGAGCAAAAAACGAGAGGAGAAGATGAAATGGGAGAGGAGAAATGGGATTGCATCATATTTATCAACCGAAAAACGGATTTTCAAAATCCGTTTTACTCATTTAAAAAAATGAGTAAAACGGATTTTGAAAATTTTTATATGTGTGGAAATTTACAACATAGAATAGTAGTTGGATGGATATAAGGTAGAACTCATCCTCGACAAGAACTTCGAAACCCTACGCAAAAATCCAAATTGAGCGAAATTTAGGGGGGTGTATTCAATTAAGACTTTTAGTGACTTTTTAAGACTTTCAAAGTTTTGGGGTATTCAATTTATACTTTTTGAGACTCTCCAAAAGTTTACATGTATTCAATTAAAACTTTCCAAGAATCTCAATAAGTTACCCGTTATTCAAGTTGGTAAGATTGTATGAGACTTTACAAAGGAAAAGGATTCTTGGAGACTTTTTTACCAAAATATAAAGAAACCGATGCTTATGAAAATCTCACCAAAATTGTGAGATTGTTGAACGTGAAGGCTATTCTTTCTCTCGTCTGCAAGGTACTCTCATACTTTTTCTCTAGGGTTTGTATAATTTGAGATGCTTTTATATTATTGTATTTTGCAGTGTATGCCATGAATAATGTGTGTGTTCAGAAATTTGAGATGCTTTTGAAAAATCTCACAAAAAGTAAAGAGTCTTCACGTTATTCATAGTTATTAGTCGCACGAATCCGATTTTTTTTTTTTTTTGCACTAAAAAAGTTACAGATACAAAAAATGAGGATAATGTGCCCGGAAACATATTTTAAAAGCATCTCAAATTTATGGTGAATACATATTTTAAAAGCATCTCATATTTACATATTTTAACCTGTTTCGTTTAGTGGTTCTGGGTTTCTTTTCATAATTTATCAACTATTTACATCAAGTAATTTAAAATGAAACAGGTTATATTGAGTTTTTTGTTAGCTTAGCATTTCAAGATATTGCATTATCAAGTAATTTACAGGTTAAATTTTTTTTCGGAATTGTGTTTGTTTATAATTTTTTGATGGAAACATCATTTTTAATTTTATTTTCTTATGTATTTTTTTTCTTATCATTTTTTTTGTTAGAAAAATGCAATGCTGCTGTCTATGATATAGAATATTAAAAAAAAATTTCTCAGATTGCTCAGGACCTTAATTACATTACTTTTCTCCTTGTTTTGATATCTTTGGTTTGAGTTTATGGTGAATTTAATTATAAAAATATTGCCTTTGCTTTATGCACTTATAATAACAATTAATTATTTTATGTCCACGTAATGCTACTCCTCATACTCTCGTCTCTCTAGGGTTATACATCTTGTTAATTGATTGAATGTGAACTGGTGATTCATTTAATTTTTCTAGTTGATATTTTGTTTGTTTTCAGTGTTGTGCTTGTTCATTCGTCTGCCATATTTTTTTGGAGCTTATTATTTTGTTTATGCGTTCAGTGTTGTGCTTGTTCCATCCATCTTTCATATTTTTTCAGTTTTGTTTTTTATGTGTTGTTGCCGACGTTATGTGGAGCTTTTTTTTCTTTTTTTTTTTATTACCTACCAGATTCTTGTATTGGTTATGAGTACACAGTTTTGAGGAGTACACAATTCTGTTTATTTATGCATAGTTTGTTTTGAATGAGCATATAAAAACCATGTACATATATTCTAGTATCATTGAGGGGTTTAAAGAAAAAAAAAGGCTTTTGGATACCATTTGAAAGAAAATTATTGGGTTTAAAACTAATCTTTGTAGTTATATTTTATTGTTTTCTGTTTTTGTAAGTTTCACACATTTGAATTTGAAAACTTTTTTCTTTTTTACTATTGAAATTAATTCATGTAACTCTTGATGTGTTTTTTGGCTGAGCATAAAAACCTTTTATGTTGCTCAAGTTATATTATAACAAATATTTTGAAGTGGGTAATGGTGAAGTTCCCTGTTATGTACATCAGCATGCATAATAAATCATAAAAATTTAGGTGGCATGCGCATTTGAAAATTATTAGTCACACGACATGATCGAAGTATTATCTGGTTGAAGTGTTTGTAAATTTAGGTGTTTGTAGCAATGGTAGATTCATCACAAGGAAATGAAAAAGTTCAGAGATACGAAATATGGACATCTGAAGAGAGTAATGAATTGCTTAGACTCATAGTTGATGCAGCCAATCGCGGATGGCGTGATAAGTCTGGAAATTTGAGTAAAGTAACCGTAGAGAAACATATATTGCCCCCTCTTAATGCAAAGCTTGGAACTGAGAAGACGTATGCTCAATATAAAAGTCGTGTAAAATGGTTTAAGAAGCAATACGATAAATATGCCAAGCTTATGCGACATAACTCGGGCTTTGGCTGGAATGACGTGACCAAGAAATTTACTGCTGATGAGCATGTGTGGGAGGACTACTTTAGGGTAAGCATGTTTTATTGATAGTACATGATATGATTAAAATATTTCATACCATAGTGCTTAAATGAGTTTTTTTTTTCTTTTACTAGTCTCATCCCGGGGATAAGAGTTACAAGACAGACACTTTTTCTGATTATGAAGATTTGAGAATTGCTGTTGGATGTGGAACTGCTATTGGCAAAAGCTCAATTGCAATAGGCGATGATGTTGAAGAAACGACTTTTGAGACGGAAGAAAGAATGGAAAATATTAATTCCATAGACGACCTGATGCATGATCCAGATTCTGAGGTGTTCGTTAACACTAATAGCCCTCTCGACCATATGTCATTATCTCCGATGCACTCTCCACCATTCGCTCAACACAAAAGTTCAGAAAAACGTCCACCCGTTCGAAAGCGAAACAGAACTAATTTTGAAGCAAACCCCAAAAGCACAGCATCTGGCCCTGACAACCTCACAGAAAGCGTTAACAAGATTGTCCGTGCTATTGAGTCTGTCGACACTAAAGAGTATAACTGTTGGGGCATTATAAAGGAGATTCCAAACTTAGACGACGATTCACGCTTCAAGGTCCTTGATTTGCTTAATACTAGAGCAAAGAAAGCAGAGTTTTGGAATATGGCACCGGAAGAACGTTTGAGATGGATTGCATATAAATTAAAATGATCTATTTATATTCTAGCTCCATGTGACATAATAAGTGGTTGATATTTTTAACTTTGATTTTGTGACATGGCATTTTTTATTTTCCTTTAAGGATATATGCATATTGAATTTGAACCTTGTTTGGGATATTAACCAATCCAATGGTTTTTTATTTATTTATTATGTCGATGCTGTTTTGAAATTAATATTATTGTTATTTGATAAGCCTTTTCATACCATTGATGATGATGTATTTATTTATTTATTTTTTTATTTCGCTATTTCTTTTTTAGGTACTTGTATTCACATAATGTCTGATAACATGATGCATGGAGACAATGACACCATCATGGAAGAGAATGAGGAAAATGACTATGAAGAGACTTTACATGAAGCTAATAGGCTGTTGTGCTTGGCAATTCAAGCAATTCTTTGCTTGTTGAACGAGCATATAACTAGTTCCTCTCTTCAAGGGGCAAACCGCTCATTGGCAAGGCGACCGGTAACAAGTCATGGGCATGATTATATAAATAAAATTTTAAGAGAAGACCCAGATAACTTTCGAGAAATTTATAGGATGTATCCTCAAGTGTTTCTAAAACTATCTTACATCATACGAGAAAAAAAATTACTACAAGATACAAGGTACATCTGTATCGAGGAAATGCTTGCAATGTTCTTGCTCATCGTTGGTCAAAATAGTCGTTATTGTGTGATTCGTAAAATATATGGCCGGTCTCATTTCACAGCAAGCCAAAATTTCAACAAGGTTCTAAAAGTGTTAAAAAGGCTTGCCGTTGATATGATGGTCAAGCCAGGATCTACAGTCCCAGAAAAAATAAGAGAGAGTACAAGGTTTTATCCTTATTTCAAGGTAACTGATATTATTTTTTTTAATTAGATTTGGTGTTAGTATTATTGTTATATAGAGGTTTTAGCATTGTTATTTTTATCACTATTTACTAAACTTTTGGTTATTCAGGATGCTATTGGAGCTATCGATGGAACTCATATTCCAGCAATGGTGACTGAAAAAAATGCCCCAAGTCATAGAAATCGCCATGGGATTATTTCACAAAATGTTTTGGCTGCTTGCAACTTTGATCTAGAATTCATTTATGTACTTAGCGGTTGGGAAGGTTCAGCACATGACTCCAAAATACTCAGTGATGCTTTAACTAGGAAAAATGGACTCAAAGTACCTCAAGGTATGATATAAAAAAAAATAATAATAACTGACATATGCACAAAACATATTACAAATTAGTTTATTTTCTTTCATATGTATATACATTTTTCTTGATATGACTTATGAGTTAATAATTAATTATTTTATATCCAGGTAAATGGTTTCTCGTGGATTGTGGATTTCCAAATCGACGTCAATTTTTGGCTCCTTTTCGAGGTACTAGATATCACCTTCAAGATTTTTCTGGTCAAGGGCGTCATCCTGAAAATGCAAAGGAATTGTTTAATCTTCGTCACGCGTCTTTGAGGAATGTGGTGGAGCGAATATTTGGCATATTTAAATCTCGTTTCACAATTTTCAAAGCAGCCCCTCCTTTTCCATATCGTACACAAGCAGAGCTAGTCTTAGCTTGCGCAGGATTACATAATTTTCTGCGCAAAGAGTGTCGGTCTGATGAATTTCCAGTTGATATTGAAGACGGAGTCTCAACAGAAGATGAAGTGCCAAATTTTGGACCATATTTTGAGAGTCAAGAACATGAAAGAGAAGCTGCAAATGCATGGAGATTGAGTTTGGCAACGAACATGTGGAATGATGTTGGAAATATTTGATAATTTATTTCATTTTTGCTCTTTTTTATTTTTCTAATTCCCGTACAATGTCAATAGATAACTATTGTGCTACTTTGGTTTGATTGTTGAATGTTTTTCATGCTTGTTTTCTTATCGATTTTATTTGTTATAATATTTTTTTTCCTCTTATCTTCATTCTTGTTCTGGATAATGCTTAATATCATAATACATTTTGAATTAATATTATAATTTTTTTAATTAATAATTTGACTTGATAGATACTAGTTATTATGCACATAATATTCTTATGAGCATTTCATACAAATATATTATTATATTAAGTTCATATTATTATAAAAGTCTTAAAAAGTCTCAAAAAGTTCATATCTATACTTATATTAAAAGGGATACTATTTACCAAATTAAGTAGTCAGAAAAGTCAACAGCATTTATTGCATTACTATTTCCGTATTATATTATATAAAAGGATATTCTATTTACTACATTTACTATCCAGAAAAGTCAACTGCATTAAATGTCATTACTATTTTGGTATTATAATATTTTATTTATTTAATTAATTTATTTATTTGTTCTATTTTAAAAAGGTAAGTATAACAAAAAGATTTTAATAATAAAAAAATCAAATACCAAATAAAAATGTACACTTTGACTTATTTGATTATATTTGGTATTTGATTATACCAAATATATTCTTATTTAGTATATACATTAAATACTTACTAAAGTATTTATTTGTTTTATTTGTCAAAGTTAAGTATAGATTTGTTTATATTATCAAATCATAAAAAAATATTAAATCCATATTGTGAAAAAAAAAAAATCATATAATTTTATAACAATTCTACTAAACTATTTAACAATATTTATTTTTGATTATATAGTAAAATAATAATTAAATATTATATGATGAACAACAATAAGTAAAACTGTTACTTTCTCTTATATCAAGGGATAAATTTATATGCTAAAATTAAATTTTTATTAGTATAAATATTTTAGTGAGATAATATATTAATTATTTTACAAGCTAGCCCTAACATGCTCATATTTAATGTTTTAAAAATTGTAGAAAAAAAACTTATAATAACTCTATTGTTTTTTAGACTTAAACGTTGATTAAAAGAGGTAAAAATTCCTAATTTTTTAGATTTAAACGTTGATTAACACCATAGATTGAGAGTTTATATTTAGTAAAATTCCTAATTGTAATAAAAAAATAATTTTTGCTATATTTTAGAATATCTTTAAATTCATTATAAAAAAAAAAAAAAAAAACTACAATGAAAAAAGCAAGTCAGCTATATATCGATTTGTTGTACTCCTCAAATCACATTCACAATTTGGCTACATAAGAAAGGAAACTCATTGATTAAAATATTATTTTGTCAGTAGTCTTAATGTACAAGAGACTTTAAGACTCCACTTGAATATTATAAAATTTTTATTGAACATTGTACAATTTCTTGCGTATTATAAACTTTTATTGACTGTTGCATCTTATAATATAATATTCTCTAAATAAATATATCTCGTGCTTTGCACAAGTCACGTACTATATATATCACGTACATTTTTCTTTATTCATGTATATAATTATAAGCCTGGATAAATAGCCTTAAAATTGTGCACCCCTGTACTAGTTTGAAGTCTTAAAAAGTCTTCATAACAATCCCACAAAATCCACCAAAGTTATTAAAAGTTACATAAAGTCCACAAAAGTCATCTACTTTAAAAAGTCTTAAAAAGTCACTAAAAGTCTTAATTGAATACACCCCCCTTAATCGCCTCGCCCCGCTTCAGTCCTGACGTCTCTCAGCTCTCTATAATTCAGGTATTGACGGCGAAATCTTTGGCTATTTGAATGTCTTTCCTTCTGTGGCTAAATTTGATAAAGATTTTGCAAACCAGGGATTGATTGATTGATTTAATGTAGGAGTCCAAAGTAGTTGAGTATTGTTGGCAATGGCAGATATCGGAATTGTCTCAAACACCACCACACATATAATTCCCGATAAAGGTCAGCCACATAGCAACAACGACGATGTGATGCTTCTGGTGCGGTATTTGCGGTATTTACACGGCGCAACCGTGGATTGTTCAGTAATCTCAACCCAAAACAACTCCTTCAAAGTGCTTGATGATGGTGATCTTTCAAGCTTGTCTCTACTCAAAGAAAACTTTGATCCCCGTATCAGGCCCCCCTTTTTTGTTGTTTATGCTACTTGCAACTCATGGATGCTGTATGGTTCAATTAATCCTGATAATCCATTTGACTGTCTGTGGAACCCCACCACCGGCGACAATGCATCTCTTCCCTTTTTTGCTTTTGGTTCCGAACGTTTGTCGAATCCTTGGGCTTATGGGCTCGGGTACGATCCTGCAGGGGACACCTATAAGGTGTTGAGATGTCGTGTGATGGATAATTTAAGAAGTGCCACTGAGATTGGGAAGCTCTACGTTGAGCTGTTGTCGTTGTCCGCCGCAAGTGATTCGTGGAAGGAAATTCCGTGTCCTCACGACCCCTTTAGAATTCGACCCATTCAACAACCTTCTCTTTACATCAATGGCTTTTATTATTGGGGAACTTATGCGGGTAGCTTTGTTTCGTTCGACTTTGCTAAGGAGAGGTTTGGCCCTCTGATACCCATGCCCAAGAGCGATAAGCTCCCCAACGGCACTGCTTATCCTGTTGAGTATGATGCGTCGCTTGCTGCTGTTGTTTTCGAGGATCGTGCATTGCTGATGAAAATTGATCCTGCTGCACCTTTTGTTTTTGAGATTTGGGTGTGGGAAGAAGCAGCCGCCACGTGGTCTCTGGTGTTCACAGAGGGAATCCGGGCTTCAGATGATGCTTATGTTGTTAGAGTTTTGGGCCTCTACAAGAACCATAAACTCTTTCTTTCTGACTCCTATGGTGACCTACTGGTTTACGACATTGAATCGCGCAAATTGGTGAATCTCGGTATCCGTGACGAGTCTAGGTTTATGATGGAGGTCGTCCCTTATGTTGCCAACGCCGAATCCAGCTTCATATCCTCCTCAAGAAGTCGCTGGCCTGGCGACACAACCACTAGTGTCGATGGTGTTCCTACTACTATTCGGGCACTTACTCGCAGTGTGAGACCTAACGACAGTCTGATGCTTATGGTGCAGTGTGTGGTCGACTGGACCCGCATTTTCTTTGTGATCTCAACGGAAAACAACTCGTTCAAAGTTCTACAAGGTGATGATAATCATCTTCCAGATTTGTCTCGGCTCAAAGCTGAAAACTACGATCTCGATTGTATGAATGCCAAATATCACGTCGAAGCGAGTTGCAACACATGGATGCTGTGGTCATGTAACGAAAATCCCGCATGTTCGGATCTTTTACTTCTGTGGGACCCTAGGACAGACGTGTTTATAACCCTTCCTTGTTTTGAGGCGGAGCCACGCGTGCCTCACCCTGACCCAACCACCAGTGTCTTGTGGGGTTTCGGTATTGGGTTTGATCCTTGTGCACCTGGGGACTATAAGGTGGTGAGATGTCGCGTGTTGGAGTATTTTCATTCCGACAACGAGGCCTACGCGGAGGTGTTTTCGCTTGAAACTTGGAATCAAATCCCATATCCCCATGATCTTGTGTGGAAAGTCTATCAGTACCCGTCGCTTTTCATCAATGGCTTTTATTATTGGATGGCACGACATTCCACCACAAAGGATGCTGCTATTATTTCGTTCGACTTTGCTAAGGAGGAGTTTCCCCCTGCTCTCATCCCTATGCCCGGTAGCATAATTCTCAGAGACATCACGATTTTCTGTGTTTCTCTTGCTGAGTTTGATGGGCATCTTGCTGCTATTGTTTTTGATTATCACGGACAGGAGAAGAAAATAATGAATATGGTTTATCCAAGACAACAGCAGAGGAAGAGGAAGAACAAGAAGAACAGTGAGTCTTTTACTTTTGAAATTTGGGAATGGAAGCACCGCTGCTGGTCCCTTGTATCCACTTACAAAGTCACTAGTCGTGTTGTTTTTATGAGGGTCATCGGCCTCTACAAGAAGGATAAAGTGTTTCTTCAGGACTCGCAGGGTTACCTATGGCTTTACGATCGTGAGACGCTCAAGCTGGAGAACCTCGACATCCGTGACAATAGTTTGACTCTGACGGTCTTCCCTTATGTTTGAGAGCGATCCATCTACATGTTGACGTAAGTGAGGTCTAGTAAACGTGGTTTTGTGGCTAGCAGCACAACACATTAGGAAAGTGTGGTCTCTTATATGTCCTATTTTATTGCAACCCATGCTTGGTGTGGAGAACTTGTCTTGTATTATTTAATAATCTCATCTTATTTTCCTGAACTGGAAACTCGCTCCATAGTGCTTGATGGACTCACATTCCGTTTAGTACAAGAAGCGGATGTTTATGACGACACATTATTAACTTCACACTAGTAAACAACGCTCATCAACATGCCTTGACACATGATGAAACAAAGCTTTAGTGCGTAGTATCATTTTTCGAGACAGGATGTTTGCTTCTGTTGATAACAACTAGTTAGTTAGCTGATAACAAATTGAGGATCTCTGTGCATATTTATGGGCCTGTGTTTTAGCATTGTGCAGTACTACTTGCCATCCAAGACTCAACATCATGTCTGTTTGTGCCTAACCATCACTTAAAATTAACTTATTGGTCTCTGCCATGATAAATTTTTCTTTCCCAACCTGTATTAATGATTTTGCCTTGCTTTCTTAAATTGAATTTCGATCTGCATTTCTTATATATTTGCTATATAGTCTCTACAATTATTTAAGATGAGACAGCAAAAATGTTTCTCAAATAGAGGAGTGTCTTGTCAACTTTTCCCATAGTGACCCTTGTACGCATATTTGCGTGGCTGTGCTGTGATTCTTTGTATGTTGGTCATGCTACCTGTCTTGTGATCCTTATCTTGTGTTGGAGCGTGTGTCGTGTTGTCTGTGGCTCAAGTGGGATGGAAACTGTTTTCCCTCATTTTAATCTAATCTTATTTTCCTCAACTGGAAAATCCATGTTGTTTCATTCCTGCTCGCTCTAATAAGATTCATTGCAGTTTGATGCTGCTCGTGTTCGTTCGTTGCCACCTGGAAGCATCCACATCTGCGCCGCTTTTTTCAGAAGAGCGTTTTGCATCCACCTGGAAGCATCCACAGCTCATTAATTAATTTCAATCCGTTTATTTTTATAAATGAACTTTATTAGTAGGAATTAATTATTTCGAGTTATTCGATAAGTTTTATGATTAATTAGACATGAGTGTCTAATTTAATCATTCGAGATAACTAAATTACTTAGACATTTTGTCTATTCAGTTTTAACCGAGATTGTAACACCCCGCCTTGACTAGCTTTGACTTTTGAAAATCAGAGTTAATTTTTCGCTTTTATTTTCGAAATATCGTGCGAGTTTATTTTCGAAAATACTTTCTAAATTGCGGGATGCTACGAAAACTTTCTTATCTTTATCATTTGGACATAAATAAAACATGCATCCAATCGAGAAATGAACTCGGGCAAAAGCTGTGTTCTTATCCGGTGAAGTGAAGTAAGTTAGTCTGTATTCCTCTAGATGTTTAGAGAAGTGGACTGTCAAATCTTGTGAAGCGTACAAAATATTCACCAATACTTTGTTAAATAGTGTCTTATATCTATCAGTTGAAATGTGATAACAAAGCCGTTTATGGTTTGTCTATATGGAAATTAAAAAAAAAATCCGTTAATGTGAAGTCTGGTTGTTCTTCTTGTGTTTTTTGGAGTCATTCGTAAGGAATTCTTGACATGGAAAATGTGAAGTCTTTATTCTGAGAATCTCTGAGTTAATAAATTTTTTTTTGTTGAACAATTTCAAACTGGGGCTATAGATGAGACTGGGAAAAAACTGAGATTATATTCTTACCTACAGAATACTGAAGCAAAGTCCGTTAATAGAAATTTTGTTTCGATTTTAGAAAACAGATATTGACTAGGACAGAAGTTTTATTCTTTTCCGGTGAAGTGAGGTAAAATTAATGCTTCAAACATAACTAATGTCCTAATTCCCTCTTTGATGTTTAGAATGTGGGTTTATAGAATCTCATAAAATGTACAAGAAAATCATCGACAAAATATAGAATCTTGTTTTGTATGTGTTTTAAATCCCCTCATTTTTTGTCAGTAACGGTACAATTGAGCAAGAGGAGCTTGTTGAAGCTGTTCGACTGTCGGAGCATCTTAAAGAGAGAGAAGCTCGTATGAAAGCCATCACTGCACCCGAAAAAGACGATGAATGAACCTCTCCTTGCTAAGGATTCACCTTCTGGAAAGGCAGCTGTAGAAAGGTAAAGCCATGAAGAAGCAAACTTTATTTTATTGGATCTTGAAGAAAGAAAAGGAGTTTATGATACGGTGAACCTTAGACTCTTAAAGTTACTTTGGTTTAATATTCATAGTCTTGAAGGTGTTTGAGAAAGTCCAAAAAAGCTGGTTTTGTACTAGCTTTCTATGCCTGTATGATATGCTGCTGACTACTGAATAATGAAAGATTCTAGGTTTTTGGTTTAGAACATAACTATTTGCAGATAATGTTAACTCGAAGAGTCTTCACTTTTTCTTTTCTATCTGGGATCTTAACAACTTTTAGTTTGCAAATTTATGATGTCCTTTATGTACTTGTGAATCCTACTTCAATGGAGAGAAATCCGACGAGAAATACCGCCTAATAGGCTCCACCCCTTACCGACCACCATAATCAAAACCCTACATAAGATGTTTTGATTTTATTTGGATATTTTTTAGTTTGATATGGTTAATTTTGAAAAAAAAAGTGGTATGGTTACTTTTTAGTGGGATTTTGAGTTTAATCGAAACCCTACATAACATATAGAGAAAATTATTCCACTAACGATCTCCCAGTATTTTTATTGCATATCTACGATCACTTTAACATTATTAGCACATACCAAAACCCGTGTATTTGTTTGCATAAGAATCATCATAATTGTTTCTTTTTGTTTTTAATGTCTGGGTGCGTTTTTGTTGGATGGTATTTAAATAGACTGTGGCTTTTCTCTGCAATCAATTAATGGGAAAAACCAGAGCATAACGCCGCCATCAACCTTCAAAACGCCACCCTTCTTTGTTGGCAAGAGGAACGAAAATGACACAGTTTTCCTCTACGACTTCAATTGGTTCCCGTTTGGAATTGGGGAAAATCAAGAATCCCCCAGACGACGGTGTTTCTGTTTGGGTCGCCGCTCCTCGAGCTCCTCGATCAATTGCTTGCTTGTTTAAGTTAAAATGCGCACATGTTTTTCTTTTTTTCTTTTATTTAGAATTTGATTGATTTTAGATCTTCAAAACTCGTCATTAGCAATGCTTAGTGGTGTAGATTATTATTATTATTACTATAATTATTATTATCATTATTATTATTATTATTATCCGCATAGGTATCTTGGAGAATAAGTTAGAAATTAAATATTATTATAAGAGATCTTGTCTTGTTGGACAAGTTAGGAATAGGGTTTAGGAGTCTTATTTAAAGGACTCCATCATCTATTGTTTTATTCAGTTGATTATGAATTATTGAATGAAAATACAATTTGATATTGTGTTTAGATGTTCTTGAGATTGCGATCTCATTAATACCATCCCACTCGTACGCTTCTCTACATCACTCAGCAAATTGAACTTGATTTCTTAAAATGCTGTTCCTAAATATAGCAACCTCATCCCGCTCAACCTAATTGAATTAATTGTATGCATATGTATGTATAGGGCATCGATGAGAATGAGATCTTATTGAAAATTAAACCTTGTCTCAATCATTGTATGTATATGTATATATATCATATGTATATAATTTGGCCAGCGGATTTTCTCTCTCTCTCTCTCTCTCTCTCTCTCTCTCTCTCTCTCTCTCTCTCTTCCCCTACCTCCCCTTCAATATATGTATGATTAATGATGTTTCAACTTTTTTGAAATTTTTTTTGTTTGATTTATTATGTTGTGGGATATGTTGCGTTTATATACAATATATTTTCAGTATATGTTCTCGTGTGGTTGCCAATAATGTACAAATAAATTCTAGAACATTTGATATATTTCAAATTTAATTTTTGACCATTAGTACAACTATTTAATGTATTTGGTCATTAGCTCTTAAATGGTAAATTATATTAATCTAAAGAATTATTTTTTTATATAAAATGAAATAAAGTTAAGGAAAAAAATATATTGACAAAGATTAATTCATGAAATTGGTTTCGTCTGATTAATTGGAAGAACAAAGTTTACCTAACCTGTTACGATTTTCTATAAATATTTTTAGATAAAAAGTGAATATTTGTCAATAAAATATCAAATTAATGACAAATAAGCTTACGAAGCATACGAGACTGCAACTCAGGTTCAACGTATCAGTAATTATATATAAGGGCGATGCACGGGACAAAGATATTAAATGAGTTATTTCACAGGCTCCGTTGAAGTATAAAAAGTAATAGAGTTATCATCTACGTTTCACCTCTTTTAATAAGCGTTAAATGAAAATCAATAAGGTTATAATTAATTTTCCAACTTTTTTAATTAGCGTTGTTTTTTTAGCCACAACATTAAATATGAGCATATTAGGGCTAGCTTGTAAATTAATTAATATATTATCTCACTAACACATTTATACTAATATAAATTTTAGTTTATACATTTATTCCTTGATATAAAAAAAAATAAAAAATTTCCTTATTATTGTTCAGCATATAATACTTAATTATTATATTATTATAAAATTTTTTATCATCTAATATCATTATTATTTATAAAATTTATAAAAGTTGCACGTCTTCTTTTTATTTTTATTTTATGTAATGAAAACCATTTAATGCACGTTAGTATTATTTATTTATGTAATTTAAAATATGTAAATAAATTTAAAATCAAATAGTGTGTAAATATTTTACAAAATATACGTACATGTTTTTTAGAATTTAATTTTGTATACTAATTAAACAACTTTGGTTTAGCAAATGCCAAAAACTCGATATTTCTATAATCAAGATTTTTCTAATTTGCATTATAAGGTTTTATAGTTTATTTAGCATACGATCCAATGAAAATATATTTTACAAGAATTTTATTATAGAAAGAAATGAAAATAAAAAAAAAACTGATAAAAAAATCATGGTTGCCAATAATATACAAATAAATTCTAGAACATTGATATATTTCAATTTTAATTTTTGACCATTAGTACAACTATTTAATGTATCTGGTCATTAGCTCTTAAATGGTAAATTATATTAATCTGAAGAATTATTTTTTTATATAAAACAAAATAAAGTTAAAGAAAAAAATATATTAGCAAAGATTAATTCACGGACTTGGTTTCTTGTGATTAATTGGAAGAACAAATTTTACCTAACCTGTTACGATTTTCTATAAATATTTTTAAATAAAAAGTGAATATTTGTGAATAAAAAATCAAATTTATGACAAATAAGCTTACGAAGCATACGAGACTGCCACTCAGGTTCAACGTATTCAGTAATTATATATAAGGGCGAAGGGCGATTTCCATGATTAGTGTTGTTAATCAAACTTTAACAACGAAAATAATAAACATTTACTAAAAATAGTAGTAAAAAATTTTGGGAGTATTGAATGCATAATTTTTTTAGAAACTTTTTTAAATATATGCATTTAGTACTTATAAAACATAATCACACTACAATAAAACTTGTTTACTTTCAAAAAATTCGAATCAAATATCTGGAGTTGTAAATAATATATGTTTTTGACATATATAATTTTAAAAATATAATTCCACTTTTAACAAATTTAGTGTAAAAACTCGGGTGCCATATTGAATTAATTATCACTTTGTTAGTGTAAAAAGTTTGACATTTACCTGAAATAGTAACTGAATTCCCGCCTAAATAATTTGTTTTTACTTTTATAGTAATTAGTAATTCTTTTCAAAAATTTTGAAAAGAAGCGGTCATTTTTTAAAATTTAAATTAAAAAAGTCGACATTTGCGGATCTGTTTATTCATTTGTCGATATTTTGGTACGTTTTTTGTTACCATAACAAAGGAAAGTATTAAATGAATAAGTTTAATTACTACACATAATTTTGGTCCAATATTTTACTCAAATATGTTCTGCTTTGTTGGAAAGTAAAATCTATACAAATCCTGTAAGTGAACAGCTCACGGGTATTCATTTGTCTGAGGAGGTCGATTGAAAAAAGCTTGGCGACGGATTCAGATCCTACGGCGTGGGTATCAGGGACGAGCAGCCTCTCCGCCAGGTAGGCTTCAATTGCGAGGGAGATCGGGAATTAGCTCCATCTAGGGATGACGAGTTTCGCAACCCTAGCTGCTACAGTCCGCATCCATCCTTCAATTCAGTGAAAATTGATTACTTATTCTGTATTTTTTCAATTTTTTTTTTGTTCTTCCATATTTCACGATGATCGTGTGGCCGATCTACGCGGAGCAGCAGATGAACATGGTCTTCATGGTGGATGAGATTGGGGTGGCGCTGCCGCTGGATGACGGGGACGATGGGTTATGGCGGCGGCGGAGCAGGAGAAATGGGTCATGTAGCTGATGGACTCGATGGCAGGTCGAGGCCCCCATCGTCTTCTTCATGTGTTTCTACTTCTCCATTGAAGGGATGTTCAGATGTATCATTGTATCCTCGGTAAAAGTTCGTTTTTTCTCTTCATATGCCCTAATTTTTACGCATTTCGACTGTGCTTTGTGTGTGTATCTGTGGTTCTTGTGGATATGGTGAACAAATAACTGCAATATCGTTTGTGCAGGATGTAAATAAGGATGGGTCTAGGCAATGGCTGAAGAGTTTTAGCGCGACTCGATGGTTCATGGTGAAACTGGAGAATCCGTCATGGCCTCTATCATCTTCAGGTCACCTTAATTCTTGATTTTGGTGTTATGAATCCTTTTTTCCTTGGTTTTATGAAACCCTTTTTTAATATTTATTTATTTGCTTTGAGGTGGTTTTGAGGAAGTTGAGGATTGGCTTGCGATGTAATCAGAGCTTAATTAATGGAGTTCTTGAGACTTCAATATTTCCAAGTCAATCTTTTGTTTTGGTATCTCCAGATTCAAACTTTAATTTCAATTTACAGTCAAGGTTTTAGTTTCTTCTTCTGTAAATTATAGTTTGAGACCTCTTAACTGGCATTGATTAGAAATACATGTTTATCCGCCTCTGATCATGAATGCCATTCAAGTTTATCAATCCTTATTATCATGCATATCCAACTAATTTCTATCTTTTATATTATGTTCTTTCCCGCCAGTTGGTCTATCAACTCTTCGTGACGAATATACAGCCTGGAGAAGAAGACGTGAAAATAGTTATGCAAATGTCGGAGGAATCTATTCGTGCTCAAGAGAGATATCCTTATACTGCATTTGCTAACCGTGTGAGGGAGATCAACTATGAAAATCCGAAATTTCTATTTGTTCATGGTAATTTATCTATCCTTTGCTATTTACTTTTTTTGTTTTTTATATTTTGGTAGTAATATGGGTATTTTTCCTTCAGCCTATTAAACTTAGTCACATATGGCAAGTTGATCCCTTCAGAGCTTGTGAGTATTTTAACAACTGCTTTAAGGAATCCATCAACTTTTCCTGTGGTCATTGTTGTTAATATTTATCATGCCACTGTTTGCCATCTGATACTGAAGTGTTTGGTAAGTGTTGTGGATCTTTCTAATAATTTCTGGTGATTGATGTGTCTTCTCTGTTTATGAGTTTTATGAGTACTTTATCCAGGGTGGAATCCCAAGACCTCCCAAGCCAATCCTGAATTTCAAACGTGATGAACTGAAAGGCTTACCATTTACTTTTCCGTCCACTGTAATTAGGTTGGTTAACCATTAGTTACCTTTTGATTTCTTGACAGTTAGGGTGCTGCTTGATAAATAATATCTTTGTCGGTTATGAATAAATAAAACACATAAATTTGTATATGGATTGTTACCTTTGTCTATACTACCATATGCTATATATATGGCTGTGCCACATTGTGTGATTATTCCAATTTGGTGTATGTGTAACCTATTGAATTGAGTGGTTTTACCTTCTCTCTTCATTATAAGTGTGCTTAATAAAATTTCCTCTGTTTGGCATTTTTTTTTTTTTTTTTTTTGNTGTAGTAATGTTATCCTGAAGAGTATGATTGAAATAGTACAGAAACTTTAGTTTCAAAGTATCAAATCAATCATGAGAAAATTAATGTAGAATCTGCATTAATATATATAAAAATTGTTATTATTTGGAATTGGCTGAACGCAAAGGACTAGCCAACTTTCAACCGTCAAGTAAGATTCTTTATACAAATATATCAATGTTAATAGTTTGTCACTTTAGTCTGTGATAATATCCATATACCCATAAATCTTGAGGGTCCAACTTTCGAACAATTAAACAACCTTTTCCAATTCTCTCGAACATTTGTAAAATTCTCTCAATGCAGCAGCGGCTTTGGATCAATGGCATTTTCCATGTTGCAACTTACATGAACTCTTGATGGAAGATGAATCCAAGAAGTACCAGTCCATGTTTAGCCAGTATATCGTGTTGAAGCAGATAACATAGAAGCTTTGTACAAGAAGATATATACATGCAACCATTTGTGCTTGACCCCATAGAAAAGAAATCTCAAAAGTAGCCTACTAAAGAGCACAAGAGATTCAACCTGAAGAAATTGACATGCGAAGAGAGGACATCAAATGTTAGACGAATTACTATGAAATGTCTGAGTAATGTTTTGATTTACGGGATATTTATCAAACCTTTTTTTGTGGGTTCAGGAGTTTTATAACATTTGGTTGTGTTATGTGTATGGGGATTCTGTTGTGGGTTTTTTTAGCTAATGAGATGAAATATTAGACTCTTGAATAAAAAAAATAAAAAATAAAAAAGAAAAAACCACCTTCTCGAATTGAAGCCCCTTATATGCTCTTTTCCTTAACTTATATTTGCATATTGATCTTTTCCTTAACTTATATTTGCATATATATATATATATATATATATATATATATATATACACACACATACATACATATATATAAAGGAATTTATTGTGTACTCCAAATTTGGGTTCCAAATTTAAAAGTCAAATAAGTAATTATTCATAACTTATGGGTCAATATTAACTTAGACATAAACGGAATAGTCAATTATTTATAGTTTAATAAAGTACTCAACTACTTAAATTTTTTTGATTTGGATAGTTATACAAAATTAAATTATTATTAATTAATAAAACAATATAAGTTTTATAATTATAGTTATTATTTACATATAATTTTAAATATATGATAAAATTTTATCAAGATATTTATTTATGGAATCACATTATAGTCAAAACGAATTTCTGAATAAAAATTTTGTAACACTTATTTTGAAATAATATAATGTAATTTATTATTATTTACATTCACCGTACGGGTTGTGTACTAATTTTGAGACATATTTTATGTAATTTTTCATAATTTAAATTTCATATAACATTTTCAATAATTAATATAGGTAAATGGTATCACATATTGATTTCATATTTTTAATTCATAAATTTTATTTAATGAATATTTTAATTTATAAATATTAATGAATATCTCTTACCCGTGCATCGCACGGGATTCGTACTAGTTGTCTATTCATTATACGTAATTTCACACTAAAAATATAAATAATTTTAATTATTTATTATACAAATATTAATATATTGAAGTACTCGTGTAGTCTACGGGTATCGTACTAGTATATTATATATCTGAATCATCAAATGGATACCACTTAACTAACTAAATAGGGTGAAAAAATGAATTAAATAAATAAACAATACAAAGATAAAATATTAAATCATGAAAATTTTGTGTTGTATAAGGATTAAAGTTAAAAATAATTAAATTTAATTATCAAACATTTTAATATTTCCTACACTTAAAATTGTAATAAAGGAAGATAAATATTATAGGTTACACATTGGTCAACCATCGAGCAATATAACAATTATCAACTGTTAAATAAGACTAAGATAATTGATAATTTTATAGACATATGTAAGTAATTTATACATTTATAATATTTGATAAACTTAGAAATACTAAAATTTATATATGAAATAAGTCAAGACCTACAACAAAATCAATAAAAATAAAAATAAAAAATAATAGTAACTAAATAAATTTTATATTATTATTAAATTTTATATTATTATTGTTTGTCCATTGCAAATGGAGCTGGAAGAGTCATTGTTGACAATTCTCCTGGCATAGTGCTAATAATGGACTAGATCAAAATGACTCAATTAAATTCTAGTGCCTCTTCTATTAGTGAAGTTTCTAAAAAAAAATATATCAAACGGCGCAATGCACCTTGGGTCATTACGGAAACAGCCTCCTTATATAATTACAAGGGTAAGGTCTGCGTACAACTGACCCCCCATACCCCAACCTGTTGGGAATATACTGGGTTGTTGTTGTTGTATTAAATTGAATATTGTGTCTAATAAAATTGCATAGTGTCTTAAATAATAAAATATTTTTTACTCTGCGCTCCACTGGTATCAATGTTTCGGATATATATGAACTTCGAAACCCTGCCACAGAAATATATATATATATATATATATAATTACAGACTGCTGCATTTAATAAAACATTTAATAAAACTTATTTTCATTTCTCTCTAGGAGGAGTTACATTTTTTTTAATTAATTACTCATTAATTTGCTAAAACTGTTACACCTTAATATATATATTTTTATTATTTAATTTTTGGATTAGTTACTAAATTAATTCTAAATTTGGTAGCAAAATATTCAGATGTGCAACGGCTAATATTGGAACTTAAAGTTGATTGACACATTCAGAGCTGACCGCTATGTTTGATTGCATTGTTGGAAGAAAAATATGATTGACACATTTTTTTTTCTTCTAAAAATCAAAAACACCAATAATTTTATTTATTTATGTTAATTTTCTAAATATATGTCACAAATATATAAATTATTTTATTCATGTTACTAATGTAAACGTTGCATGGTTAAAATAAAATTTAAATCTCAATTAATTTTGAATGATAAAAATAACTTAAGAAAAAATAATAATTTTTATTATTATATACTAAAAGTATACATATTTACTTAATAAATACAAACAAAAACGTGTTTTATATGTGTGGAAATTTACAACATAGAATAGTAGTTGGATGGATATAAGGTAGAACGAGAAAATTGCGAATTTGGTCCCAAAACTTTTGCTGTTTCCCACATTTGGTCCCAGGCAATGCAAATTTGGTCCTTTTAGATTTTTCGTTGCTAATTTGGTACCAAACCGTCTGGACTTGACAGTCTTCTTAGTCAACCACGTTAGTCGTTATTTTTAATTTGTTATCTGTTAGAAAATCGAACCGTCACTCTGAAAACACAAAATCGAAAACTCTCTCTCTCTCTCTGCCAAAATTAGGGCAGAGATTTCCATCCAAATTCATCACAAAAATCGACATGAACCTTAGATAAAACTGAAATTAGACGCCGGCAGTGCAACATGCTTCGCTCAGAGGATGCAGCGTGTTCTTCAAACCCGAAATACGGTAACATTTATTTTCGTGACTCTTCTTTCACTCGCATGGCTTTTTTTTCAATTTTGTTAACATTCGGCATTTGTTATGTTAGTTTTGTACATTATTTAGGGTTTTTGTTCTGTATATATAGTAGATGATGGAATTTGATAATTTAGGGCTTTAGGGTTTATTTTATTTGACAATTTAGGGCTTTAGGGTTTATTTTATCATATAAATTAGGGCTTTAGTGTTTATTCTTTACAATGTAATTGGTAATGTTGGGATTAATGTATGTGGTCCACTAATGACTGATGAGTGATGAGTGGTGGTCCATTGGGATTAATGTATGTGGTCTAGGACTAATGTTTGTGATGACTGAGAGTGGTGGTCCATGAATTTGTTATGTTCATTTTCAAGTAGACAATTTCAGTGGTGGTCCATGAACTTTATTGTTATGTTGTTTATTTTTACAAGTGATGGTGGTCCATTGTATCAAATTTTTTATTTGTTTCATGTTATTGAATTGTAGGTGGAAAAGACCCTTATTACCTTACCTTGAAAATACACCATGATGGGGTTATAATGGATGATATAACTCCAGGACATCAGAGGTATGTGGGAGGAGAGATTAGTGCATTTGATTATGTGGACAAAAGTAAGGTTAACATGGGTGACTTGGGTAGATTCTATGAGGAGATGGGTTATGGTGGAGTCAAAAGGTTTTACAGGTTTGACTCCTTCAAAAAGTTCAGGGAGATAACCATGGAAACAGATTTTTTATTGGCTATTGATAGGCATAAGAAGAGAGAAGTCCATATATGGTTAGTTGCTGAGAAAACAGGAAATAGGAGTGTAGGTGATGGGGGTGTTTCTGTAGGTGATGGAGGTGTTATTGTAGGTGATGGGGGTGTTCCTGTAGGTGATGGTGATAGGAGTGTGCCTGTAGGTGATGGAGATAGGAGTGTGCTTGAGGATGAGGGTGACCAATCTGTGGATGAGGACTTTTGTGCAAGTAGGGACACTGACAGTGGTTTTGATGATATACTTTTTGAAGAATATGTTGAGGCAGAGGAGTGTGTGGAGGGGCCTAAACAGAAAGAGAACCAACATGTGGTTGATGATGAAATGTCCACTGATAGTTCTAGTTCCAAGTGCACAGATGATAGCAGTCATGATGATTTCTCTAGTTGCAGTGACTCAGTTAAACAAACTAGGAAAAATGAGGAAACTGAGAGTAATGTCTTCAATGAGAGGCATATTAACCATCCAAAGTTTGAACTTGGCCAGAAGATTCCCTCCAAGAAGATGTTTAAGCAAGCCATTGCTAACCATGGAGTGCTAACACACAGAAGCTTGAAGTTGGAAGGATCAAAGTAAAGATGCTCTACAACCCCATCTTCTGCCCGGTCTAACGCGCGTTTACCAAAAATGATAAAAGAAGAGTTTATGTTAGGTGTTATGAAGAGGCAAATGGGTGTCCCTGGGCAATTAATGCCATTAAAGTGACCAATGAAGAAGCCTACATGATAAGGTCTTACAATTACAAGCACTCTTGTGCAAGATCTTGGAAAGTGAAGAATTTGACATCAAGATGGATTGCAGACAAATATGAAGAAGCATTCAGAAGTGACCCTGAAAGATCACTCAGGGGTTTCAGGACAGATGCAATTGGTGATCTAAGGTGCCATGTATCCTAGAACAAGGCATTCAGAGCCAAGCAGTTTGCTTTGAAGGCAATTGAGGGTGACCATGCAGACCAATATGCCAAAATGTGGGATTATGCTGAAACATTGAGAGAGAAAAATCCTGGAAGCACCATCCTGTTGACACTTACAGATGCCCCTGGTCCTGATGGACAGAAAAAGTTTGAAAAAATCTACATTTTCTTAGCCCCATTGAAGGCTGGATTTATTTCTGGATGTAGAAAGTTAATTGGGGTTGATGGTTGCCATTTGAAGAGTAGGCATGGTGGAATTCTACTCACAGCTGTTGGGGTAGATCCTTCTAACAATCCATATCCTGTGGCATATGCAGTTGTTGGGGGAGAAACAAAAGATTTTTTGTCCTAGTTTCTGAGGAATCTGAAGTCTGATTTGGATATTGTTAATGAGGAGGAGTGGACCTTTATATCTGACAAACAGAAGGGCCTAATTCCTGCATTTGAAGATGTGTTTCCCAGGTCTCATAACAGATTTTGTGTGAGACATTTACATGCCAACATGCAGACAGCTGGGTTCAGAGGACTTGCATTTAAGAAGGCTTTATGGAGAGCAACCAAAGCAACAACATTTTCTGATTTTAAAGAGGCAATGAAAAGGGTTGGAGAAATTGACCCAAAATGCAAGGAATGGCTTGAAGAAAAACCTGCACAACAGTGGTCAAAATCTCACTTCACTACATCTGTTAAATCAGACATGTTGCTTAATAACATATGTGAGGTCTTCAATAGTTGTATTCTAGAGGCCAGGTAGAAACCAATCCTAACCATGCTGGAATGGTGAGGCAGTACTTGATGAGTAGGCTGCAAGAGAATAGGGACATGGCTGAGAGAAAGTGGGAGGGTAAGAAGATATGTCCTAAGATCAGAAAAATTGTGGATAGTCATGAAAGCAAGTCATGTGATTGCATACCAATCAAATCCACTGATTGGGTTTACCAGCTAAATTGTAGTGGTGGTGATAGATACATTGTGAACTTGAAGGACAGAACATGTAGCTGCAGGAAATGGGATTTAATTGGAATTCCGTGCAAGCATGCATGCAGTGCATTATTGGCACAAGGGCATCAACCAGTGGACTATGTGGATGAATGTTATTCATGTGAAACTTATGCCAAAGTGTATGAAGTAGCCATTAATCCAATATCTGGACCTAATCTGTGGGATAGGACAGGATACATTCCTCCATTACCTCCAAATTTTGGAAAAAGAAAAAGGGGTAGGCCTGTGAGGGAGAGAAGGATGGGAGTAGGTGAAGATAAGGGTGGTGGTAAAAAAACCAAATATAGACAGAAAATTCCAAATCAAAGGGGACAGATGACTTATAGGTTTTGCCATCAAAAGGGGCATAATCAAAGAACCTGTGGGTGGAAGAAGCTGGCTGAAAGTGGACTTCAAGATGGTGCCTTTGACATGGAAGCTGAAGCTGAAGCTGAGGAGTTGACTCAAGGAGATGAGTTCCCACATGCATCCCTCTTTTCTGCAAGTCAGCCTCAATCCCAGCCTCAATCCCAAATGAGTGTGAGTTACTTATGTCTTGTTCTATTTTAATGTTTATGTATTCCTTTTATATTGTTTCTTTTATGAAATCAAAGGTTGTTTGGTTTTTTTGTTTTTATTTTATAGGCAACAACATCAAAGGGAGCAAGGAAAGGCACTAAAGAGGCTGCTTCTTCAAGTAAGCCATAAGTCCTCTATTCATTTCCTCCATTATCTGCAGTGTCTTGTTTGTTGAAGTAATATATTTTGGTTATGTTTTATGAATATTTTTGGAACTTGGAACTTGGGTGTGCTGTGAACAATGCATGTAGCATATGGTGGAGGTTTCTTTTGATCTTTTGGCTTCTTTTGAACTTGTGTATGATGAAGTGGTGAATTGGTATGAACAATGGTTGTTGAATTAAATGGGCAGTGGTGGTTGTTTGTGGATTTGATATGAGCAATTGTGTTGCTGCTTTATTTGTTTTCATTTGTGTATTAGTCTTAATAATATAGTGAAACCCTTATGATCGCATAAACAAGTTACAATTGTTGTAGAATAGTAGTAAATTCAATATTTTTTCAGCTAAATAATTGGATACGATCTTTTAAAATAATAGAAATTACATTATTCATTATATTTTATACAATCAATATAGTGATTTATATGTACTTAATTATGTACTGCATAAATATAACTTGCAATACTTTATTTACATTTCTTCTTGTGTTTAGGATCGAAATGTATATATATAATTAGAGGCTATTCTTTTAGTGAAATTTTTACGTCTATATTTTTTATTTAATTGTGACACTAATTGTTACATTTTAAAGTAATTAAGTATAATAATATTTTTATATCTATTACATCATTTTTTAATTACTACTAATATTAACTAATTATTAATTCACATTAAAAGGTAAATGAAAGTTATTTATTTTACAATAGATATTATCCTTTTAATTTTATCTCATTAAAAGAATTTTAGATGAGTGATTGGTTATAATGGCATAGCAAATTCTTTAATATCACGTAAACAATTATGATATTAATAATTTAATATTTTTTCAACTAAATAATTGGTCACAAACTTTGAATTTGTAAAAGTTACAGTATTCATTGTATTTTATACAATTTATATATCGATTCATATATAAGTAAAGTAACTTATAATTATATTGTTTATTTTTACTAATTATTAAATCTACTGAATGTGATATTCCAGTTATATAACTTATGATTTTAAATATAATATGCATAAATATGATTTCTATTATTTTATTTTGATCTGTCCATATACACAAGATTCATGACTAATATATTCAATGTTGAAGCTTGTATTGCCTATAAGTGAGCTAGATGAGAACGAATATTTAGAATCGAATATCAGATTCGATTATGGGAAATTGAAGTTAGTATCATATTTTTTTAACAATGATATATACTTTCATAATGAAATGTCACACGTTAAGAAGTGATATATTTTGAAGTAAATAATAGTATGATATTTTATAATATATGAGTATACATATCTCCTCTATGTATAAATGTAGAGTTTCTCGAACCTATTTGTCAACTTCTTGTGCTTCGTAAGCTTATGTGTCCTGTATATACAGATGCATAGTTTGAAATCTACTTTATCAACTTCTGACCCTTGGTAATCTTATGTGTCGAATTTGATGTTTTGTAATCCTAATGTCAATTTATAATGGCTTGGAGTAATCCATATATACTGGAGTTATATTTTGTCCATTAGGAATTTTGAATAAAATATTTAATTAACTTAAATTATAAATATATTTTAAAGTTAATAACATTCGTATTGTTATCAGATTTTTATATATGATAATCAAATTAATAATCTTTTGACAATTTTTAATTTGATATACGTAAATAAATATATCTTTAACTTTATAATAAAAAATTAAATTATGTATCAATATTAACTAGAAATAATAAAAGTAATTATCAATTGAATAAAGTTATTTATGAATTAAAAATATATTAAAATACAGGAGAGGTTACGTTGCACAGGTGACGAGTGTCATGTGATATAAATAATAACTAGTATATTACTTGTGATTACATATGTGCTAGTTAAAAAAATTTATATTGAAATTCTTAAAAAAATATAACAGAGAAGTTTTTTTATTCAAATTTCAATTTTTTTTAAAAAAAATTTACATTATTAAAAATGTAAGAGCGAGTTTTTTATTTCAATTTTAACACTTTCTAAAATTTATATTATTATTTATTTAAAATGCTACTTTTTCATGCGTATTATTGGCATTTTTATATTATGATAACTTTTTAATTCATATGTAATAGATTATAGATAACATTTTTTATTTGTATATAATTTTATGTTAAATTTTAATTAGTATTAAATATTAATAAATTATTTATTCTTTTAATAAAGAAATTTAGAAATGTTTATTTATTTATTTATTTTATATAGACAATATGCATATAAAATTGAAGGTCGTCAAAAGAATGATTAATTTGATGTATTATATATGAAAAACTGATAATAAATATAAAAGTTATTAACTTTTAAATTTATTTGTAATATAAGTTAGTCAAGTAGTTTATAATTTTAAAAGTCAAAATATGTATAGATAGAATCTAGATCTACATGGATTGTCAAAAATTGATATATAGATTATAAAGCACAATAATTCGACACATAAGATTACAATCACCAAAAATTCGACACGTAGGAGCGTGACATCCCCATTAATAGATATGAGGGAATACCACTAATAATAATAACAACAACAACAACAATAATAATTAAAATATATTTCAAATTTAAAATACAAACTTATATACAATAGTTCAAAAAAATATTTATTTATATAAACAAAAAAAATATATACTATCAGTGCACATAATCATTTTAAATTACAACAACTCAAACAATTTAACTTGCTTAAATAATCTGAAATGAACCCAATTTCAACTATCAACTTATTTGCGTAGCTATAGTTAGTATGTCGGGTCGCTATTATGTAATATCCTGACCATGAAGAAAAGTTGATAACACGAAATAATCGAATGTAAATATTTAATAATTATAAGATTACGAGGCTAGAATGAGCTACAAACGAGATCGACAACCGGTGGAGGGCTGAGGTGGTGGTGGTGGTGGTAGCGTGGATCTAGGGTTTGGCTAGGGCTAAAAATAGAGTTGTCTCGATGTTGATTCTTCGAGAAATAAAAAAGAGGACTAGAATTTTAAAATTGGAAAGGATGTACGTTCTTATCGTCCCTCTCTTACTTTTTGTCTTTTCAGTCAGGTGCTAATGTCGTTAAAGCAAGTTGTCACATTGTAATTACCATTGTAATCCCAAAAAAGCATTTAAAACGATGTCATTTGGACATCTCAACAAAAA